>CM061536.1:100540443-100894581 GCA_030545055.2 Neoaliturus tenellus | reverse complement strand
CAAGGTCGAAGCAGTGTCAGATTCTCTATGCAGAGCTAGTATCACCCCATTATTACTATGACAAAGCCCCCCCCTCCCCCCCAACCCCGGACCCGACGCGCCCTCACAGGCCTATAATCCGCTAATTTTCTATTTGTTGTGCAGTAATGGCCTAATCCCTAGGATCAAAAGTCCATTAAAACTGCGAACGAACTCGCCGATGAGTTCGAACCTCAAAGAACTCATCAGCTCGATATTATGTGTTGCAGCGTGATTGGTTTTTCCATTATTCACGTGTCGGGGATTGAAGTTTCATTATTTCCCGCCGAATCGACGGACGCCGATATTTTCCCGCCAGTTTATCCGCCGTGTGATTCGTTTCGCTTCGCACCTCCCCCCACCGACAAAAACCACTGCCAAATAAACAATGCGGTCAAAACATTTAGTGGATTTTATTTGACGCTTTGATTACATTCTGTGATGTGTCGGGGCAAGTAGTGTTTTTGAAATTCAATTTTTCACCCCGTTGATTGGACCCTGCCAATCCCCGGTAAGCTCGGAGCCGCTAAAATTTGTGAAATTCATCACTGTTCTCGTCGGGACAGTTTTGTTGTAATCGTTCGCCGCGCTGTGTCAAATCCGCGGATAATTGCTTTTGGTCGATCGGTCTGGCGAAAGCGCTCGAGAGCGGTGATAACTTATTTTAAAATCTGTTTTACACGTCAGAAGCTGGCAGTTTATCCGTGCAGAATTATTTTCAAAGATTTATCCTTGAATAATACTGACTGAAAGGTTTTCTTTTTCAGATGCTATCAAGTTTGGGGTGAACAGGCTCATGGATAAATCCGATGAAGAGGAAGAGGACGAAGACGCTTCAAACAATAACAACAACCAGATGAAGGACATCAACGGAGTACGCAGTGACGTCACCACGATGACTGAGGGATCACCGAGAAGAACAGAGCTCTGGAGGTCATCCAGATCAAGATCGAGGTCAAGATCAAGATCAAGGTCAAGGTCGAGATCTACCTCTCCAGAACTAGAAGTTGACAGTCCACCTAGAACACCACCACTAGAAGTAACAATGAGAGCCGCTTCACCTAGCTCCAAGTCTAAAAAGGCTGAAGCATTCAGTGTCAATGCTCTTCTAAGGCCTGATTTCCCTAGAATCAGGAAAGAGCCTGGAAGTTTTCAACCTTTCTCAGAGACAATTTCCGTTACCCGTTCTTTCTTCTACCCCGGACTTCCGTTTTCCGATCTGCTTCTAAGGGACGGAAAAGAGCATGGGAACCCTGGATTCCTCCCGCGACACTTCCTGTCTCCTCCTGGGTTCCCCTTGGGCTCCTCCTTGTACCCGGCACCCAAGGACGGCGAGGTGGATGCCAACAAGAATCTTCTGACGGGATCTCTCTACCTGAGCCTAGGAGCGGTTCATGCAGCAGCGGCCGCGGCGATGGCCAACTCTTCTGTGCCTCAAGGTAAATTCCTATATCACACTAAACCTTTGAGGAAACCGCAGAGTTAATTTTAAAAATGGTTCTAAAATAATGTGTCTAGTAGATGACTGTAGGTATGGGGTGAGAGAGAAAGGGCTGAACCGGGTTTTCATACTGTTGACTTTGTAGACTCTCATATAAAATCGTAGATGCTGCTTTAAGAATGTTTTCTCTGAACTCTCTTACAGTAGACTCTTGATAATCCAAAATCTGTGGCACCACACATTCTATTGGCCTAATCCTACTTGAACGGTATTTCCCTCATTTTACACTTTCCTGAGTTATATTTAGTTTCTTTTAGTGAAACCTCCACCAAACTATGATCCAACTGGTCCTATGTAAGTGTCGGATTATCTAGTCACTTATATTTATTAAGAACCATTGGAGACCCGTGGTTTGAAATTTTTTAATCCAGAAACTCGATTTTAAAAATGAAGCTATGAGTTGTTAACAGCAATAAAGGTTCTTCTTCCTTATCTCCTTTTTCTTATATAATTTTTCTTGTCGCTCTCTTTTCCTCTTCTACTTTCCTAGCTTACCTTTTCCCAACTCTTTTTTTTTCAAATCAAAGACATTCCTCCAAGGTGTCCTTTGCCCCCCAGGAGCCCCCGGGTCTGGCAGCATGTTCCCCGGGATGCCCCCTCAGCCACCGACCCCCGAGGATCTGTTCCGCCTGCGCCACCAGCTGCTGACCTCTGGCGGGGCCGACCCGCACCATCATCACCTGCTGCTTCGCGGAGGAGACGTCTACAGCTGCGTCAAGTGCGACAAGATGTTCCCGACTCCTCACGGCTTAGAGGTGCACTCCAGAAGGAGTCATAACGGGAAGCGGCCCTTCGCTTGCGAACTGTGCAACAAAACGTTTGGCGCTGAGGTCTCCCTGAGTCAGCATAGGTAAGTTTTTGATCAACAGTGGTTTTTAAACGTTTTGATTCAAAAGGCCTTTACAACAGTTATAGATCGCTACTGAGGCTAGTCTAGATAAAATCAGTAACTTTAGGAGGGACAAAGACCATCAAGAATAGCTAGGACAGCATCAACTTTTGGTCCAGTTTCGGGAGAGTATCATAATCGAGCTTACAAAAAGATCACTGTCTTTTTTGAATGGCGAATTTCTGGATTAATATAGGAAAATGGAAATTGAATCACTGATCTACATTTTAAACTCATGAGACAACAAGTTACGTTTTGTGTTAAGGCTTTAAAAATAAGGCGTCTGCTATAACAAAGAAGCAAATTCTTAGCTTAAAAATCAAATCGAACTAAATTTTTGTGATTTTAGAACGTTCGCAACGTAATCTATTGATAGATCCTGAAACATAAATAACAATCGATTGTAAATTTTGAAACTGTGCCCAATTTGTTCCATAAAAAGCTTATTTAAAAAGCTACTAACTTTTCTCTAGATCGAACCGGCAGACTTGCGATTCAAAGGAGAACACTATAACCACTCAGCTACAAATCCAGTATATACCTTAATCTATTGTGTATCTATAGATTAATTTTCTTCACGTGGTCGACTGTCTAACCCGTCGCAGGTGGTTGTGTTGTCGCAGGTCTGTCCACAGCGTGGAGAAGGTGTTCGAGTGCAAGCAGTGCGGCAAGACGTTCAAGCGGTCGTCCACGCTGTCAACACATCTGCTGATACACTCGGACACGCGGCCCTACCCTTGCCAGTTCTGCGGCAAACGGTTCCACCAGAAGTCCGACATGAAGAAGCACACCTACATACACACCGGTGAGTCTTGTGACATGTGTATACACACCTACACACTCCACCCATCTGCTGAAACACTCGGACACGCGGCCCTAAACTTAGCAGTTCTGCGGCAAACGGTTCCACCAGAAGTCCGACATGAAGAAGCACACCTACATACACACCGGTGAGTCTTGTACATGTGTATACACACCTACACACTCCACCCATCTGCTGATACACTCGGACACGCGGCCCTACCTTTGCCAGTTCTGCGGCAAACGGTTCCACCAGAAGTCCGACATGAAGAAGCACACCTACATACACACCGGTGAGTCTTGTGACATGAGTATACACAACTACACACTCCACCCATCTGCTGAAACACTCGGACACGCGGCCCTAAACTTAGCAGTTCTGCGGCAAACGGTTCCACCAGAAGTCCGACATGAAGAAGCACACCTACATACACACCGGTGAGTCTTGTGACATGTGTATGCACACCTACACACTCCACCCATCTGCTGATACACACAGACACGCGGCCCTACCCTTGCCAATTCTGCGGCAAACGGTTCCACCAGAAGTCCGACATGAAGAAGGACACCTACATACACACCGGTGAGTCTTGTGACATATGTATACACACCTACACACTCCACCCATCTGCTGATACACTTGGACACGCGGCCCTACCCTTGCCAGTTCTGCGGCAAACGGTTCCATCAGAAGTCCGACATGAAGAAGCACATCTACATACACACCGGTGAGTCTTGTGACATGTGTATACACACCTACACACTTCACCCATCTGCTGATACACACGGACTTCAACCGTTCCACCAGAAGCCTGACATGAAATAGCACACCTAAATACACTCCGGTGCTACAAGACACACCTAAATACACTTCCGTGAGTCCTGTGACTTACTATCCATATTTTGATACACTCGGACACAGCTTAATGTTTATTGAATTAATAGCTTTAATACAGTTAACAAAGTTTCAGGTTTTAACCAACATTTTATTGCATTTGGTATAAGAAATTAATAAATTTGATTAATTAAAAACTACGCTTTGTTGTTCAGTGTTTTATGATAGAATAAAGCGGCTATCCAACAAGACAAAAACACCTTGTTCATTATGTAAAAAAGTTCAACCACTTTCAAACGGTCTCACATTAAAACCACCGTCTTCCGTAATCTCTCCCATTCGCGTCCATTTTTCAACACCTCCCTCGAAATAATCTAATTACTCTCATTTACCCGACAATCCTCGAATTTATCGCTACAATCCCTTCTCTCGGCGACAGTTCACTTATCATTCCCCCAAAGGGCGAGACAACGCTGAGTTACCCTTCTCTTTCCAAGGATAAGACAACCTTACACCACCCTCCCTCCGCCAAGGGTAAGACAACGTTGTGCTGACCGTCATGATAAGGGTGCGAAACACCTCTAACCCTCTCCGGTGTCTTCGTAATTAGTGAATAATTCACGTGGACGATTAATAACAGGATTGTCGGGAGAGTTAATCACAGTTGAGGGATGTTCCGAGAATGTTCTCAAGACGTTCCACATTGTGTTCATTGTGCTGTTGTGGTTGTGCTTAGCTGGATTATTGTTGTTGTACGACTGTTTATCACTGAGGGTGCCAGGTAATTTTGCGGTTATGCATTGCTGTAGACTTTGGGGGTGTTACGTCTGGAAAGCATATCAATAATGATTTTGTCACAAACATCACGTTTTTCCTGTTCGTGTCATTTTCACGTTCGAAGAGTTATTGCACACAAAGTACGGTGAAAATTATACATTTAATATATTTGTTAAGATCTTCTGTACTCGTTATACATTGAATTTATCTATTGCATAAATTTCTCTTTACTTTGAAATTTTAAGTTGACGATACATGACGATACATGATCTTCAATTAATTGAGGAATATTATCTTTGATTGAAATTGAATTGATATTATTTATTTATTTCAAACCCAGAGTTAAAAAAGTGATAAAAACGTTGTAGGGGTTTCAGGACAAAAGTCAAACCAATTAATTATTTAACCAACAGAACAAAAATAAAGTGAATTGCTTTTTACTCGCAATCAACCAAATTAAGAAAGACGTTTCATAATCGTAATTCCAAGAAAACCGCGGCTACCGCACTCCAGCGATTGTCCAAATCGTTTGACGGTGACGCAGACTGAATCGTCTCCCGCCTCAATTTAATGACGTCACAGTCGGGATCGTTTCCCGCCTTAATTGTAGACGCCGCAGAAACAATGCCTTAATATCCGCATAATCGGCCGTAAAGGGTTTATCACCCGCTCAATTAGACATTCTGAGCGTCTGTCAGCCTTTATAGACCTGTCGCTGTGGGCCGTCGAGCGTCGAACGCCCAAATGTCACAGAAGACCGTGTTGGTGGGACGGCGCGAGGGGACTTTCTTATCAAAATCAACGATAACTGATCGTGAGGTTTAAAATCGTGATAGACCTATTTTTAGTCTTTGAACAAAACTACTTTAAACTAATTCAATATTATTTACATTGCTTGAATCTGTGTAGACAGTTTTAAATCAGGATATCACAGTTATTGTTTGCATTTTATGTACTATCATGGTTTTAGGAGAGTAAAACTTAAATATTTTTGAATAAAAATTGATGTTTGTGTCCATAAATTGCAGTTAGACATATAAGTTAATATTATAATCGTTGTGTATTTTTGTGTTTTGTCTTATGTCATTTTTAAAGTATGCTAACATAAAAGGACAAATAAAACTCATTTTTGAGATTCATAATGTACTTTAAACATTATCTTGAATAAAATAGCGAATATATAAAAATTATGGTATAGCTTGAAAATGCAATAAGACCAACCTAAACTAAACATTGGAATTGCTGTCGAAAAGGTGATGATGGGAAATTATTAATACGTTGAATTGAATTTTGGACCGTAAATTATATACTCTAACTACTACATACCGAATTTACAACATATTATAAAATGCAAGATTATATAATTAAGAATCTACATATGACAAAAATATGTGTTGATAGGGAAGCGTTTAACCATCAGAACTGACTATGGATTTAGATACAATCTAATCATACTATTAATTTTCATAAACTTCGTTTTAACCTACATGCAAAATTCTATTCTTAGTCCTACATTTTTTTCAAACGCTCAACTCTAAAACCAAGTTTAGTCTCTTTATTCTTATTCCTACTAATAAACCGCTTCACAAAAACAAACCAGCTGTAGTAGCGGGTGACCTGACCCTTCCCCCTCTACCACCCTTTAACCGATTTTGTATTTGGAACAGCGACCGGTGGAGGGGGGGAGTGGAAGACTCCCTCCTTACAACAATATTTTGCCGGCGGGTAAGAGCTCAATCTAAATTTCGTAGCGGCTTCGCTGTTTTGGTTTGCTCAAGTGTTGTTGGTTGTCGCTGCCTGGGCCAGGATTGAGTCGAAGGACTAACTCTGTCTGTTTTCCCACCTCCCGTTTATTTGATTTGCCTGTTTGTGTTTTTAATCAGTGGTTAGCCGTTGCGCTGCTGGTTGGATTAATGTTGGTTTTAAAAGTACACATTTCTACTGTATAGAATTTAAAATATTTTGATTGGTGTGTTTGGGAACTCTCCTCTGAAAAACTATGTGTTAATTCCTTATTGGATTAAAATAACAAACAAAGAAATATTACAGGAACATAAGTCCTCAAATGTTTCGTTAAGCCGCTAGTCGCCATTTTTACACCGTTTAAGCAGTTTTTACACTTTATAATTTTTGTTTCCGTAGCGGATGTTTGTATCAAGTTGATATTTCCATGATCCTTTAGCACTTCAGTAGTCACTTCCAGGAAAAATTATTTTTTTCCGAAGTATATTTTCAAAATGGCGGCAACTTTTTTAAATTAAAAAAATCTGTAAATGTTTTCAAACTGTTTTAAATAGCAAAAAAATTAAAAAATTAAATTATCCAACCTATGATATCAAGTTTGTAAGAATAACAATAAATGACAACTAATAAGGGAGTTATCGTTATTTTTCTATTAGCCTACATTAACCTTAATTTGCTTGAATTTAATACAAAATCAATATTTTCAGCAGAAAAATGGCAATTGCTCCGTAATTTGCGGTCAGATCCTCACAAACATGGTACCATTGGTTAGATAATTAAATTCTTCAATTTTTTTTTCTTCTTAACAGTTTGATGGCATTCACTGATTTTGAAATATTTGGGTTTAAAATTTTAGATGACCGCCACTTTGAAAATACATCAGAAGAAAATAATTTTTCCCTGAAAATGACTTTTGTTTTAATAAAATAATCATGCAAAATATGAACCTAATACAACCATCTGTTACGAAAATAAAAGTTTCTAAGTTTAAAAAACAAAATGGCGGCTATCGGTTGAACGAAGCATTTTAGGACATATGTTCCTATGAATTTTTTTGTTTATTTTGATCCAAGGAATCGCCACACGGAGTTTCAGAAGAGAGTTTCCAAACACCCTGTATAGGCCTATTCATGTAAATATATCTTACAATGATTCTAAAATTTTCGTCTAACATATTTTCAATTTTTTTTATCTACGTTATAAAATATAGCTTGGGTAAAGTCGACTGTGATAAAACGAAATCTTTCAATTGATAAGATGCCTTTTGAGAATTGTGGATGCGGTCTTATGTTAGTTTACGCCTGTAAAACATGTTTTAAAATAGATTTTAAAAGGCTCCCTTCTGCTTCAAAATATGAAAAACTCTTAATCAACACTTTTTTGAGTTTTCATATCATAATTTATCCGCAAACAAAGGTGATTGTTAGTTTGTATTGAAAACGTCGAGGAGATATCAAACTGCAAATAAAAAATTTAGACCCACAATAACGCTATATAAACCATATGGGTATTTGTTCCGTGTTTTCCTTTTTCGAGCTGAACACTTTTCACGTTCCAGGATAGTATTTCCAGCGCTTCACACAGATGTTTGATAACATTACGACGATCACAACGTAATTATATAATGCACGGGTAGTAGTTAAACACTGAACAAACACTTGACTTATGTTTCACCGCGATTATCTAGTGTTAACTCTCGTTTCAGTCATGTTGTTTACATAGAAATTACTGTGAACCAGTTATGACTGTTAATGGTATTTCAAAGTATTTCCAGGCGAGCTTGTGTGTGTTTGTGTGTGTTTAAAGAGCGCGCGTGTGCGAACGTGCGAGCCCGTCTGTCCGTCCGCTGATTGAGTAACTTCGTTAGAGCTCCGCGGCGCGGCGCTGCGCTACCCAACTACCCGAGTTGATTCTGAACCTCTGCACAGTCTACGTGAAGATTTTCAATCAACCTGAGACTCAGCTTTGTTCCAACCTTTTGTTAGCTTGGTTTTGATTTTTCTTATGTCAAAAGTTAATAAGTTTGTTCGAAAGGATGAATAACAGCACAAAAATACTTCAATACGGCGATAAAAGCATAAGAAAGATTTTGTTTGATCGTTATCAATAAAAATTCTGTGGAAGATAAATTAAAATCTTCTTAGCTCCAACGGATACTATACGAATCGTAACCCGCATCAGAACGACATATTTATTGAGGATGAAATTTGTAGGATGCTATTCATTTCACGCTTGGAAATTTTGCGTTCCGTTTCAGATTTCCGATATTTATAACTTCACTCAAAAAGTTTTACCATAATATAAAACGCATTTCTTATGCATTGCAAATTTGTCATGGGATCAATCCCATTTTTTAAATTAACAACTTACTACCCAACAAAACATATAGAGTCCGTACCAACATGGGATAATTCGTTAAGATTAAATATTTTCCAAATGGTTTTGTGTTTTGTTAAAGATTTTCTCTCGCCAGAAAACTTAATAAAATTTTTGCTTAATGTAATTGATACTTTAAATTATTTTATTTATAAGTATTAGGCCTATGGCGTTTACTGGTAGGCTGTGTGAATGTTTTAACCACTGTTGTGTCCACAGAATGGCTAGCTGTTAATTAGAAATTTCTCAATCCAATATTTTTTCGCGAATTTCGGTTCCACGTAAACTTAACTTGAGTGGCTCTCTTTCGCCGTTAACTTTATTGAAATCAGAATAACCAGCGCTGGTGTGGGACAATGGAAGGAGAGGTTGAGCGGAAAGTCACCAATTACCCGGGACACTGTCCACCTCTCCTGTCTCTCTTGCCCCCTGTTCATTACCGAATTGCTTCGCTCTTTTAATCATCCCTCTCTCTCCCTCCAGTTCTCACCTGGTCCTAAGTCCACAAAACATTGCCGCTGCCACCCCTGATGGCTCCCCCTTTATCTAAACTTTCGTTTGTACCCGAGTACAATTTGAAGTAAAAGCCATGGTTTGGACGAAATCAATAAATATGCTAGTTTTAACCCTTATGCGTTTTGTTAGTATAAAAAAACTACTGTTAACACGTTATCACATAAATATTCATTTTTTAATCTTTGAGAACTCTTCAATTTTATTTATAGTATTAACAAGACAAAACTTAATTTACATTAAGTTAGTCTTTAGCATTAGTATTCTGCTTGTTTTCCATGCATATACTAGATGAGCTGTGATCTATTTATGTTTTCCAAAAGTCACATTCAGCCTGCGTTATCCTATTTATTTGCATGTATATTTATTTCGGAATGTGTCAGTAACCATTATATCCTTTTGTGTATTTACTTAGGTCTAGTCATTGATAGTAAATTGTAATCTTATTATATTTTTTACATAACGTGTTGAGCCTGTATTGTAACTATATTGCATGTTTATTTATTTTGTAATGCGCCAGTTATCATCTATCCAGCGAGCATATCTATCATTATTATGTATGTGTAGTCTGCTAACTAACAGCTGAATTCTTTCATGTAATAATTATTATTATTATTAATTATTCTCATTGTAAATTGGCTTACGCCGTTGATACATAAAATTAAATAGAAATAGTATATTTCACCACTAGTCCGGAAAGTGACCGGAAAGTAATGTTTGTGATGTTTACAAACATTACTTTCCGTACAGGTCAGTAAAATCAGCTGACGGTGACAGTTTGGGAAATGACTACTTTCCAAGGTCTCAGCTGTACGGCAAATTGTCACTTTCGTTTAAGGAGTGATACAAATAAAATAAAAACAAATTTATACTTAAATTATGCAAACTGGATGATATCAAATGTAAGACTCACAAAGTGGAAGTTTTAAATTTTTACTGTGGGTGCACCGCGCTTTCGTTATAATGCTCAAATAGAAGTCAACAACATAGCCTAAGTCGCACATTTTCTGTATTTCTATGCCGATTTTAAAGTTCAATCTGACAAGCAAGCGCAGTGAACATAAAGCTTTGACTCCTGGTTCAAGCCGATGTGGTGTTTTAAAAATATTCGGTACTTTATCCTGTGTTTTTGGTGTGTTTTCGGCACCAACACATTCATAATTATATGACCAAGAACAAACTTTATTACATTTTAATCTAAAATTCATTAAAAATTTTTATAGTGAGAATACATCGGATTTTCTTCTTTTCAACTATGGGTGGTAAAAGAACTCATGGTTTAATTATTATATTATTTACAGCGCGCTCTAAAAGCTGTGGACACTCCTGGTTGGTTGATTTATGCATGTCATTCCAAATTACCTCTTAACAGTTTTTAGCAGAAGAAAACCTAATTATGCGTTGAGAAAAATTAATATACTATATACGATTTCCCCTCTTTTTTGGTAATTGAATACCTTGTCTACCGGCTTTAGATATCATATATGAAACAAGATGGACGAATTACGAAAACAATACAGCTCTAGTAACCAACAAAACGTGTTTTAGAGCTTACAAAATCATATCAGTTGGTAATTCCGAGCTACAATACAGCACTCGTGACTATATAATATCTCATTTTTAATAAAAACTCCCCCAATAATCTGTGAAGATGATACACATCCACCGTTGCAAGATGAAGAGTCCCGGCAGAGATTCGCCGGTGTGGGAAATCTCTCTTTACGGCGTTGTTATCTCCACCGAGTTATCTCAGTTTATTACTTTACCGTGAGAACCGAGTATTGACTGTCGGTACCTCAACTTGGCGGTCGTAAAACTAACAAACTTACAAATACACCGCCTCCCCCGGTGCGATGCTCACGACTTATCGTTCGATACTATCGATTGTTGAATCGTTCAGCTTACAAATACATCACCGCCCGACCACGATGCGATAGCGTTCCACACTATGATTATCGAATCGATACAGACCATCTCAACACGATCGATATGATCCATTGATGTGTACCGAATATCGATCGTTTGTATCAGTTCTTTGGAATGTAGGTATTTATGATGGGGTTAGAAAATTATCGATAGGTCGTAAACGTAATTGAGTAATAACTGTCGGTGTTGGTATTAACGTACAGTTTGTTTGAAGTATCGTTACAATAGAAAGAACTCAAATGGGCAAGACAATTAAAATTGTTGTATTTTTATTAGATAAACTAAACGGATAAAAATTTACAGGCGGAAAAAGAATTTTATCTTTTTTAAATGACCCACTTTAATATATGTGTACGTACGCCCCCTATAACATGTTAAACCACAACACATCGGCTCCAGATAAAATAGACTTTTATCATGCAAACTCTACATTACAGTAGCCGAGACCACACTGCTTCAAGTTTGTGAATATTACTGTAATAACATATTGCATCTTTTACGAGACGTACATAACACTAATGATTAAAAAACTCTTCTATATATTGAACGCTTACAATTTCCAAAATAATTGCAGTTAAAACGTTTATCGGGGTATGTATTCAAATCCTTCACTGCATGATTGTAGTTAGGGCCTAAGTTACGCCTTTGGTCATTGGGATTAAATTATAATGACCTTGACCAATTAATCAGCTGCTATTCGTCAGTAACAAAGCAACACCTCATCTGATCCAATACAATAATCACACTTGCCTTTCAGTAATACTCACATTAAAATACACACCACAGAGCTAGTCGATGTTTCAAGAAAGTATCTAAAGTGGTCACAAAAGCACTAATATTTTTCAGTAATAAATTTAAATGTAACGTTTATCATTATCATTATAAATATGAAACTAAGTCGAAAGAATAACCTCTCCGATCGCATCTTTGCGCGTAAATGTTTTGGGTACATCTTCAATTTAGGAGATCCCACATAACTGTGTGTTCTAATTTGAGGCAATAATTACTTTAAAAAGTGTTCTCATCACGTCATCCCATAAATCTCTAGCCCCCCCCTCCCTCCCCCCCAGTAATTTTGATCTTGGATTTAAAAAACAGCCAGAAGCGTCTCTGGTCCTCGCGCCGCCGCCGCCGCGCCGCTCTGCCTCATTGATATGAATTGTACCCGCATCTCTTTTTATTGGGATCTCTTACATGCAGTTCACGCTTCCTTCTTTTATTGGGGCTTCCACGGTCGGTGTCTTGTTTCAGACGCAAATGACTACATACACAGTTATCAATTACATTTTAAAGTAGTGCGTTCGTTTGGTTTAGGTACATTAAATTACGTACTTTGAAAAAGAAGCTTTATAAAATTAAATATTCGTATTGATGCCCCATTTACAGTAGTGAAGAAGTCGATACTTAATGTTGATGGTAGTTAGAAGTTTCTGTTTTCCTGCGTTTCTTGATTCGTTTATTTTAAACCTTAACTACAGTCGACTCCCGCCAACTCGAAATATTCGGCATCTCAAATTAATTTTAATCCCCTAGAGAAACCCTGTCCAAGTTGAAAATAAACCATACATAACTTGAATTAGGCAATTTTACAGTTATATTTTATCTCTTTAAATCGAGGATATACGAAAAACTACCTTTATAGTTCGAAATTTATCTGCTAAGTAGTACCCAAAATGTATGTGCTAAGGGTGTAAGGATTAGTAGGATTGGTGGATTGGTGGATTTGAATAAAAAAATTAATTAATTATGAATTTAAATAGGTAATGATTACTTTAGTAGATAACATGTTAAAAAATATTGTAAATAGGTTATATTTAATGTGTTTAATAATGTATTAAGTGTGGGCTGTGATAAAACTATGAAAAAGTTTAATTAAATAATATATTGTGATTAATGTTTTAAATTGAAGGTGTTAGAAATTGAATGGTTAATTTATTGATGTTTATAATGTTGGGGTTTAGATAATAAATAGTATGTTGTAGTAATTTAAGTTTTACCCCCTCCACTATTTTTATATTATATTAACTGAATGAGCAAGAGTAATTGTCATAACTCTGATATAGATATTGGACCAAGCACATTATGGCGTCTTCCTCTAACCAATTGTTAAATGTGTCACATGGAAAACTACAAACATTATTAGTGAGTAAATCTTATAAATTAGCTTTGGAATCTGTTGAAAAGATTATAGTTGGTCTGAATGGAAGTGATCAAAACTTTGCTGTAGAAATACAAATTGTTGAAAAAATAGGATCTGATTGTTTTGGAATATCTCTAAGCCCAGCTGAATGGTATGGATTAATGTTACATTTTGAAGAAATCAATGAATATTTTAAAAATGGGAGACAGCATGTTGATATTGATATTGGGGCAATTACAGTACTTTTTAAAATAATTAATGAAAATCCTACAATGGTGATTTGCAAACGCTTTTCTGGTGAGTATTTACCAGTAAAAATTGAAATTCAAGAGTCAAGTTGGAATAAAATTATGGAATTGAAGCAATACATTTCTGAAGATATCTTGAAGACTTTAACTTTAACAGAAGAAGCAAAGACCTATTTTGATATACTAAGCCGAATGTGCATTGATCATCTTAGAAACACAGAGCTGGACTATACTTCAGATGAAACAGAAATATCCAAACACATTATTGACTTTCTAGAGATCTTAGATCTTAAACGAGTGACTTTGATTGAACCAAAAATGTATATGTTATGTTATGATATTTGCAAACTGTGTATTCCTCTTTTTGTATCAAGATTTAAGTTGTGTAGTATTTTTGCTTGTTTTGGAAATAATTAGTAATATATGAAAGAATTAAATAGCAAATGATGTTTTATATTATTGTGAGTTGATTTTTTAGAGATCTTAGATCTTAAACAAGTGACTTTGATTGAACAAAAAATATAAATGTTATGTTATGATATTTGCAAACTGTGTATTTTACTTTTTGTGTTAAGATTTAAACTGTGTAGTATTTTTGCTTGTTTTGGAAACAATTAGTAATATATTTATGTTTATGTACATACTATATATTTAATAAATGATTATTTATATTTTAATTGTGTGTATACTATATTTCCTGAATATATGCAAGTTTTTTTGAAATTTAATTTAAATATTATTTTGAGTTTTAAGTAGCTAGTTTTATTGATGTGTAAAGATAACTTTTGGAGCATTGTTTGAAATATTTGAAATAAAAGATTTAGATTTTATAAAGATAGGTATATTTGCTTTTGTGTAGACTTTTGATTTAAAAATTTTGTATTAAATCTTTAGCTTATTATTAGACAATTAGAAATAGACTTTTATGTCTTGACTATATAATAATAAAATTATTCTAAATTTTTGGGATTTAGATATTTATTCAAATAATTTTAGACTATACTGATCTATTGAGATATTTAGACTAATTATTTTAAAATTATGGTTATTAAACTTAGGCTTATAGATCTTAGATTTCTAATTTTTATTCTTGAATCAACTTTTAAAGATAGAACTAGACTGTTATTTGAATATTAAATAAACAATAATTATAATTGCATATGATTAAACTAATACTGTTGTATTTAAACTTGAAGTGGAAGATTATTTGAATTAAATTGGAATTTTAAGATTATTGTTCAGACTTTTAGACTGAAATTAGACAATCAGATTTAAAATTTTATAGTTTTAGGATTACCTTCTTATAACTTTTTTTTTTATTTAGAATTTTATATTTGAATTTTTAGACTTAGAACTGCTAAATGATAAAGTTTTATACCTATTTGAAATATTTTTTAGTTGTTAAAATTCTATATTTATAGTTTTGTTTTTAGATTTAAAAAATATAAAGTATTAAAACTAAAACTTAACTTAACTTTTTATTATTTAGACTTAGATTTTAAAACTTAGATCATTATATTTAGACTTGGACTTAGATTTTTTACTTATTTAGATTTTATATATTTAGTTGCTAGATTTTGATAAAAAAAATAAATAGAGTGATGATATTGAAATTTAGTTTTAGATTGTGATGATATATTTTTACACCTAAACTGAAACTTTTGCAATCTAAAATTTAGATTTGAAGGCTAAAACTTAGTCTTTGGACTTTGTTTTGGATATTTAGCTTAGACTTATAAATTTTAGACTTTGATTTTTATGCTTGATTTTAGTATTAGAATTATATCTATATTTTTAGTCTTGATATTAAAACTTGGATTTTATACTATTTTTTAACTTTTATACTTATATTTGAGATAGTTTGGCCTAAATTTTAAGACCCAAAAAATAATGTTCTACTTTTGTAAAAAATGGATATTAATTTTAGACTTTTAGGTTTTTGGCTTAGATTTTCAGACAGCTTTTTCATGTTTTGTTATGTTTGTTTTTGAATTGGTAGATTTATCCTTAAATTTTGTACTTTACTTACACTTATATTTTTAAACAGATTATTTGTGGGCTTGGATTTTTATATATGATGTTTTATTTAAAGATCGACTCTATGTTTTAATGGAAAGCTTTGGATTTTAAACTTTTAGATCCAGACTTGATTTTAAAACTTAGATTTTATACTTAAATTTGAGATAGTTGAGCCTAAATTCTAAGACCCAAACAATAATGTTCTACTTTTGTGAAAATTTGATATTAATTTTAGACTTTTAGGTTTTTTTGCTTAGATTCTTAGATGGCTTTTTATGTTTTGTTATATTTGTATTTGAACTGGTAGATTATCCTTATATTTAGTACTTTACTTAGACTTATATTTTTAAACAGATTATTTGTGGGCTTGGAATCTTATATATGATATTTTATTTAAAGATCGACTCTATATTTTAACTGAAAGCTTTGGATTTTAAACTTTTAGATCCAGACTTGATTTTAAAACTTAGATTTTATATTTAAATTTGAGATAGTTGAGCCTAAATTATAAGACCCAAACAATAATGTTCTACTTTTGTAAAAATTTGATATTAATTTTAGACTTTTAGGTTTTTTTGCTTAGATTCTTAGATGGCTTTTTATGTTTTGTTATATTTGTATTTGAACTGGTAGATTATTCCTTATATTCAGTACTTTACTTAGACTTATATTTTTAAACAGATTATTTGAGGGCTTGGAATCTTATATATGATATTTTTTTAAAGATCGACTCTATATTTTAATTGAAAGCTTTGGATTTTAAACTTTTAGATCCAGACTTCATTTTAAAACTTAGATTTTATACTTAAATTTGAGATAGTTGAGCCTAAATTCTAATACCCATACATTAATGTTTAAAATGTTAGATTTGAAATTTTAAGTGAAGAGTTTGAAATTCTACAGTTTTTTTTTATTTATATTAGACCTATTCTTATGTTTAAAGTCTAACTTTAACGTTTAGACTTGAATAAAGAATTTTATACTTATATTTATTACTATAAAACTAAACATATACATGGATTTAGACTTTAACACTTAGGTTTTCAGATTTAGACCTAAACTTATAGACCTGATTTTATATTTTTTAAACTTAGACATTTTTAAATGAAGACTTAGATTATTTCTACTTATTTGGATAGTGTATACTTATTTTTTTTAACTTGGACTTTTACAACGGACTGATAAATTAAGATATTAAGATTTAGTTCCAGTTTTGTAACGTAAATTCTACATCTAAACTTATATTTTGGCATTTTTGATTTGGACTTTAAGACATATATTAAGAAGATGTAGACATTTGGTATTCTTAAAATATAGGATATTTGATATTAAATTAAACTTAGATTTATATTTTAGACTTAAACTGTGGATTGATAATTAAATATGTTTACTTTTAGGTTTATACTCAAAAACTGATAACAGTGTTTTGTGTTTTGGTTCAAATTTAGACCTTTAGTAATAAATGTTGAAACCTTTGTATGATAAAATTTTGAGTGTTAGGTCTAAACTTAAATTTTATATGTAAGACTTATAGACTTTTTTCTATAGACTTAGATATATAGATTTGTACTTACTGTTTAATTACTTATATGTATGTATGTTAAACTCTTAGTCTCTTTATGTTTAAGAATATTATTTCTAAGATTAGTAGTTTTAAGCATAAACTGGATTTGCAGACTTGGACTTAAATAATTGTTAGACTTATAATATTGGCAAGTTCTTTTAACCTAAATTGATACTTTTAGCTATAGTTTTGGAGATTGAGAATTATATTTTAAACAAAATTTATTATACCCTTACATTTATATTAAACATATTTGTACTATTAAAAGCAAATTCTGCATTAAGACTTTTGTATTTGGATTGATATAGACATCTTGTATGAATTCTAAGACTAAAAATTTGGACTTATACTTTAAAATCATTGCATGTGGACTTATTTGTAGACTTGTAGCTTTCATTTATTAGAACTGGGAATCCTTAGGCTTATTATAGATTGTGATTTGATTTAGGCTTAAGCTTTTTGACATAGTTGAAGACTTAAGATTCCGAATACTTAAAAAATTATCTGTTTTTAGAAAATATAGTGACTTAAATGTAAAATCAGATCCAAATGATTGTCAGATCTTGTCTTTTGTAGGAGTGATGAACTAATTTACTGTTAAAGCTTTGATGTTTTTTTACAAGCTCTGATAATTTTTAAATTCTGTCTAAGTTATAATTTCCAATATTTTATATTTTTTACAATTTCTTACTTCCTTAACCATTAAATGGAATACTTTTTGCCATTTAACAATTTCTTACACCTTAAAACAACTTTATAAAAATTGTAGTAATTTCTTACAACTTGCAGTTTCATTCAATTTTACAAATTCTTGCAATTGTATGCATTATTTTTAACTTATCACAATTCCTTCCAATTCTGATGTTTTGATCCACAATTCATTTAAAATTTCACAATTCACAATACACAGTGAGTAACCATTTTAAGTCGTATTCAACTGTGTCTTGAGATTTGGAAACTATAAGTTATGCTATTTTTAAGACTATGAGAAAAGAGAATAGTTATGTTAGAACTTTTAAAAATTTATTTGTGCCTAAAATGTATATAATTAATTGGACTTGATGTTTATCCAGTTTCATATACAAACTACAAACTGATAAATGACCATTTTGCAATTTTGTGAAGAACTATATGTTAATTTGTTATATTGTTTGTGAAATGTATATAAGCAATTGTAAATTTTAATTAAATAATTCAACTAAAAAGTTGAAAAAATTCAATTAAAAAAATTGTAAATGAAATCTGTAAATTGTGAGTTTTAAAATTATATGTAACACCTAGAAGATAAATTAAATTCTTACAATTGGATATTAAATTTTACACCTAAACAACAACCAGTACACTTAACAGTTTACTTTTAACACAAAATGTTGAATGCTTACTTATTTGTTTCTAAAATATGAAGAGAAATTAGAAAAAGTTACATTTCAGTAGATATTAGTACAAAAAGTAACATAACATAATGAGTAGATTTTCAGTTCTATCAAAGTTAGTCATGTAATATTTACATTTTGTAAAACCATCAATTTATAATTATTAAAATATATTGATCTGAAATATAATCCAGCGGTTCGTTCAGAAGAAAACGGATACAAATTAAACTTAGTATGTCTTTATTTTTTTCAGTTAAAGTTAATGTATTTAGGATGTTGTGAGGATTTATTTCTTGGATTTGATGACTTTGTCCCAATTTGACTCTTGCATTACAATTGTACCTGGTGGATGCTCACCGGATAGTAGTTTACAAATCGCTAATGTGAGATTTTAAAGTATTTGGTGATTTTCAGAATTTAACATCAATGCACACCATTCAACTGGGCTGATAGATATTCGAAAATAAGTCAGATCCTGTTTTTGGAGCAATCATAAAATGAAAGGAATCTTAGGTGGAGATATTTTTGAAAATAAAATTTATATTATAATTTTATGTTAGTATATTTTATTTTCAAAAATATCTCCACCTAAGATTCCTTTCATTTTATGATTGCTCCAAAAACAGGATCTGACTTATTTTCGAATATCTATCAGCCCAGTTGAATGGTGTGCATTGATGTTAAATTCTGAAAATCACCAAATACTTTAAAATCTCACATTAGCGATTTGTAAACTACTATCCGGTGAGCATCCACCAGGTACAATTGTAATGCAAGAGTCAAATTGGGACAAAGTCATCAAATCCAAGAAATAAATCCTCACAACATCCTAAATACATTAACTTTAACTGAAAAAAATAAAGACATACTAAGTTTAATTTGTATCCGTTTTCTTCTGAACGAACCGCTGGATTATATTTCAGATCAATATATTTTAATAATTATAAATTGATGGTTTTACAAAATGTAAATATTACATGACTAACTTTGATAGAACTGAAAATCTACTCATTATGTTATGTTACTTTTTGTACTAATATCTACTGAAATGTAACTTTTTCTAATTTCTCTTCATATTTTAGAAACAAATAAGTAAGCATTCAACATTTTGTGTTAAAAGTAAACTGTTAAGTGTACTGGTTGTTGTTTAGGTGTAAAATTTAATATCCAATTGTAAGAATTTAATTTATCTTCTAGGTGTTACATATAATTTTAAAACTCACAATTTACAGATTTCATTTACAATTTTTTTAATTGAATTTTTTCAACTTTTTAGTTGAATTATTTAATTAAAATTTACAATTGCTTATATACATTTCACAAACAATATAACAAATTAACATATAGTTCTTCACAAAATTGCAAAATGGTCATTTATCAGTTTGTAGTTTGTATATGAAACTGGATAAACATCAAGTCCAATTAATTATATACATTTTAGGCACAAATAAATTTTTAAAAGTTCTAACATAACTATTCTCTTTTCTCATAGTCTTAAAAATAGCATAACTTATAGTTTCCAAATCTCAAGACACAGTTGAATACGACTTAAAATGGTTACTCACTGTGTATTGTGAATTGTGAAATTTTAAATGAATTGTGGATCAAAACATCAGAATTGGAAGGAATTGTGATAAGTTAAAAATAATGCATACAATTGCAAGAATTTGTAAAATTGAATGAAACTGCAAGTTGTAAGAAATTACTACAATTTTTATAAAGTTGTTTTAAGGTGTAAGAAATTGTTAAATGGCAAAAAGTATTCCATTTAATGGTTAAGGAAGTAAGAAATTGTAAAAAATATAAAATATTGGAAATTATAACTTAGACAGAATTTAAAAATTATCAGAGCTTGTAAAAAAACATCAAAGCTTTAACAGTAAATTAGTTCATCACTCCTACAAAAGACAAGATCTGACAATCATTTGGATCTGATTTTACATTTAAGTCACTATATTTTCTAAAAACAGATAATTTTTTAAGTATTCGGAATCTTAAGTCTTCAACTATGTCAAAAAGCTTAAGCCTAAATCAAATCACAATCTATAATAAGCCTAAGGATTCCCAGTTCTAATAAATGAAAGCTACAAGTCTACAAATAAGTCCACATGCAATGATTTTAAAGTATAAGTCCAAATTTTTAGTCTTAGAATTCATACAAGATGTCTATATCAATCCAAATACAAAAGTCTTAATGCAGAATTTGCTTTTAATAGTACAAATATGTTTAATATAAATGTAAGGGTATAATAAATTTTGTTTAAAATATAATTCTCAATCTCCAAAACTATAGCTAAAAGTATCAATTTAGGTTAAAAGAACTTGCCAATATTATAAGTCTAACAATTATTTAAGTCCAAGTCTGCAAATCCAGTTTATGCTTAAAACTACTAATCTTAGAAATAATATTCTTAAACATAAAGAGACTAAGAGTTTAACATACATACATATAAGTAATTAAACAGTAAGTACAAATCTATATATCTAAGTCTATAGAAAAAAGTCTATAAGTCTTACATATAAAATTTAAGTTTAGACCTAACACTCAAAATTTTATCATACAAAGGTTTCAACATTTATTACTAAAGGTCTAAATTTGAACCAAAACACAAAACACTGTTATCAGTTTTTGAGTATAAACCTAAAAGTAAACATATTTAATTATCAATCCACAGTTTAAGTCTAAAATATAAATCTAAGTTTAATTTAATATCAAATATCCTATATTTTAAGAATACCAAATGTCTACATCTTCTTAATATATGTCTTAAAGTCCAAATCAAAAATGCCAAAATATAAGTTTAGATGTAGAATTTACGTTAAAAAACTGGAACTAAATCTTAATATCTTAATTTATCAGTCCGTTGTAAAAGTCCAAGTTAAAAAAAAATAAGTATACACTATCCAAATAAGTAGAAATAATCTAAGTCTTCATTTAAAAATGTCTAAGTTTAAAAAATATAAAATCAGGTCTATAAGTTTAGGTCTAAATCTGAAAACCTAAGTGTTAAAGTCTAAATCCATGTATATGTTTAGTTTTATAGTAATAAATATAAGTATAAAATTCTTTATTCAAGTCTAAACGTTAAAGTTAGACTTTAAACATAAGAATAGGTCTAATATAAATAAAAAAAAAAACTGTAGAATTTCAAACTCTTCACTTAAAATTTCAAATCTAACATTTTAAACATTAATGTATGGGTATTAGAATTTAGGCTCAACTATCTCAAATTTAAGTATAAAATCTAAGTTTTAAAATGAAGTCTGGATCTAAAAGTTTAAAATCCAAAGCTTTCAATTAAAATATAGAGTCGATCTTTAAAAAAATATCATATATAAGATTCCAAGCCCTCAAATAATCTGTTTAAAAATATAAGTCTAAGTAAAGTACTGAATATAAGGAATAATCTACCAGTTCAAATACAAATATAACAAAACATAAAAAGCCATCTAAGAATCTAAGCAAAAAAACCTAAAAGTCTAAAATTAATATCAAATTTTTACAAAAGTAGAACATTATTGTTTGGGTCTTATAATTTAGGCTCAACTATCTCAAATTTAAATATAAAATCTAAGTTTTAAAATCAAGTCTGGATCTAAAAGTTTAAAATCCAAAGCTTTCAATTAAAATATAGAGTCGATCTTTAAAAAAATATCATATATAAGATTCCAAGCCCTCAAATAATCTGTTTAAAAATATAAGTCTAAGTAAAGTACTGAATATAAGGAATAATCTACCAGTTCAAATACAAATATAACAAAACATAAAAAGCCATCTAAGAATCTAAGCAAAAAAACCTAAAAGTCTAAAATTAATATCAAATTTTTACAAAAGTAGAACATTATTGTTTGGGTCTTATAATTTAGGCTCAACTATCTCAAATTTAAATATAAAATCTAAGTTTTAAAATCAAGTCTGGATCTAAAAGTTTAAAAACCAAAGCTTTCAGTTAAAATATAGAGTCGATCTTTAAATAAAATATCATATATAAGATTCCAAGCCCACAAATAATCTGTTTAAAAATATAAGTCTAAGTAAAGTACTAAATATAAGGATAATCTACCAGTTCAAATACAAATATAACAAAACATAAAAAGCCATCTAAGAATCTAAGCAAAAAAACCTAAAAGTCTAAAATTAATATCAAATTTTCACAAAAGTAGAACATTATTGTTTGGGTCTTAGAATTTAGGCTCAACTATCTCAAATTTAAGTATAAAATCTAAGTTTTAAAATCAAGTCTGGATCTAAAAGTTTAAAATCCAAAGCTTTCCATTAAAACATAGAGTCGATCTTTAAATAAAACATCATATATAAAAATCCAAGCCCACAAATAATCTGTTTAAAAATATAAGTGTAAGTAAAGTACAAAATTTAAGGATAAATCTACCAATTCAAAAACAAACATAACAAAACATGAAAAAGCTGTCTGAAAATCTAAGCCAAAAACCTAAAAGTCTAAAATTAATATCCATTTTTTACAAAAGTAGAACATTATTTTTTGGGTCTTAAAATTTAGGCCAAACTATCTCAAATATAAGTATAAAAGTTAAAAAATAGTATAAAATCCAAGTTTTAATATCAAGACTAAAAATATAGATATAATTCTAATACTAAAATCAAGCATAAAAATCAAAGTCTAAAATTTATAAGTCTAAGCTAAATATCCAAAACAAAGTCCAAAGACTAAGTTTTAGCCTTCAAATCTAAATTTTAGATTGCAAAAGTTTCAGTTTAGGTGTAAAAATATATCATCACAATCTAAAACTAAATTTCAATATCATCACTCTATTTATTTTTTTTATCAAAATCTAGCAACTAAATATATAAAATCTAAATAAGTAAAAAATCTAAGTCCAAGTCTAAATATAATGATCTAAGTTTTAAAATCTAAGTCTAAATAATAAAAAGTTAAGTTAAGTTTTAGTTTTAATACTTTATATTTTTTAAATCTAAAAACAAAACTATAAATATAGAATTTTAACAACTAAAAAATATTTCAAATAGGTATAAAACTTTATCATTTAGCAGTTCTAAGTCTAAAAATTCAAATATAAAATTCTAAATAAAAAAAAAAGTTATAAGAAGGTAATCCTAAAACTATAAAATTTTAAATCTGATTGTCTAATTTCAGTCTAAAAGTCTGAACAATAATCTTAAAATTCCAATTTAATTCAAATAATCTTCCACTTCAAGTTTAAATACAACAGTATTAGTTTAATCATATGCAATTATAATTATTGTTTATTTAATATTCAAATAACAGTCTAGTTCTATCTTTAAAAGTTGATTCAAGAATAAAAATTAGAAATCTAAGATCTATAAGCCTAAGTTTAATAACCATAATTTTAAAATAATTAGTCTAAATATCTCAATAGATCAGTATAGTCTAAAATTATTTGAATAAATATCTAAATCCCAAAAATTTAGAATAATTTTATTATTATATAGTCAAGACATAAAAGTCTATTTCTAATTGTCTAATAATAAGCTAAAGATTTAATACAAAATTTTTAAATCAAAAGTCTACACAAAAGCAAATATACCTATCTTTATAAAATCTAAATCTTTTATTTCAAATATTTCAAACAATGCTCCAAAAGTTATCTTTACACATCAATAAAACTAGCTACTTAAAACTCAAAATAATATTTAAATTAAATTTCAAAAAAACTTGCATATATTCAGGAAATATAGTATACACACAATTAAAATATAAATAATCATTTATTAAATATATAGTATGTACATAAACATAAATATATTACTAATTGTTTCCAAAACAAGCAAAAATACTACACAGTTTAAATCTTAACACAAAAAGTAAAATACACAGTTTGCAAATATCATAACATAACATTTATATTTTTTGTTCAATCAAAGTCACTTGTTTAAGATCTAAGATCTCTAAAAAATCAACTCACAATAATATAAAACATCATTTGCTATTTAATTCTTTCATATATTACTAATTATTTCCAAAACAAGCAAAAATACTACACAACTTAAATCTTGATACAAAAAGAGGAATACACAGTTTGCAAATATCATAACATAACATATACATTTTTGGTTCAATCAAAGTCACTCGTTTAAGATCTAAGATCTCTAGAAAGTCAATAATGTGTTTGGATATTTCTGTTTCATCTGAAGTATAGTCCAGCTCTGTGTTTCTAAGATGATCAATGCACATTCGGCTTAGTATATCAAAATAGGTCTTTGCTTCTTCTGTTAAAGTTAAAGTCTTCAAGATATCTTCAGAAATGTATTGCTTCAATTCCATAATTTTATTCCAACTTGACTCTTGAATTTCAATTTTTACTGGTAAATACTCACCAGAAAAGCGTTTGCAAATCACCATTGTAGGATTTTCATTAATTATTTTAAAAAGTACTGTAATTGCCCCAATATCAATATCAACATGCTGTCTCCCATTTTTAAAATATTCATTGATTTCTTCAAAATGTAACATTAATCCATACCATTCAGCTGGGCTTAGAGATATTCCAAAACAATCAGATCCTATTTTTTCAACAATTTGTATTTCTACAGCAAAGTTTTGATCACTTCCATTCAGACCAACTATAATCTTTTCAACAGATTCCAAAGCTAATTTATAAGATTTACTCACTAATAATGTTTGTAGTTTTCCATGTGACACATTTAACAATTGGTTAGAGGAAGACGCCATAATGTGCTTGGTCCAATATCTATCAGAGTTATGACAATTACTCTTGCTCATTCAGTTAATATAATATAAAAATAGTGGAGGGGGTAAAACTTAAATTACTACAACATACTATTTATTATCTAAACCCCAAAATTATAAACATCAATAAATTAACCATTCAATTTCTAACACCTTCAATTTAAAACATTAATCACAATATATTATTTAATTAAACTTTTTCATAGTTTTATCACAGCCCACACTTAATACATTATTAAACACATTAAATATAACCTATTTACAATATTTTTTAACATGTTATCTACTAAAGTAATCATTACCTATTTAAATTCATAATTAATTAATTTTTTTATTCAAATCCACCAATCCACCAATCCTACTAATCCTTACACCCTTAGCACATACATTTTGGGTACTACTCTGCTAAGTCGAATTAGAATTGACTTTTTACCTTCAAAAGTCTAATCTGACGTCTATAACTTTAATTTTTCTCTGTGGAACTTAAAGTCGAAACCCCGTAACTAGTCAGTTCCGATGACACATCATCGCGGTACAGCGTTTATCCGCTGTAACTCGGATTTAACAAAAACAACCACTCTAACTCGAACCACCCTTAAATGTAACTAAAAGTAGCTCGGGGAAAAATCGTTGTCGCAAGAATTTCGAGTTGCAACAGACTCAACTGTAGGCTTACAAAGAAAGCGATAAAACGATCAATTTAAACACTAATGTAAATAGTAACAGTATTGAACTTTCAACAATGGTGGTGGGTTTAGGCCTAGCTCGAATCTACCTCGGTTTATGGATACAACAAATTGTATGGTTTTATTGTAACAGAAAAGTGTTGCATAAAAGAGTTACTGCCAGAATTTTTTATTACCGTTAAACGGAAAAAGTGTTTTGATATTGATGCTAAGTAACATTTTCATATCGTCTAAGAAAAGCTTACTTCAATTAAATTTGCATAGAACAAGATCGGATCAAATTTATTTAAAAGTTCAATAACAAAAACATTGAACTATTACGACTCAGTTCCTAATCTGTTCTCGCAGCTGCAAACCAAGTTGAACTTCTTCCTCAGATATTGATCACACAATAAGGCTTATGGTTATAAACGTATCAAAATTCCCAAACGTCTAATTGTAATCCACTCATATCAACCGGGAAAATCAATCTTCGGAGAGCCTAACTCCGGTGCCCCTGAACCAGCCCCTTTGAGGGGGGGGGGAGAAGCCCCTAGGGACCGAGGGGCGGCGGTGTTAATTGGCGATACGATTTTTGTCGGCTGTGGCCCAAGGCCAATTAAGCCAGGGTTGTAAACGGGATACAAAAAGAGACGGACTGGAAACAAAAACCCTCACTTTGATATTCCCCAGTACTCCCCCCCCCCCCCGCCCCCTCACCACGCGTCTTCCAATCATATATCTGTAATCTTCTCCTCTCGCAGGGTCAACTTAATTTCGTCTGTTTCTACCCACCTTTCTCTCTTCCCCCAATTTCTCTTTACCCCCCTCTCTCCGATTTGTTCATATAAAACTCGGTTATCGAGTTCTATCGCAATCGCACCTTTCCCAATTCGATTACTTTCCTTTTAGTTTGATTTTTGTTCAGATTTCGTTGCGAGTCCGTGCGAATCGAATTTTGTAAAGGATTGGCTTTTACTGAGTTAAACCAGAGGATGCCTAATGTGATTATTTCAGTTTAGATATTGCATTCACATTCTTGTACAAATATTATTTTTAATATTTAACTATAATTTGTAAAAAAGTGAAAATTGATTTAGTTAGGTCTAAAATAAAATTCATCAGAGTTGCGTGAGAATTTTCATTCAGAAGAACATGATCTAATTAATGTTTCAATTGCTAAAACATTTTTAAAAGCGTTTATTGATTTACATATCTTAAGAATAAAAAAATTAGATGTTTTGAATTTGAACTAATTGTTTAATCAATAATTTATGAAAATTCGGACCCTTGCTGACTTGACATTATGATATAACTTCATTTTTTAAAGTGAATATTTAACTTTTAAAATAGCCTTTAAAGTCCCAATATTAACTATTTTATAACTGTGTAACTTTTATAA
This sequence comes from Neoaliturus tenellus, assembly GCA_030545055.2. Lineage (NCBI taxonomy): Eukaryota > Metazoa > Arthropoda > Insecta > Hemiptera > Cicadellidae > Neoaliturus > Neoaliturus tenellus. The sequence goes on along the minus strand of CM061536.1, from coordinate 100,867,081 downwards.
TGTTCATTTTATTGCTATTGAATTATATTAAATAAACTTTATAGGTAGACTTTGAACGAAGCAATAAAATGTCCTTCAAAAGTAATAATTACTAATAAATATAAATTTTCGCGAAGCAATTTTGAAACATATTTTACACGACACGACGTGAACTATCTATTTTACAGACCACAAACTAAACCTGCGGAAATATGCAATTAAATAGGGGAAGCCTTTGTTTATGAAAGGTTAGAAAACCAAACTGGTTTCAGACATTATACAACTAAAAATCTACGGACACATAATACACTTAAAATCATAGTTATGTCAAGTCTAATTCGTTTAAGAAATTTTAAAATGGCGTATCAAAGAAAGAAATCTTAACCCCTCGTAGGGCGCGGGACGCAGCGCTAGGGGCATGACGGCATTCTCATCAAGCAATAGATTTGCCGCTGCTTCATTAATGAATTCTCGCTCATTAGTGGAGAGTGCAGGCATCCACGGGCATTAGAAAAACTGACGGCCCAAACGTGACTTCGCCTCGAGGAATTTATCTTCGTCTATTGTTTTTAATTTCGAGAGTGAAAAACTGCTTTGAGTAAAATGGAAATCGAGGTAAAATATAAAAGAAGAGGGTTGTATTTCGTAAGAGGATTTTAGAAAGATTGTTTTAATGGTTTGCAATGAAAGTAATAAAGAGATTTTATGCCACTGCAAATTTATCGATTCATTTGTTCTTTAAATTTCTTTAAGGAAATAACGGGAAATAACGGGATTGTAAACTTTACTCATCGGAAAAAAATGTGTAAACTTTACACATTAGAAAGAAAAGGAAATCGTTTTAAATTATTTGAGTTCACCTTTTTTAAATTAATTGTCTCTTTTTCCAGTTTTTATTTTTTTATGAGGATTGAGACTAATTTGGATGCACGGATATCAAATCGCATGGTTAGGACTACTGAACTACAATCTTTCGCACAATCTACACCGATAATTTAAGAGTCTAAATGAAGCGTAAGAAAACCTATTTAGCTCCTAGTCTTAACGAATGGCCTCATTTGAGAGGAATGCCAATCAATGCACCAATCTAATTTATTTCAATAATAATTATAACTAAACTAATATTTAAACAAATGGAAATTGAAACTGTATTTTACAATAATTGACAGAATATTTCTACTAGAGTCTCATAGAAATGAAATAAAATCATTCACGAAAAGATTATTAAATTTCTATCAATTGTAAAATCAACACGTATTGGCATAGGCCCTCCTAATAAATACAATTCTTAGAGTGGTTCAGAAAATCGTCTATGTTACCGTATCCAAGTTAGGCAAACATTAAAATAAACTTATTGAAATAAGATATTTCGCAGTGATTTTTACCTTGATCACTTAAGAGTCATCTTCACCCCTGTGCCAGTAGCCCATTGTTGAGCAGTCGGCAATGTTAACCATACGGCTTTTAATGCAAAACATGGTATTTTATTCCCCTGATTCGAACGCCGTTTTCCAAACAATTTTCTTTAAACTCAGTAAGTGTTTAGTTAAATAGTTATATTAGGCTTCTCTTATCTCGAAATTTTGAAAAATTAACAAATATTACGCTCTGTGACGTTGCAAAGCAAATCGATTTTCCTTAGTAACATTAATTTGTTAATTTTTCAAAATTTCGAGGTATGAGAAGCCTAATATAACTAAACACATACCAAGTTTAAAGGAAATCGGTTGAAAAACGGCGTCCGAAACAGGGGAATAAAACACCATGTTTTAGCAAAAAAGCCGTATGGTTAACATTGCCGACTGCGCAACAATGGGCTACTGGCCCAGGGGTGAAGATGACTCTTAATTACCGTAACTGATTAAGAAAATAAGATATAAACTGTACCGATACTCGTGTATTGCTCACAGCGTGTAGGCTAGTGCAGAGTCGCTACGGTATTCTGCCACCCTGGTACCCGCGATCTCGCCACAGCATGGGAAGGCGACTCCGACCTTCGACATAACCGCCGATCGACGATCGACGATCGGATACAACCGATCGACCGATGGTAATCCGATATCGATCCTGGAGTGCGTTACTGCGGCACTGCAAAACATCATCATAACACATGAGATTAATTTTGAGTCGTTTAAATTTTTTTAAGTTTTGTATGGATTTTTCAAGATGGTTTTAGGAGGTTTATGAAAGAAATTCATCACACAAAAACTTAACTAAACCACCTAATGCCAGCCCATTACCCCTCCCAAACCATTGATAGAGACACCAATTATATTGTTGTTCGTTGTAACAGTTATTGTTGTGACTTGCGTACAATTAGTGTACCCACCGACTAATAAAACAGAAACTTATTTAATTTTTTGGTTTCTAATTTGTTCACGTTTATGTAAAGCCGTTAAAGTATGACAAAAATAAAAAGAACAGAAGTGGAAAGTACAAAGAAGATTAATGAAATACTAGCCGTTTCCCGTCACGGCTTCGCCCATGACTGATATATTCTATAGGTACAGTAAGCTCGTTCGCTACGCTCACTTGCTGCACGCCCACCTTATTATACAAAATCGCTAAAATACCTAAAATTAGAAATTTTCATTGAATTTATTTCTTAGCAAACAGTAAAATAGATAAAATAGAGATTTTCATATTATTTACAAATTATTCTATGCCCTCTGCGTCAGAGCCCTTTGGATAGATTTGCACCTTTACACAAACCATCTTTGAATAATGATTAATAATGCCTGAAAGTTTTATTGCAATCTGTCGAGCGTTTTCGGAGTCTATATAGGCAACTTACATACATACATACTTCCTCTTATATAGATGTACGGTCACGATTTTGTATTAAGCAAATTAGGTACGGTACCGTAACATAGAATTGAAAATTTAAGCTATATATTTTACAAAATAACTTCTTGATTAGCATTATACGTGCTGGTAATGATATTCAGGTTGAAATAATAAAACGTCTTCCAACACTACTCGATATATTTACACTTATACTGTAAATGTTTACAGACGGTAAATATATATAAAAGATCTTATAATGGCGATCGATTTCGACCAGTCACACCGGTCATCATCAGGCCCAATCACAGACTGAGAGAATCAGGATGGCGTCTTTGCTGAAGTACTTCAGTGCCCGTCTTTGGAAGTACTTCAGCAAAGACGCCATCCTGATTCTCTCAGTCTCTGATTGGGCCTGATGATGACCGGTGTGACTGGTCGAAATCGATCGCCATTATAAGATCTTTTATATATATTTACCGTCTGTAAACATTTACAGTATAAGTGTAAATATATCGAGTAGTGTTGGAAGACGTTTTATTATTTCAACCTGAATATATTTTACAGTGTCAATTTAAAACTGGTATTCGTTTAACATGAAGATATTACTGGCATTGCAATATACGGCATATTGTACCAAAATGTAGATACATTTGTTTTATAGAGTTTTCACCACTCGTTCACCAATGTAAACTTTCTTGACCGTTTATGATTTACCAATCTCTCAACTGCGATTAAAACTTAATCAATCCACCTATTCATTACCATTGTATGATACTTGTGGACAACACCACCCACAGCAAGTACACTCTACAGTCGACCACGCGCTTCCCACAGGCTAAACAAAAGCGGGCCATAAATCCATTTGTGGGGATGGAGACATCATATGGAGAGATTGTGATTAACTGCTAATGTCATTATAATGGGGGGCATGGGGGCCATGGGATATGGGATTGGAGGTCTCGGGTTGCACTTCGGTTCCCATCAATGTCAGGAGTGATTGTGTATAGAGGGAGGCGACGGCGGCGCGACTGTCACGGGGATGGGGTGTGGATGGTTACACTTCGGTTGATTTGATTTGAGAACATGTAAATATTTTGGTTAAATATAAAAAAAAAGTATTTTGCCCACCAGCTATATTTTTTTCATCACACTACCCTACATAAATATAATCTGTTTTTGACCCTCGCTTCTACCTACGAAACACCTATTTATAAGAAGATAGGTGACAACAACAACAACAAATAACACATCAGTGACGTAGTTGGTGGTTCAGCTGATAGTAACTGTTAAATATAGTCTAGGTTGATTGGAAAATACTGATTTCCCCTTGGAATCAGCTGTAGTTGTCACCTGCCGTTAGAGTACAGTATTCTAGTTTCGGTGGCCTTAGCCAAGAAATATAGAATGAGAAGGAGTTAGGTGACATCGACAAAAACAATAACATAATTGATGACGTCAAAGGTGCAGCACTTAAAATATTCTAAGCAAACCACCCAAGTGCCAAGATAAACTGCACGTCAAGTGTGCAGGACATACTTTAAAATGCTTCAATCAGCTGTTGGGTCACCTACCTTGGTTTGTTCTAGATACATTGGCCTTAGCTGATGTGAAGTGGTTGCCTAGCAACCAGAAACACAAGCACTCGCTAGGTTAGTTGAGGTTATGTTTTGTTTGTTATGAACGAAAAAGTAATTTTTTCACTTGTTTAGAATTTATTTAATTGTGTAGTGCATGTGATGAAAAATATCGTTAGTAACTCGGACCGAAAGCGTTTTGCCAAAACTCGATCGTTTCGAGGTTTTTCGAGAACTGCATATAAAAACACAATCTCGGGGCCGGCAAAACGCCACTTTCGGCCCTTGTGACGAAATATACTATTCCATTACAGGACTGTAGAGACAGTCCTACAGTCCTGTCTCTACAGTCCTGATTCCATTATACCCTTGCGATAAACTTTGTTTTTGGAACAGTCAGCTGCGACCGAAACTTGATTCCCGATGGGTTGGGTAAACAGTGCGAAAAAATTGCCAAAAGAGACTATAGGGAAAGAAACTTCCAAGATTTGACACAACGAGCGCTGCTATTCTACTTTCGTATTCCATTATACTCCTACAATTTTTCAAAAGACTGATTGTTTCTATGAAATATATGAAACTATAGTTGTATAATAAACCTCCCAATCGTATTTATTGTGAAAGTCAATGTTTATATCAGTACTTAATAATCGAAAACAGTAAGATTATTTATTAAAGGTGGTATGACGATAAGTACTGTTTGCAACTCGTATGAAAGTGGTACACTAGTGCACCAGCAACGCGACCACTTTCCAGACAAGTGACGAAATACTGTTTGGGAATGTCAAAAGCTGTTCGTTGAATCTTATGGAAATAAAAAGAATCAAATGGTCATTTACTTGGTATATATAACTTTAAGTTTTTTTTTATGGACATTGATCAGTTTTATGTAAACTTTCTAATTGCCATCCTTTGTAAACATGTTATAGCCTAACAGGGTTCCTAATGTTGTTGCGCTATACGTGTTGTAAAATAGAATGCCAAGTGTTTTCACACAGTGCAAAAGAGAACATTACATTGGCAGCCATAACATTGTAAATTAATTAATATCCTTAAGTACTGAACTGACAATGTCCATTATACTGCAGTGTTAAAAACAAAATCCTCTCTAAAAATCCTTGTATAAATTTATGTGATGCATGAGATGTATGTTACATGGGTTTTCTAAAAAGCGTTAACAAATCTACCGGTAATGTACTTTATACTACTTGTCAATATAAAGTTCCTGCTTGAAACCTTTATTCAATGAAAACTTCAAAACTAGAGACTCTTATTGCTATTTATTAGTTTTTAATTTGTTTCCCATGAGAATTTAACATATAAAACTATTTTAGTCTAATATTAAATATTTTTCACACCGACCACGTTAGGAACTTTAGGAGTAGACATCGGATATTTCAACCATCCATAATTAAATAGTTTACTCGTGTTGTCTTTATCAAATATTTGTAAAAAATACATTTCCTTCCCACTATTGTCCGAAGGAAAGATTTACAAACTGCATTAAAGAAGCGGAAAACACCAAAACAGACGTCACACAACCCCCCCCCCCCACTACCACATCCAGGGTCCCGGTTATACCTGTTAAATCTCCCCCAACATAATAATCGCTCGCGCCGTCGAGTGCGGGTTTTTCTGCTTTATTAATAATGAAAGGGAGAATTATTATGCGCGTGCAGCACACCAGGCGGTAGGGGCGCTAGTGTAGAGGGGGGGGGAGGGGCAAAGAAAACAGAGTTAAATGAATAAGTGCGCGCCGCCGCGCCGCAGGAGCGGGCTCTCTGCAAACAGGGGGATTAAAAAAGGCATTAAAGCGATGAAGTTGAACTTAATATCATTAACAGCTCAAACAACCGGGCTACAGGCGACAGTCTGGATTGGCGTCCGGTTTGTGGTTTTTTTACTTGAGGAAAAATATTTTTAATTACTTTCCTTAGCTTGGTTTTTTTATAATTGTCATTTTCTCTGGATTTAATTGATAAAATGATTACATTTTTAGTAACACAAGTCAAAATATTTCAATTTTTTTAATACAGTAATTTTCAGCAATTCGTTCATTTGAAGGCCTATACTTGTGAGCAAACATTGAAGACGTTACAGACAAATTAATTGGTAAATGATCTAATGTATATTGACTGTACCACAGATTAAAACGTATGGATATGCACCAGTTTAAATAATGTAAACCCTTAAAATGTTACACTGGTGAATCATCATATTGTTCTTCACTGTTTTTTAGGGTCCTAAAAACTAAAATATTGAGTTCGAGAAGTTTTCAAATCATACCTTACTTCTCGAGTTAGGGATATATTTTCATTTCATGGAGAACACCGTCTGAACTCGCTTCAAATAATTCCATTTTTTGTACTCCTCGCATAAAAATATTAAACATTCAAATGATCTACCTCTTAGAAACTTTGTGTAACGCGAAACAAAGTTTTTACAATCATGAATTTCTGAAAGCAAAACCGATAAAACCTTTATCTTAAAAAAATGTTCCCACTATTTTTCCAAATGCAAAACGTAACCAGAACACTGGTGAATCCTTGTCATGATTTCCTTAAGCGATCCCCCCCCCATGCAGGGCCCTAATCCAGTTTTCATCAGGGCTCGGCTCAGCACGACCGAGTTAAAAATTAACTCAGCAGCTGGGACGGTCTTTTTTACCCTCACTTACAGTATTGCCGTAGGATTTACAATCAGACCGTACGCTCCTACATTCTTCTTTGCTTCTTTATGGACCTTTATGTTCCCTGCTGCTTCCGCATTCTGGTTTAATCTTTTAATGCTTTATGTTACTTCGTGGCGGGATTACCCGGGGGATTTTCGTTGAAGAATGTTCCTTTACTTCGTTGGGGGTTTTAAATGCATCTGGTTACATTTTGTGGTTAAATTATTCAAGTAATGATTTCTTTAGCTTGTTCAATATTTGTTCAAAATACTATCTGGGAGCTTGTTATAGAGCTCACCGATGAATCCAAAGGTTGTCGGTTCGACCCTCATAAAAAGTAGTAGATTTTAAAGGTTCGATTCCGGACCCAGTTGCCATATGTCATTAGGTATTACTTAATGATGCTACTTAACAACTGGTCGATGTTATATACTAACAAGGCCGGGGTTTTGGACCGTTTCCCGCCAAAACGTTATAAAATGTCTCTATCGACGTGGAAACGCAATAAAAAGATTTTTTTATGTGTAGGTAAATCTTACATTGCGTTACGTACTTACACAAAAGCAGATGACGAATGTAGGCATTAATAAACTAACATCTAGAGTAGCCTTTAAGTGCACAGGGTTGACAAACATGAACCATTGTTGCATTATGCTTTTGTTTTGAAGTAACGACAAAATGTATAACTACTAACAAAATGTACAGTTAATGTAAAATGTAAATGTAAAATGTAAGTTATACACATATACACATTTTATATACACATTTTAGTTGCATGGTACTTGTGAGTACTGTACAATAATTTAATTACTGTTGAAAGTAAAGCTAAGGGGCCGACCTCAATATGGGTACATGCATGTAAAGCGGGTTGCGTTTCCAGGCGCTGCCTACAAAACAGGCGACCGGTCAAAAAAGTCTGCAATGATGCAATGGTCGCTGACTTGTATCCAGGTAAAAAGTCATAACTAAATTTTGCTCATAAATACACACATAAATTACTAGCAGCGCAATTTTTATTTTCTTATACGCAAGCCTTAGAAGCATGGGAGAAAGTAATACACAAAAATGCTGTCCGATTCCGTGAGAAACACACCCACAATTAACCCACAATAAAGCATTTTCAAACGACTTTCCCCTTTGACCAATTAAACCCACACATGGATTGCAAAGAAATCGCAAGAACGGACACACGGAATAACAAATGCTCGCGTTTGCCAGCCTTTTCAACCGTCGGCCGCAACTGTTTTGGGTTAGGATTAGCGGAATACCGGCCCCAAAAGTGGCTCATTAGTCCAGCTTTGTTTTGGGTTGTGGCGATCCCCGGGGGGGGGGGGGGGGTTAATCCGATGTGCGACTAAAGATTCATAAGCTGCTAATAGAGTTAGGGCAGCACATAAGTCCGCGGGGATCATCCCTTGTTGACCTTCGAGGCCGGTGAGGGGGGTTTTCGATTTGAGAATTTTGTGTCAAAGATTGATGTACCTATTTTTCATGTTTTATTTTCTTTAAGGGATTTTTTTATTCAGGACACTTTTATGTAGTTTGCCATGAGTGGTTATGAGATACCGGACGTCGTTTTTTTGTATTTTTATAAAAAAAGATATATAACAGCCTTTAAAAAAATGTGATTTTGAATATTTCTTTTAATGTTAATTATTGTTGTTGTCAGTGGCACTTCAAGCGTGATGGAAAGGAAAGAAGACTATGTTGAATCAGACGTAAATTTCAAACCTTTTTTAGACTAGATCGACCTTAGGCCTAATAACCATGGTTTCAAACCATATGGTTCTATTTGAGGGACTTAGAAGTTACAAAATAAATAGGTAATAGCCCAATTTTGTCTCAGGGTTGAAATGGCTACTTAAAATGAATTACGATTACCAAGACACACCCGCCACTATGCTTAAAGACTTCATTTTCTCCACAAAGAGCTAAAGAGTAATGTATTTACCAAGAAATGTATTATTAACTAACATGTTATTTGTAGTAATCTTGATATTTATTTTTGGACCTAGTATACGTAATAGATTAAAAATTTAAAATGTCAGCTTGAATGGACTCTTCAATTTATCCAACCTTAGCCCGGTACCTTTAGACCTAAGAGTTGACTAATAAATCGTCTAGTGTAGACTGCTTTTGTCTTTTAAGAAAAAAATTAATATGTAAGCCTACCTCCCATGGTACAATAAAGTAGATTCAAGAAACATATTAATGCTTCCCAAATCTATAACCTCTAAACCCTCATTCACGGAAACGTCTTCCGGAAAGAACGAATCTTACCAGCATCAACGACAACCTTTAGATAAGATGAAAGCCTACGAATCTGTAGCTTATCTATGCTAACATACAATATAACTACTTATTATTCTCTCAATTTGGCAAACCCATTTAAGTTAAATCTAAGTTTCGGAAGCAACGCCAAATCCGAACTGAACACCGAAACATTGCGAACGGAAACTAAAAACGATAAGCGAAACAGGGTGTGGACAGAGGGCGCACGAGACGTTTTGTCGGGGGGGGGGGGGGGGGGGGGGCAGAGATTCAATTTTTGTCCCGTCGCAGATTGACCGTCCAGCGCGGGTCATGTCGTCCCCGGGGTAAGATTACAAATCTCGCAATATCTCGCCGTCCACGTTAACTGCGCCATCGCCATTGTCTCACACGTTATACGGTCCAATCTGGCCTCCGTCTTATCATTATACCTTCGCTACTCATCCCTTACATTGTTATGGGCTAGGTGATTATTGAATGGAAATCAGTGTACCCTAAGGATAATAAGTTGAGCTTCTTTGTTAGGTATCTTTTTTTATAAGCACCACGGAGAAAAACGAAAGTATTTTCGTCTCTATTGCACTCATTACTTAGGCCATACCATAATCTACTCTAGAAACCATAACGTCTCGAAAAGTGACAAACAGTCTTACCCTTTTTTTAATTGTCGGTCATTAAAATGTATTATCTATTTATAAATTAGGATATTGTATTTTATTCTAGAATGGGCGAGCTTGTTTATTGAGATGTAACATTATACTCAGTAATTGATTTATATTTACCCAAAAAGGAAATTATTGCGTCAAAGATCGTATTATATACTTGTAAAAGGCACGTACAAACATATAAATAAAAATTCAGCTCCTCTTATCAAGAAAACGGAGGGCTGAAATACATCACAAAAATAATTTTCTTCATCCGTATACTGGACTTCATAATACTGAACGCTTCCCAATACCTTTATTCCATAAAGCACCTTTTCATGTATGTGTTTGTACAAGTGAACGTTATAAAATAAATTATTGTGAATGTAGGACTTACAACAAATCCGAATAAATAAGCCATGTTTGATTCTCATACATTGTTCAGATTTTAGGTTCCTTCATTTCCGCAAATGAAACCATCCATTTAATCTCATAAACATTCTGTTCGATCGATTAAAACTTCCGTTTGTTGAAATTACAATTTCCAATTTAAAACGCCAACCAATAACCACCCAATAAGTATGGCATCACAAATTATTGTGAAGAAACAGTCATGTTAAATGGATTTATAGTGAAATCCTTGTTTCATTTTTAACAACATAAAAATTCTTGAAATAGGCCCTACATATTCTTCTACTAATGAACCTCTTATTTTTACTTTGATTTTTACTAATTAATGGAAATTCCCACACCAAATTTTCTCCAGATTTGTTTTCCTTCCGTTCCCGCCGTATTTCCGAATTCCGCCCAGGATGAGACTTGTATCCGCCGTAAACTAGAGACAGCTTCTTGGACGTGTCCCGAATGTCAAACGGAAGCGGAATCACAATCAGGACGGAATCAGAGACGCGATGGCGAGTTTCGGCGGGAGACGCGGCGGTTGTGGCGGGGAGAGCGGCAAGATGGCGGGCCGTGATTGGTGCTCGGTTGCCATGGCAACGGACCTCTTGACGCTAGTTGTGCCGCCCGCCGCTGCTACCGCGAGCGCCACCTGTATAGAAACGATCATTGGAGGAAACCTGCTAGGAGCTCGGTCCAAGCAAAGATTAAGATTTGTAGTGAAATTTGTAAAATGTTTCCCTTAAAGAAATTACAATATAAAGCATCACCATAGTTAACAACTCATAGGTATTTCACAATCTGGATACAACGGCTTTAACTAAGCAGTTTGTGTGGGTAATGTAAGACATTTTAAATAAAAAATGCAGTATATTACGATTGTGATGTGTTATGATAATAAATAAAAAATATTTCATTGAGGTTCGCTTTTCCTATGAGTTTATAGTTAAACTCAAGTGATTACCAAAGCTGGCCATATTATTAATATTAAAATAAACTCGGTTTAATTTTAAACATCCTTTTGGGGGAAACGTCCCTTATTCTGCAGAAAAATTATTTTAAATTATTTTCAATTAACAGTTTTTTCCACTCTTTGCTTCATGTGCGGCGGGATTATAATAATTCCATTTATCGGCAGTAAAGTATGGGTATGACTAGAAACTAAAAAGAGGAATTTTAGTGTATAAAGAAAATACCGAAAGTAGGCGTACCACAATGAACAACCGTTTTCAGCATGATGATAATCGGTTCAATTTTTCAGTTCTTCATTTTAACATGTCTATAAAACCAAATTACACATCCTATTTTTACACAATCGTATCATAACCTAGTCTTAAAAGGAGCCTGTAAAATCAGCATTAATGCAATAATGATGATAACTGCAACTTGATCGCAAAAGAATGTGATAAATCAGATCAGTTATAGCTTTGTTACAGACAAAGACCAGCTGATTCAATAGTCATTAATTGATTAGTAACAAAGGCAGCTGGGTCCAGTTTCAAAAAGCTTCTGACTTCTACATGATCGATCCGGCAACCTGTATTCAATGTTTTTATGTATCTACGTCGTGGCTCGTTATTGATGTTGGTTTTGTTTGTCTGTCTGGCAGGGGAGAAGCCGCACAAGTGCCAGGTGTGCGGCAAGGCGTTCAGCCAGTCGTCCAACCTGATCACACACAGCCGGAAGCACACGGGGTTCAAGCCGTTCGCGTGCGACCTGTGCGGACGCGCGTTCCAGAGGAAGGTCGACCTGCGACGGCACAAGGAGACCCAGCACACGGAGATGCGACCGGCGCTGGACCAGCCGAGGGCGCCGCTCAACCCCCAGGTCGGAGAACTAGGACAAATACAACCCTTAAGAGTAATCTTCGCCTTTGGGCCCATTGTTGCGCAGGCGGCAATGTTAACCATACTGCTTTTAATGCAAAACATGATTTTATTCCCTTGCTTCGGACGACGTTTTTCAACCGATTTTCTTTAAACTTGGTAAATTTTTAGTTGAATAGTTTTATTAGGCTCTTCATACCTCGAAATTTAGAAAATTTAACAAATATTACTTAGGAAAATCGAGTTATTTGCGACGTCACAAAGAGTAGTATTTGACAAATTTTCTAAATTTCGAGGTATGAGGAACCTAATATAACTATTCAACTAAACACTTACCAAGTTTAAAGAAAATCTGTTGAAAAACAACGTCCGAAACAAGGGAATAAAATACCCTGTTTTGCATTAAAAGCCGTATGGTTAACATTGCCGACAGCGCAACAATGGGCTACTGGCCTAAAGGTGGAGATGTCTCTCAAACCAACTTGTATATCCTAATTACAATCTGAATCTCTCCTAAATTCATTGAAAATGTCCTGTCCAGAATTTTCTCCGGTTCGACATTACACTCTGGAAATTTCACTGCTAACAAAGCTTCAAGGTTAAATTTAATTATTGAATAGTCTGTCAATACAGATTGTTTATTTTGGCAACTCCACTTCGAAAATACAACAGATCACACATTTTGCATAAAACATCTTTTTCTAACATGGGCCAACTTGATAAAGTCTTGTAACTTAAGTCTTGCCAACTTGAATGTCTTGATAAAGTTAAGGCCATGTATTTATATAGTTTTCTAATGCATTGCCCGTATATGTTTTCTAAAGAGAGTTTCGATTGTTAAACATTTTTATTTGCTTCATTATTTTTCATGTTAGTAGTTCCTTGATAATTTATTACAAGCATGTTCTTTCAAAGAGTTATAATTCAACATTTCTCTGAATTACTTTATATTCATCAACATTTAAAACTAATTAATCCTGTTTATATTGCAGGACCCGCAGTGCCGCTACCTATCGGAGTGTCCGACAACATAGAATCCGGCCTCGCAGGGACCGCCCTGCCTTAGACCCCCGCTGGGCCAAGACCAGAGGTTCCTGTAATTGCACTGCGGAGCACTGGAAGGATCTTCAAGTGAAGATTTCCACTGGGGAATGGCCCAACCTCTTCAGAGATTCCTGTGAAGCGTTGAACTATAGGACAACCCATCAGACAGATCTTCAGATGAATCTCTAGACGGAGGAATGGTCCAACCTCTTCAGAGATTCCTGTGAAGCGTTGAACTATAGGACAACCCATCGGACAGATCTTCAGGTGAAGCTCTAAATTGAGGGATGGTACTACCTCTTCAGAGATCCCTGTGAAGCGTTGAACTATAGGACAACCCATCAGACAGATCTTCAGGTGAATCTCTAGACTGAGGAATGGTCCAACCTCTTCAGAGATTTCTGTAGTGCGTTGAACTATAGGACAACCCATCGGACGGATCTTCAAGCGAAGCTCTAGATTGAAGAATGGTCCAACCTCTTCATAAACTCCTGTGAAGCGTTGAACTATAGGACAACCCATCGGACGGATCTTCAAGCGAAGCTCTAGATTGAGGAATGGTCCAACCTCTCCAGAGACTCCTATGAAGCTATTCACTATATTGCAATTCATCGAAGAGAGCTTCAGGTGAAACTCTTGACCATCAGAAATTCCTGTGAATCTGTACATGCTGCAGAGTCTAATCGTAGAGTTCTTCAAATGAAGTCGAAGACACTGATGAGTAGCCCAGGAACATAAAAAAATTCGTGAAGTTATGTTCTGTAAGAATAGTTATCCATTTATGGACATAAAGTATTTATTAAGTGTTTACAAATGAAAAACATTTTGTGATACTGGTAAAAGTTTCAACGTTTATTTTTATTTTTGACTGCCAACTGCCGTGAACTTTTGAATGTAAAACAAGCACATAAAGTTTAAAGGACCCACGATTTAGGTCTAGTGTTAATTCTAAATTTTGTAAATAATAACAACTACGACTTTTATGTGGATTCATTTATGATTCTCGAATCCATTCCAAAATTTTTACTTTCGGAACATTTAAAAGGCTTTTATAGGGTGAATGGTTTTATTGTTCTGTCTAAACTAACGATGTCATCAATTCTTTGGCATTTTAGTATTCTTTTATATGATTCACTTTGTATTTGCATAACATTTAATTTATTATTTAATTTATTTCGTTTAAATTATTCAAGATAAATTGTTTTCATTATTTTAATTTTTATGTTCAAGCAAGACAGAAACAACGGTAGTTACCTTTTGACCAACAGAAACGACATCAACTTAGAATAAAACGCCATTAGTCTATTTGTATTGTTAGTTGTGGATATACCTCACGATCTAGGAAATTTTATGTAAATAAAGTCGGATAGATGTAAATACTTAGTACTGTAAAATAATTCTGCCAAAGATGTACTAAAATAATCTTAAGCATATAAATAATCTGCAATGTGCAATCATTCCTTGTGTAAATTCACTTTATTGACGTTTTGTAATTGTTTTATATTGTTGAATGTTTTTTGTTATATCTATTAGTTTGTAGAAAAGATCTAAAATAGAATTATTTTTTTTATCATCTCAGTTGTCTATTTTATTGTACTTTATTTATGTACAATGTGATATAAGTGGTTTTATTCATTATTTTAAACTCTTTTGTTAGGCCTACACTAATGTTTGTCACATTTACTAACGAGTTAAAAAGTATGTCCCCTCTTTTAAATAAAATTCCTAAAACAAAACAAAAAAGAAAAACAAGTATAGGCCTACATTTATGCAGAGCTATTAGAGATTTTTGTTTCGACATACGATAAATGCTAAACACTATTTTATATTTGGGAAATTTTGATGTAACATGTTATACAGTGTGGTTAAACTAACTGTATAATTATTTTTTGTATATTTTGCCGTTAAACACCTTTCAACGGTTTTTCGTAACTTCAAGCAATAGGCCTACAGATAGCTAAATCCGTCATTTGAATAACGTCTAGCTTTTACCGTATTATTTACCGTATGTGCAAATTATCTCTTTAAATTTAAATAGTACTGAAAAAAATCAATAGTTAAATGCATGCTTAGGAAATGTTGTGTTTTTAAAGATATGTAGGCTCCTATGTATTATCAAAATGTTACGATTTATTCTGTTATTTACACGGTTATTGAAAGCATACATAACTTTTTAACTCATAATTCGCATCCCTATAAACTTTTAAAGTTTGTTCCCATTTAACCTAACTAAATTTAAAGACGTTCGATGTTATCGTATATAACAAACCACACAGCTTAAAAAAATTGTAAAAATCCTCATTTATACAAAACTAAATTAAAAAAAAATAATTAAAAAAACCTGATTTATTAATAATAAACAGGTATAATCCACCCCTAGCCGCCTCTCCATTACCCGTCGCTTATTTCCATTGCAGATTCCTCAGGTAACCGATCCAGGGGGTTGATTAATAGACGCCTTCCAATTAATAAGACACCGTTTTAATCGCAAGACCCTCTCCAAGACGTAATCCAATTTTGAGGGGAGGAGCGCCGCAGCTCCATATTCCCGGTATCGGGTTCCCGGCACTTTCGCTTCCGTCGTGTCTCGAATACTAATAGCAAACCAAAGTTAAGATTTACACCGGCCCGGTTACATCTTAGTTTTTTCTTATCACTTTGCCTCTCCGATTTCACCCCCAGTCTGTGATAAACTGTTAACTCCGAGCGGAGTGATATACGGTAGAATGTTCAAGTGATCACCCCCCCCCCCATCACACCGCCCAATAGGGATGCCTGGCACGTAATAAAAATACGGGGATTGAAAGGTCAATCTGAATTCAAGGCTGATACGGTAATTTCAATAAGATATAATGGAAAATTGTAAACTTAAACATTAAATATATTTTTTATAAGAACATTAACCTTGTTTTATCACATTGAGAACCTATATAAAACAGTTTATGAATAAAAGTTTTTTTATTAATTGAACTGTTTTTACTCAATTTACGTTTAAAACTCTAAAGTAAAAAGTCTGTTAGAAATAAAAAATTAAAATAAAACAATTTAATTTTAACTTAGTTTTGGTTAATTATTCTTCTACCATTTGATTTCTTTCTCGCCATTAAGAATTTGCAAATTTTATAACTTGCAATCTTAATTTATTTATGATAATACTCTGAATTTATTGATGTAATCAATGGTGATAAGTTATAACAATTTTCAAATGTATGCCTTTTCTCTGTGAGATAAACAAAATTATACGATTATTTAATCATATTTGAATCATATGTTATTATTGAATGTAAATGATTTTTATTCACACTAATGGAAACATTCTAAGAAAACCCATTACCAGTGCAAAAGAAAATGTATGTGACAAATGTTTAAGAAAAGTATTTTAGCGAATTTTCTCTATAGGGAATACGCTATTGCGGTGGTAGACATGGTAAGACCTAAGCCCGGGACCATGTTAGTTTTTCATTTTGAGGTCCCCAGAAGCCAAAAACACCATTCGTTGAAATTCATATATATATCTATAAGTGTCCGTGAAAACGATAAATTTGCCAGAAAATTTTCGATTTTAATGAAATTTTGTATAAAGGTATAAGGGGCATTTTTCAAATTTACTTCGAAAATCAGGGTGACCAGACTAAGGAAACGGGGTTCTATAGAGTTTTAGATGGATAACTTTTTTTTTAATTTAATTTTTTACATTTAATTTTCAAAATTTACCAACTTTAACTAAAACATTAAAAAAAAACTTTTAAAAAATCGTATTTTTAATTTAGCGTAAACGGTTCCGGACAAAATAAAAAAACGTGTTTCCCATGTTATTCTTATGGGAATTCTTCAAAACCTTGCTTATTTATTTTCGCTATCGCTTATTTATTACCTTCCTCATCGAAAATTATCTTGCTTATTTATTGACATAACTTAATCAGATTTAGTATATATATTATCGACACACTGTGGTAGCAGAGCTAAATTCTCATTTATATGGTGCTTTTATGGGGAAAGTAAAAAATCTGAAATTATTGGGAATTCCGATGAGTACGCAGGTCTGCTGCGGGGCATTTTACGTTTAACTCTGTATCGACTAAAGGTAGGTTTACACTATGTAGCAGAGCTATATAGCAGAGCTACATGTAGCACAGCTATATAGCTCTGCTATATTTTCAAAAAGTGACACTGGAGAACTGCTGCTATATAGCCCAGCTATAGCAAAATTTAAGCCTATTTTCTCTGCTATATAGCAGAAAACGTGCTATCCAAAAGATTGGGTAGCATCTAGCAGAGCTACATGTAGCTGACGGAGCTATATATAGCTAATTTTTTATATAGCTCGGCTATATAGCAGAGCTATATAGCTCTCCAGCTATATAGTGTAAACCCACCTTAGTATGCTAGTTAACCTCACCATCATGAGCACGTTGTAACACGCTTCAACCCTATACACGTATATCTATGATTGTATTATACACAAGCACAAGAACACTGTTCTGTAAATATGTCAGGTTGTATTCAATGTATAAACGCATCTCCATATTCTGGTCATTCCAATGTACAGTACAAACATGTCCGGTGCACTCGATGTACTATATAATGTAATGTACATTAATGTAATCGTGATGTAATGTAACGCAATGTACAGCGTGTTCTCTGTAGATCGATGTACATTTAATCCCTCTCTTTGTAATATCCGCAATCAGTACAACGCTATTGTTAATAAAATATTGTTGAAAAATAAATACAGTGTTTTATTTTTTGTGTGTTTGAGAAAAAAAGATTATTTTACTGTGTCAGTGCTAGTTAGTAGTTACTCTAGGAAATATTATTTATGATATTTATTTCAAAAGAATATTAGGAAAATAATTGGATTCACAATTTGGAGTCTATTAAACGTTTATGAACAAACACCAGTACTAGTTTTTCTGCGAACAAAAGAGTAGATATGAAAGGCGGTTTCTGGGCCACCTCGCCCTTCCGATTTTCGGCCCTCCATCAACTTCATTTTTGACAGGTTTTGGGCCAGTTTTTATCTGATTTTGGGCTAATCCAAACCATTTTCCAGCATTTTTCCAACATTTTTCCGGTTTTCGAAATGGTGAAATTCCAAGTAAGTGTGAGGAAGGGTGAGGAAGGGCGAGGAAGGGCGAGATGCACTCTTCACCGAACCCTCGTAAACCTCATATTTGACTGGTTCTGGGCCAGTTTGTATCTGATTTCGGGCTAATTTCATCCATTTTATCAGGTTTTAAAAAATGGTGAATTTAATCCACAAAAAATTAATCCAGAAATTTAATCCAAGGAAGGGCGAGACGCACTCTTCACCGACCCCACATAAACCTCATATTTGACTGGTTCTGAGCCAGTTTGTATCTGATTCCGGGCTAATTTCATCCGTTTTATCAGGGTTTAAAAAATGGTGAATTTAATCCACAAAAAATTAATCCAGAAATTTAATCCAAGGAAGTATGAGACGCCCTCTTAACCTCCGTTGTTTTACTTAACATAATCCTGATTTTAAAAGGATTTTCGTCTACTTTTAGACATTGAGAGATATGAAACGCCGATTCTGCGCCGTCCCGGGAGCCGGTGTTGTAGTAGATGACTTGGGGCTTTTGTAGATGACTTGGGGCTTTTGTAGATCGTTGTAAGTTAGTAGATATTGAACGCCGAATCAATATCCGGCGTGGGGACTATTCTATTTACGATAGCCTTTTGTAGATCGTTGTAAGTTAGTAGATATTGAACGCCGATTCCTAACCCGGGAGTCGATGTTGTTTCTGGTCCCGGGAGCCGGTGTTGTTGTAGATGATTTGGGGTTTTAGATTATTTAGGGCTTTTACAGCTCGTCTAAAGAGCCATCTCCATCTTTGATTAGTAGGTTCTGCGTCATCTGAAGGAAGAGCGGTCGGATTAGTTGATTGCTAAAATGCCGCATTTATGTAAAAAAAGTATTGTAGGGCGACTTTTGGTTTATTTGAATTAAATTGCTTTTCTTAACCAGCTAGTATGTTATTCGTTTAAAATTACCTTTGCCAAGGACATTTTTTATTGTGATAAAAATATTGTCATTTTAAATTTATTCAAATCAGTTGTATGTTTTTTCTCTTATAGATCGTATTAGAAGATGTCTTCAATTAAAATTAATTGTAAATTCTGCGGTAAGCTAATATCTAAATCACATATCTCACGTCATTTTAAAGTGTGTTTGAGCAATCAAAATAAAGACTTGAGCTCTCGACGTAAAAGAAAATGTGATAAATGTGAGAAATTGATTACAAGTGATAATTTTAGTAGGCATTATAAAATCTGTAGTAAAGGTACTACTGATAACCAACCTTCCATACAAAATAATGAACAACCCAGTACGAGCGGTACACATAAACGATCATCACCGAACAGAGATGATTTCGATGAACAGCCTGAAATTAAAAAGCCACGGATTGAAAATGAAAATGTTTCTTCAATCATCCAGAAAGTGTGCAATAGTGTCAGCATGGTTTGTTCTTCTGCTCTGAATGCGATTAAAAATCTTTTTAAACCCCCCGTTGACCTTCCACCCGTCAGTGAAGATGAACACTGTATAAAGGAAAAAGCTTTTAGTAATAGACTTTTAACATACCAATTTAAAAACTGCCGTGGTATAAAAAACCCACAGACATTTTTAAATAGATATCAAGATTTGATTATTGGCAAGATTGAAGAACACCTGGAACAGTACAATTTGAAAGTAAATTTTTCGTTTGCTGCCAACTACAGACGGAATGTTCCTGGTGTGGATAAGCAGCTGGAAATAGACACCATGTACTTTAAAACCGAGAATACAATCATATATAAGACGACCGACTTACATCAAGTGTTTAAAGATGCGAAAGCAAAGTTATTAACTCGAATGGAAGAGTTCGAGGCACGGGGGTCAGGTTGGACGCTACACGAAGTGTTGTTTTTAGAACTGGCAATAAACAAATATGTACCATTCAGAGGGTCAAGCTATATTAAACTGCCAGACGTTATTAAAAAGAAAAAAGCTGTCATAAATGTTAAAAACAATGACCAGAAATGTTTTCTATGGTCTGTACTGGCAGCTTTGCATCCTGTTGTTAATCATTCTTACAGAGTCAGCAAATACCGTGAATACGAACACGACTTTGACAAAGCGTTGAAAGATATTAAATTTCCTGTGAGTTTGGATGATGTGAAAAAATTCGAAAGACGCAGTGGGATATCCATCAATGTTTATGGTTATACTTGTGCAGGAGAAAATAAACTCAACGTATATCCTTTGATTGTGACTGAAGATGAAAAAGATCAACACGTTGACCTCTTGTATATGAAAACTGCAAATAAATCTCATTATTGTTATATAAAAAACTTGGAGGGGTTGGTGAGAAATCAACTCAGTAATCATAAATATAAAACCTTTATATGCAGGCGTTGTTTACAATATTTTGGTAGAGAAGATCTGCTTCAAAGTCACAAAGAACTCTGTAAGGAACACGAAGCGGTGAAAATCAGAATGCCTAAAAAAGGTGATGTCGTCAAGTTTACCCATCATAGATGTCAGATGAAGATTCCGTTTGTCATGTATGCAGATTTCGAGTGCATACTGGAACCGATCGACACTTGTCAACCACCGGAAAACGGCACATCGTACACCAATAAATATCAACACCACGCGGCTAGAAGCTTCGTATTATACACGGTGTATACTAACGGTGATTATAAAGAACCGATAACATATTTCGGTGTGGATGCTGCTCAACAATTTGCAAAAGTGTTGAAATCTGAATTGGAAGCTATTGAAGAATTTTGTCTTGCAAACAAAAAACCCATGAACCCGCTGACTGACGAACAGAGAGAGCAGGCGGAAAAAACAAAGATATGTCATATATGTGGTAAAGATTTGGTAACTGATTTTGTCTTCGATCACGATCACGATCATTTGACGGGTGAATTTCGTGGATTAGCACACAACTCTTGTAACTTGAACTATCAGATTCCGAAATTCGTCCCCATATTCATACACAACCTGACCGGATACGACACTCATCTGTTTGTAAAAATGCTGCGTTTAGATGATAAAACCAAGATAGATGTCATCCCGAATAACGAGGAACGATACATATCCTACACAGTTGATTTCAATATCAATATAAAAGCAAGATTCGTAGATTCATTCAAATTTACCATTGACTCACTCGATACGCTGGTAAAAAACTTGGACCGATTTGTACACATAAGAAAATATGGGGGTAGTAGTTCTCAGGTGTCTATGCTTATGCTAAAAGGTGTTTATCCATACGATTATATGGACAGCGATGATAGATATTTGGAAACCAGTTTACCAAGCAAAGAAAAATTTTACAATAAACTGAACAAATGCGGGATCAGGGATTCGGACTATTCACGTGCAAAACAGGTTTGGGAGGGATTCGAGATAAAGAATATGAAAGAGTACACCTTACTTTATAATAAAGCTGACGTGTTATTGTTAACCGATGTTATGGAAAGTTTCAGGAACATTTGCATAGAAACTTACTCACTCGACCCCGCATGGTATTTCACAACCCCGGGGCTTTCATGGAGTGCCATGTTGAAGCAGACGGGAATAGAACTTCAGCTGTTGACCGATTATGAAATGATTTTGATGATCACCAAAGGCATCCGTGGGGGCATATCACAATGCTGCAATCGCTATGCGAAGGCAAACAACCCATACATGCCTCGTTATAACAAAGACGAACCGACTACATATCTGATGTATTTAGATGCCGTGAACCTATACGGATGGGCGATGTCTCAACCAATGCCGTATGGTGATTTCGAATGGGTTGATACGGATATAGATGTTATGAAGATCGATGATGATTCTGACAAAGGATATATTCTGGAAGTCGACTTGGAGTATCCCCAAGAACTGCACGATTTGCATTCCGATTTTCCTCTTGCTCCGGAAAAACGTTGCCCACCCGGTTCCAAGGAGGTTAAACTCCTTACCACTCTGTATGATAAAGAGAAATATGTTATTCACTATCGAAATTTGAAATTGTATTTAACACTTGGAATGAAACTTACCAAGATACACAGAGTGTTGCGCTTCAGTCAGAGTAAGTGGTTGAAACCATACATAGAGTTAAACATGGAAATGTGGAAACAACAAACGAATAAATCGGCTAAACAGTTTTTCAAACTGATGAACAACTCGATTTATGGGAAAACCGTCGAGAACATCAGGAATAGAGTAGACATACGTCTGGCGACTCAGGACAAGCAGATCGACAAATGGATCGCGAAGCCGCAGTTCAAACACAGAACGATATTTTCAGAAAACCTTTCAGCGGTGCACATGAGGAAAATAAGTTTACTATTCAACAAGGCGATTTACGTGGGGATGAGCATATTGGACATATCCAAGACACTCGTATACGATTTTCATTACAATTTTATAAAGGCAAAATACGGTGATAAAGCTAAATTGCAGTACACAGATACCGACAGCCTGGAGTATCTAATAGAGACGCCGGATTTTTATGAAGATATGAAACTGACACTCGACAGGTACGACACCTCCAACTACATGAAGTGGAACCGATTCAATATGCCACGGGTGAACAAGAAAAAATTGGGAACGATGAAAGACGAATTCGGTGGTGTAATCGGTAAGGAATTCGTAGGACTGCGATCCAAGATGTATGCCAACTATACTTTGGAGGGTGACGAGCTAAAAAAATCTAAAGGAGTGAAAAAATCTGTTGTAAAAAATGAAGTCACCTTCGAGGATTACAAGAAATGTTTGTTCGAGCAGAAAGAACTATACAAATCGATGAACATCATAAGAAGTCACGGGCATGAGTTGTACAGCGTCGAAATGTATAAAAAAGTACTATCCACGACTGATGACAAGCGATACATCTTGGAAGACGGAATCACCAGTCTGCCGTGGGGACACTACAAGATACCCAAGGATGTCGAAGCCGAATTGCTTTTGAACAGCAACATTTCACTGGAATAGAGAGCAAGTTGTTTTTATT
The DNA here is from genome assembly GCA_030545055.2 of Neoaliturus tenellus. NCBI lineage: Eukaryota > Metazoa > Arthropoda > Insecta > Hemiptera > Cicadellidae > Neoaliturus > Neoaliturus tenellus. The sequence goes on along the minus strand of CM061536.1, from coordinate 100,843,867 downwards.
TGTGAATAAAAATATTTCTTTAAATCAATATCTTTTGTTATTTCCAATTTCCAATTTACTGATATTATTGCTTATTTTTGTTGGGACTTTTTTGATACTATCCACCTATTTTCCTACACATATAAATCATCATCTGTACATATTCCTTTTTAACGTCATAAGTGAACATGGTCTGTGATACCACGATGACGTAGGCCGTTGTGCCTTTATCAGCGACCGGACCGGAAACAGCGTTTGTAAAATCCAATTCGATTTGGATATCGTTTCTTTTTCTCTCGGTCGAAAACGGATGGAGATGTGTGTCTATCACCATCACTGGGTATTTGTTGATGAAATCGTTTATATTGAGATATACATCATCGTTTTTGAACATGACTTGTCTCATAGAACAGTAGCTGTCGTATAGCAGCCTGTACGTTTTATCCGTGATATTCAAATTTTGCTGCTCCTGCGGGTACCGTTGCCCGTTTATTTTCACGTGGAAGTTCTTTATGTTTACACTGTCAAACTGACCAGGGTCTTTGGTCTGATCGTTCTTACGACTCGTCTGTAAACCGATTATCACAAAGACCGGATTGAGTATGTTCCGGTAGAGATTCGTTATATCGAACGTGTAATTGGAGCCTATCACACCGAATTTTTCAATACAATCCCAGCGGAAATATTCATATACCAATTCGCCTTTTTCGCTCAATTTCTTAAGCCCATCGATAAGCACGGCTTTCTTGGAGGGGTCGTAATCCACGAGGGGGACTTTCAACACGAAACTGGTAATTTTTATTTTTCCCTCCGCTGCGTCAACAGCATTGGCACCGGAACCTTCAGTCCAGCGATAGATTGCATCATCGTCTTCCGCGCGGGTGAACGTTATTTCAAATCCACCCTTGTACATGGGATACTTTAGACTGTCAAAGAAGCCCAGACCCAGGTGGGCCAGCGTTCCCAGTGCTTCGAACTTGCCGCCGCCCTTGTCGTAAACAGATTTGAATCCGCTGCTGTAGTACGTGTTTTCCTCCGATCTGCTGTACGTGGTCAACCCTTTGATGGTGCTCGTGATACCAAATTTATCCACGGAATCGATGACTTGGTTGTGTTTTTTCAATTCGATACTCTTGAACAAATAAGCCGCAAAATTGTCCACGAGTTTGATGGGGTCCGTGCTGGCGTAGTTGCCACCATTGGATTTCTTGACAACATCCCCTTGGATGTGAAACAATATCCTGTTGTTGTAAAACGAATCCCCGTGGTCCAGTTTGAATGTGGTGAAATTATTGGGTGAATTAAAGTGCAAGTCCGAAACCGGTAGGACCGTGACGTATTCGCATCTCGCTATCTTATCCGATGCCTCTTCGTAATATTTCTCCATTCCTAATATAGGTTTTAGGTTTTCCGAATTCCAATGAAAAATAAGAAAACTGTTGTGAAAAACAATAAAAAATAAAAAACACCGAATTCCTGATCACTTAATAAAATCGACTACTTGAACAGTTTTACGTTTTTATACATGTTCAAACGTCTCAACCCGAGATTTCGAAAAACCCTTTTGTCTTCAACATTTTTTATTACATCCAAACATCGCTCTACGTAGTCGAGGCCCTTCGGCTGAGCAATCAGTTTTTCCATCTTATCGTGTATGAACTTTACGATGGCGAGTTTTTCATTGTGAAAAGCGTTATTACCGGCTTCCTCTTCGGCGCGGATAAACTTTAATCTTTCAATCAGTTTATCATCATCATCGATATATTTGTACTCGACGGGAGCGTGTGAATCTATCAACAATCCGCTGCCCGATGACTGTTTAAATTCTCTCCAGATCTCACTGATCAAATTCACCCATTTCCACGACTGACTGGACCTGGGGCGTTTCAACTTTGGATCGTTGTTCTGAAAAATCGCATCGGATTTTATCAGTATATCCTTGTAATTATTAAAGTCCTGAACTGTGAATGCGCCTGCACTTATGAGTTTTTCTCGCGTCGTACCCTCGCCCGGAGACGAGCCACTGATTTCCGCTTTCGTCAACAGACTCCACAATCCCGGTGTGCCGGCATATTTATCTCCGGTGCTGTCTAATATGATATCATCATTTTCAATCGTAATAGTCTTTGATCCGATGGCCAGTTTGTTCAAGTTGAAATCGTAGCGAATACCGAACGATCTATCGTTGCTGGTAGCGAGATGTTGTTTGGCGATATCACCAATATCTTGTCTTTCAGTGAATTCGCGGATCGAACGGTTTATCCTGCCTTCGTCTGGCGATTCTATTTCCGACGGTAAAGGATCGATGTGTGGTGATTCTCCGGGTGGAGGTGATTCTCCGGGTGGTGGAGGTTCGAGCACATCTTCATCTTCACGAGGTAAAGGCACCTTCCGCGCCGCCATCAATTCTCGACCCGGTGTACTGAAAGCGCGGGGTCTAAAAATGTCTTTTTTTCTTTGTATAGTTTTAGACACGGACAGACGTTGCGGTGGGGTCTTTTTATCGGAACCTTGCTCCTTGATCGCTTTGACAACTGGTTCTTGTCGCTTTTCAATCTCACGTTTTTCTTCAACTTCACGAATCTTTACTGCTTGGGATTCACTGACCAATTGGTTTTGCAATTTATCCAATTTTTTAGCCTCCTGCACAGTTAAAGGTTGATGTGCAGATATCGGTATGAAAGGAATTTTGGGTGCGTATTGCTCACGTATCGGCGGATGTTTACGAAACAATTCCGCTCGCTCTTTCACTTGTTCTTTTCGGATTTCCTCATTTTCCGCGACCCATTTATCTTGTAGTTTTTCAATTTTTTTACCCTCCTCCGCAGTCATCTCGTCGGGCCACATTTTGTCGGCCAACTTGTGTTTTTTAACTAACGTCTTGACAATCTCTTTATCGCTTTTCCTCTTCATCGTACTAATATAGGTGGTTGGGTTTTTAGTAGCAAATTTTATATTGGATAATCGAAATACAAAAGTGACGAATATTTTCACAAAAATTTTGAATCGAATAAAAAAACGTCCGACAACGTTTTGATTAAAAAAATATCGTTTACACATCGATTTTTGAAAAACGTTCGCGGACGTTAGTTATTAAAAACAGCGTCTAGAAATCGATTTTCGAAAAACGCTCGCGGACGTTATTTATTAAAAACAGCGTCTAGACATCGATTTTTGAAAAACGTTCGCGGACGTTATTTATTAAAAACATTTTTCATATTGCACATGTATTTTCCACACCGCGCTTTTTTCATCATATTTACGGAGAGAAACCCATAAGGTTCATTCCAACACTTGTTGCATATATTTTCAAATTCACCAAAAGTCATGTCCGATCCCACGAAATCGTCGTAAATCCGTTTGGTATAGTGTTTATTCTGTTTGAAGACACAAAGGAAATTTATATTATTCCGTATGACTTGCATGTCCACTTTGCCGTAACTCTGGCTCAGGTAGACGCACGAAATCTTTTTATGCCTGCCTCTGATAAAATAGTCTTTAATACCCTTTTGCTCTTCCATCAGACAATCGTCGAATATCACAAGTGAGTTATTCTTGCACTCGTCCACCGCCGGCAGTTCATCGCAATTGTTGAAGAAATACGCGATTCTCTTTTTATACTTTTTCTCTGCGTCCGCATAGGTTTTTCTCAGCTCCACATAAGCCGGCTGTTCTATGGATTTACTGAATACGTAAAGGTTTTTAAATATAATACCGTTTTTATTGTAAATAAAATTGAGCAGTAAATTGGTTTTGCCGCTGCCTGAAGAACCCACTATGAGACATCGCAAAGGGCTGGGCAACAGGTTGTCTTCGAATGCCTCTTTGTAATATGAAACTATATCCATCACTATGTGGGTGAAACGACCTCTGGACATTCAGTAAAAAAATAAAAGCTGAGAAATGATTTCAAAATATAATTCTTTTTCAAATTGACGACACTGGAATTATTCACAAAACACACATGTCTTTCGTTGCATTTTTTACAGCTCTGATAAAATCGAAATCACCGTAAACCGATATACAATTCGTTTTTCGGTCGTGATCATATCGGACGCCCACTTCATCCATCATTTTTAAAATCTTGTTAATCAAGTTACCGTCGGGGATATATTCGACTTCATAACAATAATCGAACTCGCCAGTCACAATTTGCTCCTTATCAAAATATTTACTTTGTATATCAATGTACTTGTATTGCTTTACGTCGTCTTCGTTTTTACGTGCTTTGAGAATAGACAACACGCGATGGATTCTATTACTCTTCACCAGCGCTTTCAACCTCTTATTATCGTCTATCAGATTTTGTAATCCATAATGATCTTTTCGTAACGTTGGCAACAGTTCCTCTAACATCCATTCTTTAAACTCTTCATTTTTATTTTTACTCGCTCCCAATAGAGAACAAACACCCGAGTCGTCTATATATGCAGTATCAGGATGTTCATCGGCGAAACGGAAAAAGTTGTCGTGTTCTTTTAACTCTAAATATTTAATAATATGCTTTTTGCTAATATTGTCATAAATAGCTTTCCTAGGCCTCCTATATCCAAGTATTTTGGATACATCATTTCCTCTAAACCAGAATTTATTATCAGCATCGAATATAATGGTAATTTCATCTTTTCCAAAACTAAAACTATTATTCACAATGTCTATTTCATTATTCATTTTGTCTAATATATAAATTGACATTTTTAATGTTGTTTTTTATTGTTGAAAAGATGGTGAAAAAATGTATTTGCCATTATTATTTTGCATATTTAAATTTACTTTGAATAGTCCCCACGCCGGACTATCTAATTAAAAAATGCAATTCAATAGTCCCCACCCCGGACTATCTAAATTCAATAGTCCTCATGCCGGACTATCTAAATACAATAGTCCCAGCACAGTGCTATCTGAAATTCAATAGTCCCTATGCAGGACTATCTGAAATTCAATAGTCCCCACGCAGGACTATCTCATACAATAGTCCTCACGCAGGACTATCTGAAATTCAATAGCCCCCACGCAGGACTATCTGAAATTCAATAGTCCCCACGTAGGACTATCTGAAATACAATAGTCCCCATGCGGGACTATCTCATACAATAGTCCCCATGCAGGACTATCTGAAATACAATAGTCCCCATGCAGGACTATCTGAAATTCAATAGTCCCCACGCAGGACTATCTGAAATACAATAGTCCCCATGCCGGACTATCTGAAATTCAATAGTCCCCGCGCAGGACTATCTGAAATTCAATAGTCCCCATGCCGGACTATCTGAAATTCAATAGTCCCCACTCAGGACTATCTGAAATTCAATAGTCCCCATGCCGGACTATCTGAAAAATAAAAACAATAGTCCCAGCATAGGAGTATCTGAATAATACCTAAAACATCGTACGTTGTAATTCTTTCTCGTAGAACCCACCTATTATATCTTCACCAGTTTTATCCGCAATTTCATAAGTCGTGGGTCTCGTGTTTAAAACTTGCTTGATTACAAAAATCTCGGACGTCCAGTTCTGTTTGTATTTATTCGCGAAAACATCTTTTTTCGCCGTAATGCGGACTCTGTCTCCCACATCGAATTTCGCCTTTTTGCGGGGTATTCTATTTTCCAATTCGTTGTACATTTTCAATAAAGCCTGCTCGTTGCCTTTATTCACATCCGCGGGCCTCATTTTTATAGTATGGTGGAAATCGTGTTTGTTGTATTCGTCGGTCAATTCTTGCAATATGTCGTGCCACTTGTGCGAATTTCTAACTTGGAATTTTACTTTCAACTTCTCATTTAACGTTCTATGATATCTTTCGATTATTGCGGATTTCTCCTCACTCTCGGTGTGGTACAATTTAATGTTGTGTTTTTTCAACAACTTGTTAAAATGCGTATTTTTAAACTCTGTCCCTTTATCGGTGTGTAAGAGTTTAGGCGGTGAATGACCGTCATTTTTGGCCCGGGCAATTATTTTTTCAAAAGCTGATGACACATCCGGACCATCTTTTTTTCTTCAAAGGCTCTGACCAAACGAACTTACTGAACGTGTCGATCACATTTAAAATGTATTTATACCACTTGTTTTCCCTAGCATATTCTTTCAAAATTAACAGATCGGCCGCCCACAAATCATCGATACCTTTCGTGACGATTCGGCGTTTTATGAACTTTTTCACGACGGGTCTGTGCAGCTCTTTAGCTTCCAAAACTTCCGGCGGGTCTTTGATAAACGAATTTCTCTTACTGCCGCATATCGCACAATTGGATGTCGCAAGCCACCTTTTATTTCTCGTTTTGACAGTTTTGACATCCGTGGATGGTGTGTTTGTTTTACACTTTCTGCAATGCAATTCCATGTCTAATAATGCGCAGCTACTTTTGAAGTCAAATAAAATATTTGCAAATGCAAAGTCGCTTAAATAAATTGCACATTTGCTTAGATTGTGTGTTATATGTATAGGATAAGAAACGAGATGCAGCACAGACATAAAATCCAGTTGACCAAGGGTCAAAAGAATAAATTGCGTATCGCTTATAAAAAGCAGAAACTCGCTATTTTAACTTTGAACAGAGATCAGTTGACGAACGGGAATGTCGAGGTGATGTTGACGGACTAACCACATAAACAAGTGTTGAGAGCCATAAAACACAATAAAGGCTTGCGATTGATATTGAGCCATTCGCAGTTGAAGAACAACATTGAAGGGGGTCTACTGAAAGAGATTCTGGAGTTGGCGGAAACGAGTATCCCCTATTTCAAGAAATTCGCTTCACCCCTGATCAAAGACAAAGTCGCACCAGCTATAAAAGATAAATTCGTTCCGTGGCTGAAAAAGATGATCGACGACGAGTTGGATACAATTATCGAAAAAGATCCGTCAGGTGCCGGATTAAGACAAATGATAAACAACCGACTCAATGCGGCTTTGAACGATGTACGGGTAAAAAAAAATTAATTCCGTTGACGTTGAGCGATCTGGAAGTGTGGGCCAATAAATTGAAATTGAAGAATTTTCGCGGTGTTTTCAGACGAGAGCTTTTACCTGACGTATGTTGGAAAAACGAGTGCGGTATAATCAATCTCGGTGATCTGGACACACCCGGAACACATTGGACGTGTTATTATAAAAATGGTAAAAATGTAATTTATTTCGATTCTTATGGAAATGCGCCACCACCTTTGGAGTTGGATAAATACATGAGAAGTTTTGACATTCGTTATAATTCGGACCGATTTCAAGATTATAGCGATCCGCCAATCTGCGGGCATCTTTGTTTAGAAGTTTTAAGGCAGTTTTCAAATGGAAAAACATATGATGAATTCAAAGACATTTTGAATAAAAATAAATACGCTTGGCTCGGGTGGTTCAATTGAGTCACTTTTTTATGATGCCCCCGTCAATAAATTGTTTATAAAATTTTTATTTTTTTAATAATTTATTACCACCCGAAAATCTGTTTTCCTAATATAGAAATGTCGACGTTTAGATCATCAAGTCAAACTAACCAGTCAGAAGCATGGAACCTGCTTTCCATGGAGCCCAGAGAACCCAAAGGGGTTTTGACTGACAAATTCATCATGAGGTTCGATCGGTATTTAAACTGGGATCTGCTCTCTTCCCATTATGATTTTCCAATCGAGATGTTGCGGATGTACCCGCACAGAGTGAATTGGGCCAAGTTGTTGAGGCGTATTAAATTTTCGGAGGAATTCCTAAGAGAGATGGTCCCCCATTTCGATGAATGTTGGGGTATCCTGTGCAAATATCAAACGCTGTCTGAAAAGTTTATTCACGATTTCGCAGTTAAAATCGATTGGAATTACGTGTTGTTGTATCAAAATGTAACTAGCAGATTTTTGGACGAACACAAAATGTATTTTGATGATTCCTAGTTGAGTGGCTCAGAGATATTCAAAATAAAAACCCGAATTCGCGTGGATCGACCGGTTTGAATAAATGGTATTTAATGTTCGCGGGATGAATAAAAACTAGTTGCTGTTTATTTTTTTTATATAAAACCATTAAGATGTAAAACATTTTTCCTATCATAGAAATGACGACTTTTAGACTATCAGGTAAGACTTCACAACTGACCTTGAACTTGGAACATCCCATTCACTTGGATGCTGAGTACAAGTTGGCACTCACCGGACTTTTCTGCGAATACAACTTTTATAATTTATTTGAGGGTTGTAGTGTTTTGTTTGACGGTGGAACGAAAATCGGTTTCGGTAAAGGTTTTTGGACATTTGATGCCATACAGAAACACATACAAAAAGGCGTGGATCCGCTGTTACGCGGTAAAACAGACGATAAAAAGAATAAAGTCACGGTCGTTTCAATACTTAAAACTACGGGGTACCGGGTGAAAATCACTTCACCTATAAAATTTCACATGGAAAATCCGCTGCGGCGTTTGCTGGGTTTCGATGAAATTGATGCCCCGGAATACTTGGACACGTACAACGCGAAAAAACCGCACAACATAAGACCATGGGACTTGATTGAAGTCCACTGTGATATCGTGGAAAATTGTTTTGTCAATCATGACGAACATTGGCACAAACACAAAGAGTCTTCGGTGTTGTATAGTTTCTTTCCATATGGTGAATTTGGTAATAAAATTGCTGTGATGCCGCGGCCGCCGCTTTACGTATCGTTGAAAAGAGGATTGAATAAAATCCAACAAATCAACATTTACATTACAGACCAAAATAATAATTTATTGCAGATGTTCGATTCGAATGTGCATATTTATTTGGAGTTGATTCGGGTGTAGTATTTTTTAATTTATTGAAAATCGGCTGTTTCTATTTTTTATTTGACGCCGCAAAACGTTATTCCTTGTATAGGTAAAAATGAACGGTCCTAACTTCAATGATTTACTGAAAGAAATCAATGGAAAGTCTTACATCAGGGTGGGTGACCCGGAAGTCGGTAAAAAATATTTTGTGGAAAATATGGATAAAATCTCTTTATCATACGGTATGAGAATATTAGTCACATGCGATGATGTGAAATTCTATCTTCCCGAAAGCTGGAATGACAGGTTGACGAATAACTATATCAAACAACTGTTGAATTTTAAGGGGAAACTCTATGTGCTGTACAACGGTAAAATAACACTTTCAGATAATAAATTCAAGCACAGTATCGAGTTTAAGGTTGACGAATAAAAATAGTTTTTAAAAAACATAGTTTAAATATATTTTGAAAATGCCCCGTTTAATTTATTTGATGTGGAAATCCGTTATGCATGCATTAGGAATCAATAATGGCTGAAAGCTACGGTTATTATTGCTTGACTGAAAAAGCATTTGAACCGTACAACGGGTCACCGGATGCAGCCGGTCTTGATCTGAGAAGTGCGTATGATTATGTTGTACCGAAACGCGGTCAACAGTTGATAAAAACTGACTTGACTTTCAAATTCCCAGATGGGTGCTACGGGAGGATAGCGCCAAGATCTGGCTTGGCTTTAAAACATTCTATAAGTGTAAATGCTGGGGTCATAGACCGGGACTATACTGGGAATGTCGGTGTTATCTTGATGAACAATTCTGATACCGATTTTCATGTGCGTCGTGGAGATAGGATTGCGCAGATCATCTGCGAGATGTACAAAAAACCACCTTGTATTCGAATAGACCAAGTTGAACAAACTGAACGGAAAGACGGCGGATTCGGAAGCACCGGTGTAAACTGATTAAAATTATAAAAAATGATGTTGGAAATCAAAATGTATCGAGATTTTTTTTCAACCTCAGACTTAAAGTAACGGTAATGACAAATCAAAGCACTCTTCCTTGTCACGTAACCTGTTTCAACCAATCAAAGCGCTCTTCCTTCAAATGACGCAGAGCCTACCAATCCCGGCTCCTAAAAACGCGCAGAATCGGCATTTGGCTCCCGGGACGGCGCAGAATCGGCGTTTAACATTTGCTCAACCAATCAAAGCGCTCTTTCTTCAAATGACGCAGAACCTACCAATCCCGGCTGCTAAAACGGCTCAGAATCGGCATTTGGCTCCCGGGACGGCGCAGAATCGGCGTTTCATATCTCTTAGTAAAAATGTCTAAAAGTAGACGAAAATCCTTTTGAAATCAGGATTATGTTAAGTAAAACAACGGAGGTTAAGAGGGCGTCTCATACTTCCTTGGATTAAATTTCTGGATTAATTTTTTGTGGATTAAATTCACCATTTTTTAAACCCTGATAAAACGGATGAAATTAGCCCGAAATCAGATACAAACTGGCCCAGAACCAGTCAAATATGAGGTTTACGTGGGGTCGGTGAAGAGTGCGTCTCGCCCTTCCTTGGATTAAATTTCTGGATTAATTTTTTGTGGATTAAATTCACCATTTTTTAAAACCTGATAAAATGGATGAAATTAGCCCGAAATCAGATACAAACTGGCCCAGAACCAGTCAAATATGAGGTTTACGAGGGTTCGGTGAAGAGTGCGTCTCGCCCTTCCTCGCCCTTCCTCGCCCTTCCTCGCCCTTCCTCGCCCTTCCTCACCCTTCCTCACACTTACTTGGAATTTCACCATTTCGAAAACCGGAAAAATGTTGGAAAAATGCTGGAAAATGGTTTGGATTAGCCCAAAATCAGATAAAAACTGGCCCAAAACCTGTCAAAAATGAAGTTGATGGAGGGCCGAAAATCGGAAGGGCGAGGTGGCCCAGAAACCGCCTTTCATATCTACTCAAAAGAGTAATCGCACAAGTAAACTAAAAAAAAAGAAAAACGAGTAAAGTAGTTTTAAAATATTATTTATGACTATCATTTTGAAAATTATCAAAATTGTTAAAAACTCTATAGGTAAAACTAATTTTCAGTAAAACAATATTTTAGTCTAGCTAAACAATTTACTAGTATACTGCATGCACAATTTACTAAGCTGTTTAGGGTTTAAAGAAATTTTGAAAATTAAAAAGAGCATGACCGACATCAAGCCTGAGAGCAAAAGACGCAAGATACGAGGGGACACTCTCAAAAACTTAAATGAAGTTTATAGTTCACAGGTAAAGGAGATGAAATGGAACAATGTTAGATGTTCTCATAAAAGAGTTGTTATTTTCAAAACCTTTTATTTATTTATTTATTTATTCATCCAACGGTAACCCATTAGGTACAAGTGTACATAAATTAAATTAAATTTCAAGACGGTGTATAGAAACATAAGCGTTATAACACAGATAACAATGATATATAGCTAGTAATATAAATACATGATAAAAATAGTTAACAATAATAAACTTTGTGGAATAACAACAATTAGTGCCATATTTATAAGCAGTTGCTATCCACTTATAAGTTTCCAACAACATTGGAAATAACATACGAGTAAGATTACATTATAATGACAATACAAAGGCAATCCAACAGTAACACTTAATACTAGGTATACAATGCAGTTGTCTGCTTGTAATATTGAGCGGAGCGACTATTTTTCAAATCAATAATAGCAAATGTTTACGGTATAGGTAATTCAAGGGAGCTCGTTCGCTACGCTCACTAGCCATCAGGGTTTAGCTCATTCGCTGCGCTCACTCGCCATTTGGTCAGCTCATTCGCTACGCTCACTCGCCGTCAATTTAGTTCGTTCGCTGCGCTCACTCACCTTTTTTGTCGGCTCATTCGCGGCACACTCTCGTCGCCAGATTTAGGTTGTTCACTGCGCTTGCTCGCCACAAGTCTGCAATAGGTACTCTAATAATTTTTGATTACGCAGGTTTGCTGCGACGGGGTATTATATGTTTACAAGATATTAAATGGTGCGTCTTCCAAAATTTGCACCTCCTGGCATTTCATTCACGTACAAAGGTAAACAAACTACTAAAATAAATAAAACAACGATTTCACATAAAACTACTGTATTCACAAACAGCTGATAGTAACAGTCTGCAGTTAAATTTGATCCTTATAACAGCTGTATAATCAACACACAGTAAACAAACCAAATAAAAATTTCTCCCATTAAAATAACATGGTAACTTTAAAGGGCCGTAGGGCAGAACCCTTATGTCCGATTTGGACCATTTCAGATTTATACCTTCCCATAGATGGTTACTATGACCGAGCAAAATTTCGTGAGGATCACTCTAGCCGTTCAGGAGGAGTACTTGTGAATAAAAAGCCAGAGTGTAGTATAGGAGCTTCGCTCGCTTCGCTCCCTCCGCTCAATAATCAGGAACAAAAACAAAAATTACACATGACATCAACCCACGTTACGAGTAAAGAATTCTGCTAACACGCCTCCTGAAGATTTCAGATGAAGATCCGAAAAAGTCCACTTGACTGGAGATCTCATTCCCTTCTCTTACCAGCCGCTAGATACAACTACTATGGCTATATAGAGTAGGCATGGCACGCTTGCAGAAGATTTCTTGAGAACGCGTGCCTCTTGGGGTCCGAAACACAAGTCGCTGCAGAAGTTCTGTAAATATAACCTGTAGTTCTGTAAAGAACCTTTAAGACAAGCAATTGTCTAGATGCTTACATAACCATATTACATTAACAGTTAATTTCGCCAGTAAATAAATACATTTTAAGGAGTTATCTTCCTTAAGTGGAGACGGAGACCTTAATGAGTTATTCAACCTCATGTGATTTAGAAACTCATGTGATTTAAACTATTTGGTCCCTTAGTCATAAGTTTCAGGCCCTGAACCAGATAGGTGTCGTGGAAGGGATTGCCCTCTTTAACTTTGAGGGTTTCACATTGTACAAATGTACTTTAGTTTCAACAGTGACCCAAAATCGAGGATGGATTGTTAATTACTGCCAACTTTTCAGCAAATTTAAATTACTTAAGCATATGAATTAGCGATTTATTGAAGCTGATATATATAACATGCACAACTGAAGCTGTAGGCATTAGTATCATTTTAATAATATCAGTGCTGAAAAGAACTGCTAATGAATAATAAAATCCACATGCAGTTGTGTCATTAAATCTTTTTGTAATCGTTATGCTAGGGATTTATTTGAGATTTTTTACTCATATTGGAAAATTAAGATTAAGAATAGGAAGTGATATTACAGCATATTTATCAAGTATTTGTCTACCATACCCACCTTTGGCCATAAAAGATCTCGTGATAAAATAAATTACCACTTAAACATTACCTATATGTTAAGGTTACCTATACCTATACCAATGAAACATTGACATAACTCGATTTAGGCTTTGGAGCACTCAGTTCCGTTTCCAGCTTTGGCCTGGAGGTTGTACAACAAATTGCCACTCTACATCAGAGATATGGAGAATAAGACCTTCATCAGGGCCACACGGGAGAAGATTACTCACTCAAGGGGCCTACTACTCCATTAAGGAATATTTTGAATCAGACTTAGAATAACCAGATCCACTCACTCCACCACATTCTTACCTCTGCCATCTATACGTAAGTTCATTTAAAATATGTTTATTTTCCTTTACCAGTTGTAAAGTTTTCTTTGATATTAAAACGCAGTCTATCCACAAAAAGTGGTCAAAGACGAAGTGATGGTATTTCAAGGTATATCAATGTAAGAAACTATTAGTTATTCTTATAGGTATTGTTCTAGCGACTGTGTTTTTCACTTATAACGTTTTGCTATTGGTGTTGTTTTTAAACTTGATCCTCCTCGAGAATATAAAGGTGGGGGAGAAATTTAAACAGTAAAAACAAAATGTAAACTTGTGACAAACATGTTTGAGTAACAGGTTACCTTAAATAACTCATGATGTCTTTCAATGACTCCCAAGCAGTTCTTAAATTTTAAGCCAAGCCCTTGTCTTTAAAAAGTAACATTTATAAAGTACAGTAAAATTATAATAAAAAAACTTTTACCTACGAGATGGAACTAGATATAGAGTGCTACAAAGTTTGTCCCCGGTTCACGCTAAAATCCAAAGAGTGAAATAGGTCGTTCTTTAGGTGGAAGAATTCAAAAAAATTCTTAAAGAGTGGAAATTTCACTCAAAATGAGCGTAGAAAAAAATGTATTTTGAAAAGGATGAAATTTACTTTTATTAAAAGAATGAAAATTCGATATAGTTCAGAGTGTCTGAATTTTACTTCCTAAAAGAACGGGTTTCGTTATATTTCGGATGAATCCTGGAGTCACGTGATGTGCATGAGTGACTAACAGTGATGTCATGGCAATTTTTGCAGTGGCGGAACGGTAGACCCTACACCTGGCCCAGATTTGAGGTAGGGCGTCCCAACGCCCAGCTACCCCCCCCTCCTCCCCACCACTTACAGAATTGTGTATGTTATGATGTTAAATTGTCCAATTTAGTGTTTTTACTTTTTTACGAGGTTTTTTAGTTCATTTTTATGCTGCCTGCTAACTTTTAACTTAATTAAAAAGAAATTCAAAACCGAACTAAAAAATATTTTTGGCAGGCGTACGTAGCCGTTGTAGGCTAGGCATGTTGTAGAAGCGGCAGGGCAGATGCCATCATTGAAGCGGTATCGCCAGTGTTAGAATAACTCATGATTACAAGAAATTATTTATTTACAACTAAACTATTTGTGCTTTACATTTGGATAACTATTTAAGTCCTATACTTATTTCATAAAACTTCTAGGGCGATGTAGGCTTATTACGTAATAGGCTAGAAGGCCTGACTAGACACAGAGCAAGCGTAATGAATAATCCAACAAGAATAGGCAAAATACAACGAAAAAGGAATTACCACAGAGTACGTCTACTCAACATCTACAACTCTGGAAGAAAAATACATAATAAAGTAAAATATAGTTATTTCGAAAACATTAAACATATTTTAAAAGCCAATGTGGGTGTTGTAAACAAATTGAACGATTTAGAATGTTTCTAGTTTTTCTGATCTATATGAATTCATATGAACAAACAGCTTTTGGAGGGTTTTACTCTGCGCAAAGCGATCGTGCATGCATTCAGCTAATCTAGGTCACTTAAGAGGTTATGACATATATATATATTTTTGGTCAGCATTCCATACAGTTCTCGGCACTTCTCATCAAACAACTGTCCATACTGATGATAGCGTCTTTGGCGGCAGGCATTCATATCACTGTAGTTTGATGTAGTTGTTGCCAAATAAGAGCTAATGTACTTGATCAGCCGCTATGAGCGCTGTTACCAAAGAGAACATGATTGGTGTTGGACCGCAAATTGTAAACTGTAGGCCTATTCCTATCCGTGGACTAGGCAGTCGGTGAATGCTATATCGTTAGCTAACTTGTAATCTTGTTGCTTGGAAAATATTTCTTAATTTACAATTAAATTTGTTATACCAAATTTTATTAAATTTCCACTTTTAGCCAAAACCAGTGCCGGAACGACGTTCCGGCGCGTTCCGGCACCATGACACCCCTGGTGACTTGCCTCTCACAGCACAGGAGTAAGATTTTCCCTTCGCCATCTTCGTTATGATTATAGTGGTTGGTTAGTGGTTCAAGTGGTAAAGTGGTAAAAAGGAAGATTGAAGATTATATCCAATAAACGCGAACACTAGAGCCTATACCTTTACTTTGCTTTTAATAAGCACCAGTACAGTTCACACGTGTAGCCTAGGGCCTTATGGTGTTCACTGATAAACTACTCTCATGAGTTGGCCTATGCCAATGTCTGTCTAATTAACTTACATAAATTATAACCCATGTTTATAATCTTACTATCAATTGTCAATAACTAGCTTGATGAGCCAAGCCAAGAATAATTATACAAGAGTCTGTAAACCACCTAATTTGGAAAGATTCGTTAGGTTAGGTTTAACGAAAAAAGTCTTTTTATGAAAGAATATTAGTTCTTCATTTAGTGAAAAGTCACTCTTTTGAGTAGTTAATTTCACTACTTTAAAAATTAAAATCATTCCTTTTAGGATTGATTTTCACTCGAATTTGGACGAAAACATTCACTCTTTTGGTGGGTGATCAAAGTTTCTCTTTTAAGGTAGTGGATTTTCACTCTGAAAGAGTGGCTCAATTTCAACTCTTTAGAAAAGTGGTGAAATGACTCAACAAGAGTGAAAATATCTCCTTTCCATTTTACAGTGTTGATTAGCGCCATTTTACCCACGATTCTCACCGTTTCCTTGGTAACCAGTCATTTGTTTACACTTTCCGAACCGTTATTTGCCATTTTACCCATATCTATCCGCCGTTTTTATGGTAATCAATCTCAATAATTCACAGACCAAAGTGGTTTTAAAAACAAACAAAAAACTACAATTAATCAAGATGATGTTTTAAAAGCATAATCTGTGAATATTTTGTTGCGACCAATCAGAATAGATGAAAGTGGTAATCATGGAAACGAAAGGAAAGTATGGGATGGTTGCCAAGGGAACGGAGGGAATTTTGGGCAAAATGGCGACAATCAACAGGGGACAAAAATTAACGTGTGTTTATCACTGTGTATATGTAATTTAACCTCGTTGCTTTTACAAATAAGTACCTGGGGGCCGAGCATTTGCACTGTAAACTCAAACAGTAATATTCTTTATAGTAATATCAGTTACAGACAGTGCGCTAAAATACCCAGTGCAAAAATGTTTTTTTTTTCTTGATCAAGACGAGCTCGTTCGCTCAGCTCACTGGCCTTGACGACGAGCTCGTTCGCTTCGCTCACTCGCCTTTCAGACTGTTTCAATGTAAGCCTACGGGTGCTGCACTCCGGTATTAGTTTGAAACACATGTTGAATCTATATCACGTGGATTCTAACAATGATTAAGTTAACAGCTGTTTTCATAATTATTATACTAATGCTTTTATTTTAAAATTCAAATGCAATTCTACAAATTGATTAGTTGTTTTATACTTTTACAGGACTTTTATCTATCCAAACATTAGTAATCAGCAGTATGAAGTACGATTTAAAAGATGATAAATTATTTTTATAATATAGTAGTACCATTTAATAATATAGTAACTGTCTGCCTTGCAAACCCACATGTTTATACAGGAACACGGTCTGCACTTTATTTGAGTCGGATGTTTTCACTATTTCTTTGTTTTTATTTCTAACAACATAAGACCAATGTTAAAAAATTTTAAATTTAAATTAAAGATTATAAAGAAATAAGTGGTTTCCCGACATAGAGATGTATTTATATTATTTTTATCAAAGAACGAAGTTATTTGCAATGTTTGAATAATCCTACTTTCGAGCCGTTTTTCTTACTTGTATTAGAGAATAGTATAATACAAAAGTCATACACAATATGATGTGATGTAAAATTACCATTTGGTATGCGGGAGTAAAATAAACTAAATATAACAAAAATAATACAACAACAAACAAAAGGCTGCATACAATGGAATAGCAAGGGTAAACAAACCGCTTCCACCTACGGATCCTAAGGATGTCCCCTCCGACGAAGGATCAAGTTTTTTTTATATAACATCTCAATATATATTTTCCGTCATACACTTATAAGCATGTTCGACGACGGTGGACGCAGCAACATTCTCGCCACACGATGCCACTATACCACGTAGCCAATATACCGTAGGAGAATGCAACTACATCAGCTGCTGCAGTTTATTGCATTGTTATTGTTGCATTCCGTCACTCCTTGTGCATGCATCACTGACCTACGCCAACTGTGGCTATCTTGTATTAAGAGGTCGAGGGGAATTTATTTACTTAATAGTCTGGTTTGGTTTGAATTTAGAATCATTGAAATTTTTGTTTTCCTTCTACAAATTGATTTTGTTTCAATAGTGTCTGCTATTAATTTTGTGCGTTAATTAAGTTTGCTAGTTTATTCGATGGCTGTTTTCCTCTGAACTTTAGGCCTGAATGTTTAGGTAAGAATGAAGAAAAACTATGGAAAAATAATTGAAAAGACTTAATGGAATAAAATTTGACAATGTGAAGGTTTAAGTTGTGAAACACTTAGTGTTATTTGAATTCCTCAAAATATGTACAATCCGATAGAATGTAAAATCTTGTCAGCGGAATAAATGTTATTATTATGTAGGCCTATTTTGTGCTGTATCAGTACTTGTGATTTGTAATTTTCCTGTGATCCGTTATAAAAATATTTTCTCTGTGACAGTTGTAATATGTATACCAATATTGAAATAACAAGTAATAACACAAAGACGTACATTATAAAATTAAATAGAAATCCGTTAGCAAATTGAGTTATTTATGATGAGGTAATTAATGTCAATTAATGAATGTACAAAAAATACATTTTCAAATAAGCAACAGTGTTTAACATCAATGATGTGGGACCGCAAGAACGGTGTCACTATTTGTCCCCAGTACCACAAGTAAACCACAAACGGAACACATTGAGCCGATGTAAGCCAGTTTGTAAGTTTGCCCCTCCCCCCCCTCCCCCCCGGCAGCCTAGGGGTGATAATTCCATGACATGTCAGACACGCGGGTCCTAGCAGCCACTGTGTCAATCATTGGGCTCTATCAAGCCAGTTATGCTGTGTACATTTACCCGAGAGGTAATAGGTTTTGTGGGGAATGGCTTAGTGGAATCGTATTGCCAATTTTTTTTTAAAGTGTAATGAACCGTTTTCAATTCTCATTATTATAATACATTATTTGGGAATATTATTTAAAATTTAGAGTGAGAGAGAGAGAGAGAGAGAGAGAGAGAGAGAGAGAGAGAGAGAGAGAGAGAGAGAGAGAGACTTTATTACATAAGCTTATAGCTTAGAAATGGTATCAACAAAATGCAAAATACAATATACAATAACTTGAATTAGGTCATTTAAAATGAATCAGTCTTTTTTACATAGTTCAACGAATTCTTCCTTGCAGTCTCAGTAAAAAAACATTGATTTTAGACTATACTTAATTAAAATTAAGACCATTTTCATAGAAAAATCCCAATAACTCTGTTATTTGATGTCAAATCCTTATAAACTTGGTACCGTTGGTTAGATAATTTAATTTGGCAACTTTTTGTGTCTTGTAAAATTTTTATGAAATTTACTGATTTTGAGATATTAGAGTTTGGAAATTTCAAATGACCGCCATTTTAAAAATATACAGTGGAAAAAATTAATTTTTTCCTGCACATGTACGATGCTATGATAAAGATTCATACCAAATATGAACTGAATACAACCATCCGTTACGCAAATAAAAATTATTATGTGAAAAAATGGCGGCTAGCGGCTTAAGGATGGATTTTAGTTCCCTATTTGGATGACGTTTTTCTCTTGTCTCGTTGCAAGGAACAAATATACAAAAGGGTTCTAGACAGTTTCGGGACACCCTGCGGTATAAATAAATAAATAAATAAATATACATTGAAATTAATACCTCGAAAAACTTGCACAATGATTTGATCCTTTTAAATAAAATTTGAAACTCAATCAATAAAACTGTAACCAGTCATTTACCGTAACTGTTCAAATATAGATCACTGATCCGTAGCTATTGGGATGATTGTAGTGATTTAGGCTTTTAACCCTCTATTGGCCGTTGACATGATCCTTCCCCCTGTGACGTCACCGCTCATACTACACAGGGGGGTAAACGTTCAAACAGCATCGTAAAACAGTGCTGCCACTACTACACTTATAGGGGTGCGCCATGTGACGAGTTTGGGGTATGCTATTTTTTAGGCAGTTTTATTCTAAATTTTAATTTTTTGTGGATTGTTTCACTTGTTTTCGAGATCGTGTATCTGAAGAGTGTAAGGAAAGAAATTTTTACTAAAAGAAAGAGTATATTTTACTGTTAATTTACAGGCAATTCAACTATAGTATCGTTTTAAATTACCTTCGTCTCTTCTTGGTGGTGGAATGGTAGAACTGGACACTAAGGTGGGCCTAATTAAAAACCATAATAACTTAGGCCTATATGTTCAAAATTTTCAACCATTTCAGGGGCGAATCACCATGAGTAAATTACAACTATGTTTTTACAAACTACGTTCAAGTATTTCAAACTTTGATATTTTAAGTTTTATTTTTTTTTTTTTTATTAAAATATAAAAGTGTCAGTAAACTTTTTGATCAGTTGAGTTAACTCTATATCTATTTTTGTTCAAAGTAGTTTTTTCATTTGGTTCTCATATTTAATTATGAATTAAGTCCCATATAAATATAGAAGAAGATACAGAATGGGAATGAGTTATTAGAGAAATGTAGGATAGAATATACAGAATTAGAAATTGACTATCACGTCCAATCATGATGGAAATTCCGGTTTTTCATTATTGAAGTGTTTAAGAGAGTTTAGGTTCACCATTTAAAATGTTCATAGCTTTAATTATCAGCTTGCTACCAATGTCAAAGAAGAGTCAATACGTACTTTGAAAAGGAGTTATTATTAAAGGGTATTGATTTAAAGTTTCTTTTATCCATCTCACCGACAATAAAAATAGGTGTGGACTGTTAGCTTACAAATAATTAATTTAAAAATGCCATACTTCCTGAAAACTCGTTTGAGTTATGCGAAATACAAACAGAAATTTCAACCCCCCTTCAAATATAGAAAAATTAAATTCCTACGTTTTCACAATCCTTTTTGACACTCCCATATGTTCTGTTTTTTTAACATGATTTATTTGAAATTGGAAAGTTCCAAGTTATTATTGTATTGTAATTAAAATTCGCACAAAATCTCTAGTAATGGGCGATAAAAAAATATATAAGAAATCATTCAAATATTTCTCTCTCGGTGATAGGAAAAATATTATATAAGCTTATTTTAAGGTACAGTATACCCATATTTCTGGGAGAATCCTCGTACAGTACAAACTGCATGACACTAATCCTATACTCTTATACGAGCAATGTTTGCTTGTTTGCTTGTTTGCTTGCACAATTATCTCAAAAACGGCTCCGACGATTTCCTTCAATCCTATACTCTTATACGAGCAATGTTTGCTTGTTTGCTTGTTTGCTTGCACAATTATCTCAAAAACGGCTCCGACGATTTCCTTCAAATTTTGGAATATGGGGGTTTTGGCCACCAGAAATCGATTGGAGCTGGTCCCATAGCTGGGAAAAATCCGGTTTTCGCGCTAGAGCCCTTCAAAGATCCCATGTTATCCTTATGGAAATTTTTTAACTGAAGAAAAATCAGCTGATAACTGTAGATAAAATAAACCAATGTGTTACATCTTTAACCTGTGGTTTTAGGAAAATCATACCAATGTGCAGCAAACCTTCCGCCTGGCGAGTGAGCGGAGCGAACGAGCTTTGTGTGAGAAACGAAAGTAATAATTTTACCGAGCTTAAGCTCGGTCCCCCTGGTACTTATCCTAAATGATTTTGGCTAAAACAGATTGACCCTTGTGTACACATCCAAACAAACCTTGGAGAAGGTAAACATACTTAGTGTCATACGAGACTGATGCGGGGCGTAGCCTCATTACAGTGGACAAAACTACAAACACCACGCTATCTGGGAAATCTGTTCCTAAACGTGTGTACTCTAATTTTGTAAACTTTGTACATAGTACATTGTATATTTTGTAGTAAATACACGTTTGCTTGAATTTGTACATCTGTGCATGATTTATGACACTACACTACAAATTCCTTTTGTGTAACAAAAGTACATGAGGGGAAAATATTTGAAAAAAAAATCTTCATCAAGTAAAATTTATGATATCAATAACGCAAAAAAATGACCTTTGGATACTATACTACAAATTCCTTTTGTGTAACAAAAGTACATGAGGGGAAAATATTTGGAAAAAATATTCATCAAGTAAAATTTGTAATATAAATCTTATACAATTCTTTTTGATGCCATGTAATTTCAAAAACCACAAAACAAAGGCGATAAGTTCGAAATGCACCACAAAACAAAGGCGATAAGTTCTAAATGAACCACAAAACAAAGGTGATAAGTTCTAAATCAAAGTACAGTATTGCCTTTGTTTTGTGGTTTCTGAAATTACATGGCATCAAAAAGAATTGTATAAGTTTTTATATTACAAATTTTACTTGATGAATATTTTCTCCAAATATTTTCCCCTCATGTACTTTTGTTACACAAAAGGAATTTGTAGTATAGTATCAAAAGGCGATTTTGTTACTATTATTTTTTAGGTGCATCCCTATTACGAAACAAATCTTTTAAGCCACATATAGAACAAAATTACAGAGATGATTCAACAAAGTGACAATGTCATTCAATCATAGTAGCCATTTTTAACTTGTTATCGTGGATAAACTAATCCTTTGCCAGGCGCACGTGAACCCGTCATCAGCGCATGGTTAAACGCGGCGCATTACATGATGAAGTCTTCATAACACAGAGTATGTTGTGAGGTCTCAATTACACAGAGTAACATGAGCGTGCCGTCATTTGCGCTGTTCTCTCTAAAGAGGTTGACTCTATTAGGTACTGATGGGGAGGATCTAAAACATTAACCTCTTTTATCGTAAAGTTGAAATGCTTTATTCAAACATCTATATAGATTAGTTATTTGTCTTGCATTACAGTAACACCCAATAAAGTGGAGAGAGAGAGAGAGAGAGAGAGAGAGAGAGAGAGAGAGAGAGAAAAAAGCATTGGTGACACAAATGTATCGAATAAATATCTCGGATATCAGTCCATGTTGTCTAGAATTAAATATTGAGAGACTTGAGAGTAAGAAAATTTGATGAAAGGCCATAAACTATGTACTTTATCTTCCGTGGTGAATTACAGGGTATCAGAATATTTCATAAGTATTTAAGCATTTTTACAAATTGTGCGTGTTTGCATACAAACCTTTTCTTGCGGAATAGTGAAATAACTTTCCATAACATTTACTTTGGGAAGAAAGTGAATAATTTTAAAGATTACAATATATCCTATACTCTTATACGAGCAATGTTTGCTTGTTTGCTTGTTTGCTTGCTTGCACAATTATCTCAAAAACGGCTCCGACGATTTCCTTCAAATTTTGGAATATGGGGGTTTTGGCCACCAGAAATCGATTGGAGCTGGTCCCATAGCTGGGAAAAATCCGGTTTTCGCGCTAGAGCCCTTCAAAGATCCCATGTTATCCTTATGGAAATTTTTTAACTGAACAAAAAATCAGCTGATAACTGTAGATAAAATAAAAAAATGTGTTACATCTTTAACCGGTGGTTTTAGGAAAATCATACCAATGTGCAGCAAACCTTCCGCCTGGCGAGTGAGCGGAGCGAACGAGCTTTGTGTGAGAAACGAAAGTAATAATTTTACCGAGCTTAAGCTCGGTCCCCCTGGTACTATTTCATAATTAAAACAACAGGTAGTAAAAAAAAACTAGTTTTAGAGTTCTGAGTATGAAATAATTATATAATCTGATTTTGGTTCCCGGTCAAACAGCTCTTTAAAACCTAAGCGGATTAGCAGGGATTGCATTAATTTTAAAATTATTAGAAATTTAAATCTTATGTACTTTATCTTCCGTGGTGAATTACAGGGTATCAGAATATTTCATTAATATTTAAGCATTTTTACAAATTGTGCGTGTTGGATACTCAAAACCTTTTTAATTAGTTAACAAAGTTATTATTAATTGAGCCACTAGCTATTTAAAATGCTATTTAGACAGTCATAATTTGAAATTATCGAAAACCTCTCTAAAAACTGGAATTGTAGCAAATTAAATTCACCCCACGGTACATCAATGAATTACAGCTGTCATTAAAACCAACAAAAACGCAATGAAAATATTCCACATCACAAAAAGTAATTATTTCTACACTAACAAAACCCTAAACCCACAACAAAGGCGGGGAAATTAATTTTTCCGTTTGATATTTTTATTGTAAAAACTTTTGACAAATTAAAATTCGGCCGCATTAACTTTGTCGCCGCTAATGAAACAATTAAAAACCGAAAGTAAGAGATCAAAATATTAAAGTTCTCATAATTAATCAAGCACGGCTGTGAATGTCAGCGAGCAGTTTTAATTATTTCAACATTTGCAAATTCTTTGAATACGCCTTTTTAAAATACCAGAGGTGTTATTTTACCATACATAAAAAACAAAACTTATGTATGTTAACACATGAAAAACACCCTTTTACAGCAAAACATCTGTGAATTAGTTTTTTGTAAAAAAAATTCCTACTGAAAAATGACTGTTGATTTATAATCTGAACGTGATTTTATTCCAAAGATTAACACGTTTAAGTAGATTTGTTATGCCATATTGAATTTTATTAATCGTAGACGTTGGGCCACTTTTGATAAAATAGTTTTAAAATGAATCGCACCACACTAAATTTAAGTATACATTCCAAAGAGTAATTAGTTAGATTTTCATTATTTATGTACATTATAAAATAAGTACATTTCAGGACGTATGTCCTGGAAAGTTGTGTTCCCAAATCTACTGAAGGGGCACTATTAATGTTAAAGAGAATTAAAGATTCTCATTATCTTGCAAACTTAAAAGATTTAACTTAAAAATATACTTTTTATCATTCTGCACGAAATCAGCCTGTTTTTGTACCCTCAATAGTACCAAAACCTATTCTTTTTTGTCCTAGGACTGAAAAATCATCTGGAGAATTTTTTAGGTCCTAGGACTGAAAAGTCAGCTGTTTGCTAAGTGTAAAATTATTGATTTATTAATGTTGAGAAGCAGAATTTTGAAATTCAAACGTTAAAGAACATTGTTTGTAAATAACAAACATGTAAACACTGCATATAACTTACTTTGTAAATATAACCTCGAATATGAAACTTCATAGTTAATATTTTTAACGATTAAAAAGTCTGATTTCGCATTATGATCAAAAACTTTGTTCATCACTAGGAGCAAAAGTGTCTTTTTGATGCGCACCAAAAAGACCCACTTTTTCTCCTAGTGATGAAAACTACTATTATTAAGTATCAAAATTTTTACTAATTTCTGGTTTATTTTACGTGCAAAATCCTGATTATATAATATTTCTCTATTATTTCCTATCGACAGTTCTCTAGTAAAACAAAGCCATGCAATAAAACGGTGGATGAACAAAAGGCAGAATAAACATAGGAAGGGAGTTGGCACATATTTGTAGTCCAACTATTTGCCCACAACGACAAACACCAGACGCCGCGCCGGCTCGGCCGATGGGCTCGGATCGATTTTTAACGATATTTGCAGTCCGACTGTCCGTCGGTCGGCAAACACCAAACACGGACACGCGTGCATATTGTTCCTCGTATTAAATGTCACGATAACGTTTGGCGTCGGAAAACGTTTAGCAAAGTTATCGTAGAACAGCAGCTTTGTCGTTCTACAAGTTTGCCAAGATAAAATACTCTTAGGATCGATGAATATGTAAATAAAATAAGAACAAAACTTTACTCGTCGCCAACACGTCAAATGATTTGAAAAACAGTTTGATTTGAATCTTTATTATTTATTTTTAAAACAGTGCAACTGGCACAAAGTGACCTAGAAAAATTAGTAAAGGACCGTTTTTTTAGGTAAATGTAACAGCCTGAATTGCGTATTTATGTTGTATTTTGCATGTAAAATAGATGTTTAATTTGTTTATACTGACTACCAAACATCTTTATATAATGTTCCTTTTTAACTTAATACAGCTAAATATTTTATGTCGGCCCTCAACTCATTCACTTTTAAATTTTTTCCGTGCACTTCAATACTCTTGTTGCTTATGCATCGTTGATACAGTTTTAAATTCATCTAGTGAATAACCTTAAGCCATAACATTATAATCCTTTTTTATACCAATTACTTATTTAATAAAGCTCTTAGTATTTAAAGTTAATATGATTCATCAACGACTTTGTAAAAAATATATCTTAATATTAAATTTAAGTATAAGAAAATTATATTTTAAAATGGTATCGATATAAACACCGGTATGAGTATCGATAAGTTTATTGCATAGTTTAAGTCGAGATTTCAATTGTGAATGGATAATCCAGTTGTTTGTGGATAGAAGATTCATATCCATCCTCGTGCACCGGTGGATGAGAGGATGAATACTGGACAGTCACAATAGGGCCTCAAAATTTTGAAGTGTTTGTTACTGTATGGAGATAAAATATCAATAACCTATATTTTTATTTATTTTCAAAATAAATAATCCCCTGCCTGGCACAGAATTTAGCGCACCCAACTAATTTCCAATAGGTAGAAGTTTTGTGATTTATTGATTTTAGGAACTTTTCCTGTAGGGAATCCACAAAGAATTCTAGACCATTTTAGGTACCCTGTTCTTATTATATGAAATGATTTTACTTGTTTTCAGTACAAAATTATTAATAATTTGCTATTTCTTCTCAATGTTTTTCTTCAAAAGATTTTGGAATCCAGAAATTTAATTTTCTTTATCGGTGATCACAAATAAAAGGTGGGTTTACAACCTCCCGTCGATCACCTTTTGCCTGTTCTAATAAGAAGAACTATACCACAAAATAAAATACCTTTAGATCCCTTTTCTTAAATTTGAAATATAGTACGATTAATCAAAAACTACTGACTGACGTATAATTTTCAATTTAAATCCAACTAAATACATTACCGTTATACTTTGATTTTTACATATGTGCTTGGTTGGGTTTAAAACGTTTAAAACACCTTTTCTAGAATATTAAGGTTCAGTTAGCGAGACAAAATCATTCTATTAACCGCATTACAGAGTTTATCTTTATCTTTATTTTTCAAATGTTTAGAGGATTCGATACCTATCTATATATTAATACGCAAGCATGTTTAATTTCCTCCTTTTTTTCTCAGCTCCTGTACATCGTAGGAGAAATCCGTGCATACCGTTAAAAAGGTATAGTCCTGTAGATGAGCAGAATCACATTCTAATTCACATCGGACTTCAGGGCTACGCCCCACAGGCTTTCAAAGTTCCAATGTTAATCTTATGGAGAAAGGAGAATTGAATGAACCATTAGACAGCGGTTGTAAAAAACTGCTATAAAATGAGGAAAAACAGATGTTTTAGTTCCAAAATGTTTTTATGCTTTTTGGGTCCAGATCAACTGAAATTTTGATCGAATTTCGATCAGGAGGAGATCTCTAGTAACCTATAATTTCTCATTGGAATCAATTCTCTTTTCTATTTCATCATTCACAATACCTCATTTCATTGGAGGCAACAAATAATTATTTATAAAAATTGTTCAAACCTGAAGACAATTTTCAAAATAAAAATGTACAACTACTGTTCCCCTCTCCCCTCCCCGCGTCACCGATCCAACCCAGTTAACTCCTCACACGCCTCCCGTAATTGTAATCCTTTACCCCGGGACCCCGATAATCCTGAGATCACAGACCTCGCCCCGGAGGCGCGTCGCCCGTGGCGTCCCCCAGGGATCGGCTCCCGGCCGGCCAAATCTGCCCAATTCAAATTCCTCCTAAACGGGGCCAAATTGGGCCCACAAAGCGTAACCCGATTGGCGCTACAAAGTCGATATTTACATTCAAGATCACCTCCCGATTGGCATCGGGTTTTCTAATTTGCGATGCGGCCAACACAATTTCGCAAATTCGATAGCGGCTTTTGATATCGGTAATGGAAAGATTTTTCAACCCTTTGCGTAAAAGGTTCTCCACACGGTTACTTTGAATGGGTTGGAATTTAATAAAAAAGTAATTTTGGTTTCGGGATCTCTTTTTATTCTCAATTTTATACTTATAAGGGGGTTTATTGAATTGGTGTTCTGATTTCAAGAACAATTCGAAACATGTGATTGAATTTCGAGGTAAGTGCAAGGGTGAAAAAAGCTTTGAAAAAAAAAACTATTTTTCGATGGAGGTTTTGTTAAAATTTTTGTTAATATATTGAGTTAATATTTATGATTATGTTGATTTAATATATATTTTAAACCATAAATAAGTAAACTACAATATAGTGAGAATGTGAAAACTTTTTTTATAATTTTCTACGATTCTATATTTGAAGAAATATACATACCCTCTGCTTTCTTGGACTATCCCTCTTTAGCTTCTATTTAAAATTCAAAATAACATACAGTAAAACACACACATTTACACACTTAATTCATTACAGCCCAACCAGGCAGGTAAAAATTACAGCCAAGCAAAGTGACTTTAAACGAATCCTTTAATTTACTTCCAAATTCGCCCCAGTTGACCTCCCCCTCAAAGTGCGAGATAACCTCTGAAATTACCCGTTTAAAATGCAATTTGTGCGAAACTGTCGCTCCCGATGTTAATGTTACAATTCTAACTTTTTTATTAGCTTAGAAGTTTCTTTAACTCGGTCACGTTAAGGCGCCCCACCCCCTCCCCCCGCCCGCTTCGGGGCTCAAAATGTATGCAAATTACATTTTGTGAAAATTGTTTCGAAGGGTGCCATAATATGCCCTTTCCCCATAGTTAGGATAATAGAATCACTTAGGAGAGTATCGTTCCGACTTCCCCTCCCGCTCTCTTCACTTCTTAGTTGACTCTTTTCCAGTTTTCCACCTTAGCATTGCCGGTGAGAACACAAGCTTTTCGTCGACTTATGTAAATTCTCGCCGTTCGCGTCTGATGCCCCATCCACCCTTGTACCATGATTATTTCTTTGTTTTGCTTCCAGCAGCGAATTGCTGATATCCTTCCACCTCTGATTACCCTCGTTGCTTCATGTTTGCTGAAACAAAGTTTGTTTATGAAATGATGTAAATATTTTCATGTAAAATCCCTAGAATAATGAGTTGCAGTTACGTGTGAAGTTTGAGACAGAAAAATTTACGAAGGAAATGAAATGTATCAATTAATTGCCGGCCAGGTTCATAAATTCAGCATGGGGCTGTTCTAAAATTTTTCTAATCAGAAATGATGAAAAATTTTAATCAATCAAAGCGTGGTTGACATAAATTAAACTTGAACATTTAAATTGTTACATTCCTATTATTTTAATAACATTGAAACGCTTACATGTTTTACTATTTATATACTTAAAAATGCAATTCTAATGTGGAAAATAAAATAATTATTCCAACATATCTTTCTAAAGTAAAATCTTATTTATTTTCTTTGTTAGAAATTTTTTTCATCATGTAAGTCTTAACAATGTTTAGTTTCTCAACAATATGACACGTTTTTTAAAACTATACCACAGCTTTGCGTTATATTTATATGTATAAGAAAAACTTAAAAACATAAATATACACTTAAAGTAAAAAAATAATTAAAAATCACAAATTTTTTGTTTTAAATTTGAGATTTTTCTCACTACAAAGTGCACTGGAATGAAAACTTTCTAATGAAAGATTTATTCGTGCTCAAAAGAGATATTTTGCAAACATGAAATGTTTGTAGAAAATATTTATCGGTACAACGGTGCACAGAGGCAAAACACAGATAGTTTACCAGATTTCTGTCCGTAGTTTGTTGAAGAAACAATCAGCTGTGTACGTTTGAAGAATTGCCCCCGAATTTGTTGATATTATTATGGTACCTCAGGGTAAATCAATTCATTATTCATGAAAATGTTATTTTGCGTTCGTTCTGCTTCTGATTACTAGGTGCGTATAATTCAACACTTGAAAACGTTATTTTCACGAGCATTTCTACCGTTATTAAATATAGAATAGTAAAAAGTAAAAAATAAAAAAAAACAATCAAAGTAACAATAATAATGAAAGATATATACTGGTTATTATTATAATTATATCTAAAAGCATATATCTAAGCATGAGCAGTGAGCTGAGCAATATCTAAAAAACTAGTTGGATTGACAATGGTTAAGATTAACATTCATTATAATAGTCTGATATCAATCCAGGAAGCAAAAAATAATGAATCAAAGTAACTACCAAACAACATTCAACTTTGGCCTTCATAAGAACAAAAATCTTTTACTTAATATTAACATTGCCATGAATTTATTTACTGAATTAGTAATATAATATATAAATGTAGGCCTATAATATAGTAATATATGGAAATATATATCAATATAAATTATATATTTTTGGATCATAGTTTAAAAATTTCATCATTAAAACAGTTGTTGTACTAAAAAATGGGTCTATAAAAAACTTAAAAATATATCTTTATCTGTAAGTACATTTTATTCACTTAAAAACATAATTTGCTTTAATCAAACATTTGAGCTGTGCCTTCCATCTTTATTTCTATCCACACTTTCTCTTGTATCTCTAGTAATTTTTGCAGATAACGGATCTAATTTTTGCTGGTAACATAATGTTCATATTTAGTAAGTAACCGGTTTACAGTCTCCCTTGCCTTAGTTGTATGCAAGGCAACTCATACAATAACTCATCCTTGAGTAACAGGTCTACATTAAATGCCATGATTATTTATGAACTTTATTTATTTTATTTTGCCCGCACCACGCTCTTATTTTATTTGAGTTACTAACTCACATTGAATAGCAGAGTGGCGCACTTTTGTCACACCCCTCACACTACCATTGCTAATTTGAATTTCTTATTGAAATGTTTGGGATGCCACACTTCAGCTTAAAGCCCTTCAATTGTGAGTTCTTTGTACAACAGAGCATGGATTGGTCAGCAAAATAAAACATGTAAAAATTCCAGGAAAGATTTATTTTACATAAATTCATTTTACATTACTCTGCGCAAAGATGCGAAAAAAACCAAAACAAAACTAACAATGTTACTCAGGAGCAGAACGCTATCAATTATTTTATAATGTACAGCCAATTAAATTACTCTGGCCTATTTACATGTCCTCCTACACATAGGCTACACAATAAAGTCCTCAATTTGCATAACGTCTCTAAATTGCAAAGGGGCCCCAAAATCAAAAGACATGTACTCAATCACTTAGAAGATCCTCGGGTGCCGCGTCGGTGACCAGGGAAAGGTCCGAGGGGTTGTGGATCGCCACGTGGTCGGCTCCCCTTGGTCTCAGCAAGCAGCATCAGGTCCCACACCACAGTGACCCGGTGGGATGGAGCGGTACAGGAACAGCATGTGGTCCACGGTAACCAAGTGCCTCGGGCACCTACTGGAGCGACTCCACAGTCGATGAAAGGCCAGAATGATTCCTCCAAGGGGTGAACCCTCCAAATGAGGGTACAAAGGAAAACACAGTTTAATGTAAGTAGTGCAAAAGTAAGGCTTTTGGGCCAGTTCAAGGTCACCCGAGCGATGACGTCATCGATGACGTCATCGAGGTCAATGACCTCATCGATGACGTCATCGATTGCATCATTGATGACGTCATCACCAATGACGTCACATCCATGACGGCACACCCATGACGACACAGAAATGACGTGCTGATGACGTCATCACCCCTTACGTCACCAAGATGACGTCATCGATGTCACAAAGGTCAAGGTCACGCTGAAACCTAAAATTTTTTGGCACCTTTGCTGTTTCTCACACTATGCTCCGAGTTTCAGTCAGGTTACCGTGACCTTGACGACTTGGAGCGAAATTAGATGAGAAACAGCAAAAGTGCTGAGGAAACCTGAAGTTTGCAACGTGACTCTGCCTAAACCGTCATGTGACACCGCTCGGGTGACCTTGAACTAGCCCAGCTGCCTTACTTTAACCATTACTGCAACCGCGATGCGCACCCTACGACAGACACCGAGCGACTGACTGTCCGGCCTTGTGCACTCTAGGTATATTGGCTCAAGAGACTAAGACTCTAAACTGTCAGGAATGGGATTAACTAACTGAATTTTGCAAGGAAAAGTCATTTCATCCAATATTTTAAACAAATCCTCATCAGTAAAACTGACACTAGTCTGTTTTGTATAAAACTTAGGGTGTCCGCGCAACAGTTTGCGCCACTTAGCTTAAGTCGAAACTCTCTCAACTTTGAGTGGTGGACAGTGAGCAACTAATAAAGCCTTAACACGGCTAAGTTTCTTACCTAAAGTGTCCCGCGACATGGCTTCTCCTCACAAAAGTCCGCACAATACTGAGAGACTGCTTGTAGCGCATGAGTCAAGGGAAAAGAGGTGGGGGAAACAGCAGGAGTGGGGGAAGGTCACAGTGGTGGGGGAAGGTGAGGTGGTACGCTGGAGTATCGCATCACTTCACCATGAGCTGTCCTACAGTGAACACACTGTTCTCTTGGCCCGAGTTGGCACTAGAAGAAACATTTCTGTACAGCTTAGGCTGTGATAGCCGAGGAAGCAAAGTCAAAGTGGAAATTGTGTTAAACTCCAAGACGAAGAGTCTCCTAAATAAACTAATTGTATCCCTGCAATCCCCTATAACTTTAGAGAAATACCACTTTATTAAGCGACACCTTATACTTTGGCAAAACGAAGTGGAAATGGAAAAGATTACAGTAAAATTAATTTAACTTATAACTCGGACTGGACACTCATGGTGATACTACGTGGCGTGCAAACGCCACCCTAAACATTACAAGTTAGGTTATTGAGCACCTCTGGTACGATAACCGATGTGCTAGAGTTAAAGTGTGATGACCTTGAGTCAAAAACACTGAAATACTACAAGTCGATATCGTCCCAGAGTTAAAGTGTAGTGACCTACATTCAGAACTTGTAAAATTACTTACATATAGAGAGCTAGAGAACAGCGAGACGCACCGCATGGAAGCCGGAGACATACTGGCGAAGCGGTGTTGTGCAGCCTAGGGACCCAGTTGTGGTGGGGGTATAGCCAACACTTAGAGTACAAGTGTTGTGGGTGACCTTGACCCACTTAACTTACCTGACCCCCCCCCGACAAAAAGTGCGAGCCCCCCCCCCCGACAAAAAGTGCGAGCCCCCCCCCCCGACAAAAAGTGCGAGCCCCCCCAGACAAAAAGTGCGAGCCCCCCCCCACCCCCACCCCCTCCCCCACCCCTGATATCCTGGGCGTGGCAGCCCCGGTGGGGATATAAGGGGGCCCAGCCAGAGCCGGCTCGCAGTCCGCTCCCGCGCGTTGAACGTGAACGATCGGGACGGACCGCCATAGGCATCACTAAACATTGAATGGCGCCTTCAGTGTTTAGCGAAGTCTACTCTAACTTTAAGACTTGTATTAGTTGTAAGATATTGCGCTTGCGTTTGGGTATTGCGAATTGTTCTATATTAGAGTGTTTTACTTGTACCCTATGTCTCCTGTGTGTGTGTGTCTTTTATCCTTTGTGTCTTGTTTGTCATATGTGTTTAATGTGTATGTGCTTGTTCCAGCATTGACTACGTTGAGCTCAATTGTGTGTTGTAAGTGTGTTATATTTTACTAAAGTGTATACGCTTGTTGTAGCATTTCCCCCTTGAGCTTTTGCAATGCTCAAAGTAAATCGTAAAGACAGGGAACGGGAGTAGGCCCCCCGTGTAAAGTTACTTTTGTATAATTGTTAGGCTCCTCTCATGCATGCTTCAATGCGGCTGAGAACTCTCATGCATGCTTCAATGCGGCTGAGAAATAGGAGTTGGTCCGTTTGTACGCCTATATGGGGGTAATGAGCCGATGGCCTCTGCACTCGGACCGAGGACGTAAGCCACTAGGGTGTCCTCAGTTAGTTTCCCTTCCGGAAACTCAAAATTATGTAAATGAAACTTTGTTAGCTATTTGTGTTTTTTTGTCCCCAAGGCCCCCGAACATTCGTGGTTCGCCATGGATGTACGGGGGCCGAAATTTTTTAATGTTCGTATGGCCTTGACCTAGTAAGAACTTATATAAATTTACTGCATTGCTGAACTTAAATATTAAATATTAAAGATAGGGAACGGGAGTAGGCCCCCGTGTAAAACCACTTTTTATAATTAATTGTTAGGCTCCACTCATGCATGCTTCAATGCGGCTGAGAAATTGGAGTTGGTCCGTTTGTACGCTTATACGGGGGTAGTGAGCCGATGGCCTCTGCACTCGGACCGGGGACATAAGCCACTAGGGCTGTCCTCAACCTCTTTCAAAATTATGTAAATGACCTTTTGTTAGCTATTGGAAAAGTTATTTGTTAGCAATGCAGTAAATGCTTAAGTCTTGCGTGGTGAAGGTTAGACGACATTGGATGTTGCCTGTTGTCATAGTTGGGTCTCTTCGGAGGCTACAGCGATGACAACCCAAGTGCCCCAGGTGGGGCTTAATTTTTTTAAAGTTTTTTCGTGACCTTGACCTAAATACAGTAATAACCCCCCCCACCCCCTCCCCCACCCCCTCCCCCACCCCCTCCCCCCCCACCCCTCCCCCACCCCTCCCCCACCCCCCCCGGAACTTTTTTTTGAGAAAAAATTTTGACCTTGACCAAAAAGTTTTTTGCTCCGGACGAGAAGTGCCCAAACAAAAAATTTGTACAAAGTAGTGGATTTAGACCAAAGATCATTGGTTTATCAAACCTGTTGAAGAATAAATTGAAAATGGGTGTTTAAAAGCCAAATCTGCTACATGATTGATAAACTGGATGTATATGACGTCACCTTCCCCCACCCTTCAACCTCGGGTATAAAGGGACCCGGTTGAGCGCGCTGCTCATTATTGCGTGGACATTCACCGAGTGCACACTCAAAGCCAAACTGTAAAAAAAATGGCTCTTTGCGATATTTGTGGTGAGTTTTTCCAAGATGAAGATATCTTTGTTTTACACCGAGAATTGCATCATGAAGAGAACAGAAAAGAAGAGATTGTTGTAAGTGAAGAAGACTTGGATGCGTTTGATCGGTTATTGGAAAACTGCCAGAAGCAGATGGACGACTGTGATAGCTATCTACAGTTACACCGAGAATTGCATCGTGAAGAGGACAGAAAAGAAGAGATTGTAGTAAGTGAAGAAGACTTGGATGCGATTGATCGGTTTTTGGAAAAACCCCATAAGCAGAAGGACTGGGCTAGCTATTTACAGTTAATGCAAAGAAGAAGACCAAGTGTTATTCAATTTGCCGGAGCTGGACCATCTACAGCTGGAGGATTTATTCAAGAAGAGAAAATGGAAGAAGAAGATACGGAAGAAGTGGAAGATGTAAGACAACTGCGTACCCAAGAAGAGGATATGGAAGATATAAGACAACTGCGCACTACAGCCTTGCCAGGACCAGTTGTAATTCATTTCAAAATTAATAATGTGCAATTAGAATTGGAAAATTTTATAACTCAAGCTAAAAAACTAGTTGTAAAAACATTGACGGAAGAATTGGCAAGATTGAACTTTATTAAATTTGGATTGGTGTTGGAGGCTATGTTTACTAATACCGATGGTGAAAATTCACCGAGAGCATTCATTGCTAAAAACCGAACCCTTACAACCACATCTGATATCAACGAAATTTTAGAAGAATGTTTGGTTGAACTGCTAGTGAAACTTCAAGAACATGAAGGAAGAGGATCCGGCTGGACGCTATCATCAATTGAAGGTATGGATGTGAGGGTTCACAAGCATGGATATGGTATGAGAGGAAGCAGCTTTATCCCTCTACCAAAGGTGATCCGAGATACAAGATCATGTATCAATGTGAAAAATGAGGATAATGAATGTTTCCGGTATGCAATGTTAGCAAAATATGTGGAAGACCATTCCTGTAGACCTAGCATAGCATACGAAGCTGTTCAACACCGCTATAACTTCCAAGGTATGTCGTATCCTGTTAGTCTTAATGATGTTGCTAAATTTGAAAGAAAAAACCCAGGAGTTTCAGTTAATGTGTTTGGTTTAGACGAATCAAATAACGTATACCCGTTACGAGTTACAAAGACTGAACGTCAAAATCATACGGATTTACTGCCATTGACCAAAGGTGAAATATCACATTATGTTTACATCAAGAACTTTGAAACTTTGGTTGGACGACAAGTGACTAAAAATAAAATTAGAGTAACAGTGTGTAAGAGATGCTTTTGTTTCACAAATAAAGACTTGAGACGTGGAGGATCAGAGTGGTTGTCAGAACACCAACGTCTTTGTAATGACAACTATGAAGTGAAGATTAGTCTGCCACCACCATCTAGAGCATTTGTCCAGTTCAATAAAACAGTTCACCAATACCGGATTCCACTAGTTATCTACGCTGACTTTGAATCCACGTTAGTGCCACAGGAACTTCCGGATGGTGAAGTAACTAGAAGAACCAAATATCAATTGCATCAACCTAACAGTTTTTGCTTATTGGTGAAATCTACTTTACCTGAAGAACAATTGCAAGACTATGGCTTAACATCCACTCCAATACTCTACCGTGGTGAAGAAGCCGCTAAGTATTTTGTAGACCAGTTGTACAACATTGCTGAAAAGGCGCAACGCTTATACGGTAATGTTGTACCTATGAAACCTTTGAACCAAAATCAACAAGAAGAATGCAATTCGGCAACAAGATGTTATTTATGCAAGAAGAGCTTCAGTGAAGAAAATCAAAAAGTAAGAGATCACGATCACCTGACAGGGTTATACAGAGGAGCTGCTTGTAATTCATGCAATATAAATTACAAACTGCCAAACTTTATCCCTGTCGTGTTACACAATCTTAGCGGCTATGACTCTCACTTCATTATCCCAGAGTTAGGACGAGATGATGGAAAAATTGAAGTATTAGCTGAAACATTGGAGAAGTACATCAGTTTCTCAAAAACAGTAGGTAAAATTAAACTTCGCTTCGTAGACTCTTATAGATTTATGTCATCTAGTTTGAGTAAATTGTCTGAGAACCTAAGAAGAGAAGACCTAAAAGAAACCAGCAAAATTGTACCTGAAGATAAATTGGACTTAGTAATGCGTAAAAGAGTGTTCCCCTATGATTACATAACTTCTGCAGAAAAATTTGAAGAAACCAGTCTGCCACCGATTGAAGCCTTCAATAGCAAGTTAAATGAAAGTGCAATCACCGTTGAAGACTACAATCATGCTTGTAATGTTTGGAACCAACTAAACATTCAAACCTTAGGGGAATATTCTGACTTTTACATAAAATTGGACGTAACTCTGCTGTGCGATGTGATGGAAGAATTTCGAAACACCTGCTTCTCCGCCTATGGACTGGACCCTCTACACTCGTACACATCTCCAGGATTAGCATGGCAAGCTATGCTAAAGTCAACCAACTGTCGATTGGAACTTCTAACAGATATTGATATGGTGCTCATGATAGAATCTGGTGTACGAGGCGGTTTGACACAAGCTGTAACACGTCATGTCAAAGCTAACAACAAGTACATCCCAGGCTTCGACGAGAGACAACCATCGGTCTACCTTGGCTACTTTGACGCAAACAACCTTTATGGTTGGGCAATGTCAAATCCGCTTCCCTACGCTGACTTCAAATGGATCGACCCGGCCACCATCGGAGACATCTCACAGATTCCAAAGGATGGTCCAAAAGGCGATATTTTGGACTGTGATTTTGAATACCCGGAGCACCTTCATGACCATCACTACGACTTGCCTCTCCTAGCCAAGACTGAAGTTTCACCGACAGGAAGATGGCCGAAATTGATGATGACGTTGGAGAATAAAGATCGGTATGTGGCTCACTACTGGGTAGTTCAACAAGCTCTTGATTTGGGTCTACGTGTAGTGAGAATTCATAGAGCAATTGAATTCACCCAGTCTTGTTGGTTGAAACCATATATTGATTCCAACACTACAAGAAGAGCAGCGGCAACATCAGCATTTGAAAAGGACTTTTACAAATTGATGAACAACGCCATCTTCGGGAAGACCTTAGAAAACAAAAGGAAACACAAGATTGTAAAATTAGTACGTGATCCTAAGAAATTGGAAAAATTAGTGCAAAAACCAAATTTTGGAACATCCATGATTATAAACGAAGATCTAGTTGCCGTCAGTATGAAGAAAACAACAATAGTGATGGATCGTCCGTTATACATTGGAAAGTCGATTTTGGATATAAGTAAAACTCTGATGTATGATTTCCATTACAACAAAATGGTTAAACACTACGGAAGAGACAACATTGGAGTTGCATACATGGATACCGACGCGTTTATCTACTGGATAAAGACTTTGGACATGTATGAAGACCTAAGGAGTTTCCCATACAAAAACGATTTTGACTTCTCTGACTATCCGAAGAACCATCCATATTACAATGAAAAGAATAAAAAAGTAATCGGAAAATTTAAAGATGAAGCAAATGGAATGCCTTTAGAAGAAATAGTGGCACTGATGGCAAAATTGTATTCATTTAAAATGTACAACGAGAACAACACACCAACAGTCAAGAAAGCAAAAGGAGTCAAAACATCGTACTTGAAGAAACATGTGACATTTGACCATTACAAGACCTGCTTGTTTGAAGATTCTACAATGTCTGCAACGTTCAACACTATTAGAAGCTTTAAACATGAGGTCTACAGTGTCACTGAAGTTAAAAGGGCACTATCAGCTCGAGATGATAAAAGGCATATTATGCCGGATAAAATTCACACTCTTCCTTTTGGCCACTACTCTCTAAACCCTATCGACTAGTAACCTATTCTTCGTCCTTCTACAACTTCGACCTTATTCCTTTCTCCTTCCGTAAAAAATGGGGAACACGGCAAGTCCAACGCCGTGTTCCCCATTTTTTTACACAAGTTTGGATGACCTTGACCTATATAAATGATGTGAATATTTAAGACAACATTCATTGTGATTATACATGTGATACATGAAACATTCAAACCTGCAATATGAAGAACTTGAAGCAAGAAATTGTCAACGAGCTTCATAAACCTGCAAGAAGAAAGTTTCCACGAAGAAATACAGTGATAAAAGGAATAAATGATTTATATCAAGCGGATTTAATCGAAATGATTCCTTATAGTAAACAAAATAGAGGATTTAAATACATATTGACTATTATTAATTGTTTTTCAAAAATGGCAGATGCTTTACCGCTAAAAGATAAAAGTGGCAAAAGTGTTACAAAAGCAATGGAAACAGCTATACAAAGAGACAAACATACTATAAAACATTTACAAACTGATGATGGAAAAGAATATTTCAATAAGGAATTTGCAAATTTAATGAAAAAACACAACATTAACCATTACTCAACCAATTCAGAGGTAAAAGCATCAATAATTGAAAGATTCAACAGAACTTTAAAAGGTGCGATGTATAAGATGTTTTCTAACAGAGGATCGCACGTATGGATTGATATGTTACCAAAACTTATAAGCGATTACAATAACAAGTTTCATAGAACTATCGGTATGAAACCAAGCCAGGTGACTAATAAAAATGAAAAACTTGTATTAAAACGTATAAAACTGAATACTAAACCAAGAGTTGAAAAACTAAAGCCTAAAAGGTTTAATGTTGGTGATAAAGTGCGAATAAGCAAATACAAAGGTGTATTCAGTAAAAGATATCTTCCAAACTGGACAAATGAGGTATTTACCGTATTTAAGGTGCAACCTACAGTACCAGAAACTTACATTTTAAAAGATAATAAAGGACAATTGCTTGAAGGAGGTTTTTATGGACATGAAATGTTAAAATCAACAGTAGGTGATGTATATCTAGTAGAAAAGGTGTTGCAACGCAAAAAAGATAAGGTTAAAGTACGATGGTTAGGATTTAATAAGACGGAAGATTCTTGGATACCTAAAAAGGATCTAATATAATGATAGAGCATCATTTTGGGTTGAACCATTACAAAGGATGGAGATAATACCGCAAAAAGACAATTTTACTATTAATAATATAGATGAACTCACAGTGGATGGTTCTCAATTCAATACTGGGAAACACGGTGTTTTGTTACCAAACACGGTGCGTTGTCTGGTTACCGGTCCTTCCAATTGTGGAAAAACAAATGTAGTATTCAATTTGATTACAAACCCTAAAGGCTTACGTTTTAATAATTTATATGTATTTTCAAAGTCACTATAACAACCGAAATATCAGTTATTGGAACAAATACTCAATAATGTACCTGAAGTTAAATATTTTAAATTTAACGCGAGCGAGAGTGTCATGCAACCGCAAGAGGCTAAACCATTCTCAGTATTCATATTTGACGATGTATCTTGTGAAAATCAAAATACAATAAGGAATTACTTCGCCATGGGTCGACATAACAACATAGATAGCATTTATATTGGTCAAACTTACAGCAAAATACCGAAACAGCTCATTAGAGACAATGCAAACATGTTAATTGTATTTAAACAGGATGAAACCAACCTAAAACACATATATTATGACCATGTAAGTGCGGATATGCCATTTGAACGATTTAAAGAGTTGTGTGGAAAGGCTTGGGCTGAAAAGTATGGGTTTTTAACAATTATGAAGGAACAACCGCTAAACAATGGTCGATACAGGATAGGATTTGATAAATTTATACTAATACACTGATCATGATGTAAAACATTCATTGTTGTACAACACGTCTTGCTACAAACATGGTTAACCAAGAAAAGTTAATAAAGGAAATAAAATCACTTAGTGATTCTATTCGAGATAAAAACAGAGCATTAAAATTAGGTATTAGCGAAAGGGAGAAATTTCTTGAATCTACTTTTAAACCTATTACTGAACCCTTGAAACAATTAAACAAAAAATTTGCTAAACCCGTTTTGGAAGGAGATGCAATTGCACCTATTACAAAGTTTGAAAGAGAAGATGTAAAATCAGAAGATTTTAGTGATGAAGACCTGGAATCCTCTACATATAGTGGTTTTACCGGTGAAGAACCTGAAAGAGAGCTAGAATCACCAGACTATAGTGGTATAAGAGAATTATATGAAGTAAAAGCTAAAAGAGGACATGAAGATGTATCAACTGCTAGTGAAGAGGAAAAAGAAGAAGAAGCAAGGGAAGGTCCGTCAAACATAAGCTTGTTGGGTGAAAACATTCATAACAAAGGACCTTTAGGAAGGAAATACATGGTAAAAATGTTACTCGGAACAATTCCTAATAAGAATTACCATAGTTATGGAGCGAGATTAACAGAAGATGGTTTAATGATAGGTAATAGCCCGTTAAACGTTGACGAACATGATAATATTGTCATTGGTGATCAAAGGTATAAGGGTACAAAAGGATTATTTGAATTATTATTTGAAAATAAGCCTTCAGTATCGTTAGTGAAAGAAAAAGACATGGAAGCATATAAAAATATTTTGGAACAGACAAATGCATATAGGAGAATGTATTTACCTGACCAACTTCCATTTAGATCTAAGTCTTTAAAATATAGAGAATTTGTATCCAAGTTAATACCAACTAGAAGACAAACAATGCCGTTAACACAAAGAAAACCTGTAAAACGAAGATTTATGGCATCCACTTTAGATGTAAGTGCTCAGGAAAGAAGAAAAAGAAGTAAGTCTGTTACGGGTACAGGTTTAATGAAGAAACTATATAACACAAATGTGATTTATTACAATAATATCAATAAATTGGTGGATAGAATGAAACTAATACATGAAGCTAAAGAAGCGGGTCATACTGGATTGGAAAACGAATGGGTGGCTTTAGTGGATGAACTCCGAAACCGTGGGGTAATCTCATAAAAAATGCGTTACTCACTAGATTACTATTCAGTTGCACCATGAGTGTCGACAAGTTCGGACGTTACTCCTCGGATGGGTTATATTACGCAAATAATTTAAAAAGAGGAGCTGGTTTACCACAAACACCTGATGGGGATTATGATATAACTAATAAAAGGTTAAAAAACATAAAAGATCCCACAGATGAAAACGATGCAATAAATTTAAAAGTATTAAAAGAAAAGATATCACCAACATTAAGACTACAGAAAAACACATATGACGCAGGTAATCATAGAATTGTCAATGTTGGTAAGCCAAATCAAAACGCTGATGCAATAAACAAAGGTTATTTATCATCAGAATTAAAAAATACGTTAAAATTCAATGGAAAAACGTATACTGCTGAAAATAAACGTATATCCAACGTAGATGACCCTAAAGATGCAAAAGACAGCGTAAATAGACGCTATTTACATTCATTAATACCTGAAAAGACAAAAGATGGTTTTTCTTTTTATAAATTTGTTATTAACGATATAGGTTATCCGAAAAATGAAAATGATGCTGTAAATTTAAAATATATAAAAGATCATTGTATTACACGTGATGTAGGAGTTATTGATTGTCTAGGTAATCGTTTAGCGAATGTTAAAGATGGTTCGGCACCATCAGATGGTGCAACAGTGGGTCAAATGAAGGAAACTTTAAAGCAAGAAACATCTGGATTTGTAAAACAGGATCAAGTAGTATCACGGTCGGGTGATGTGTTTGTACAAGGAAATGAAAAGTTTATTTTACTTGAACAAAAAAATAATGTTTGGGATTGCAAAGACATGAAATTATCAAATGCGCAATTAGCTACAGATGCTCATGATGTTCCGATTTTATCACAAGTTTTACATACTAATCCAAACAATTATCATAGAAGTTGGTTGGGTACAAATAGAAGAATAATTGACATATTTCCAGGTATCGATGATTACGATTGTGTTGTAGTAAAACAATCTTTAATATTAGACAAACCAAAAGGTAGTACTTTCAATGCGAAAAATAAGAAAATAGGTAATTTGGCACAAGGAACAGATCCAAAGGATGCTGCAACTGTAGGACAAACATTACAATATGATAGTGCAAATCAAGAGTTTATTTATAATACCAAAAGATTTAAATTAATGGATGTAAATGATTATCAAAATATATTAATTGCAGATCCAAATTCATTTAGCGGATTTAGAAAATTGTCTGGTGAGGAATTTATTCATAAAAATCATGTATTTAGAAATGAAGCAGACAGATCATTAATTAGTGCAGATTTAAAATATTTTAAATGTCCCGGGAATGATGCAAATGTAACTGATGAAGACTAAGAATTTGTATAAAAACTGATATGGGTTAGAAATCGGGACTAATATTATAAAAATGGGTTACACTCTAGAATGTTATTCAGTTGCACCATGAGTGTTGACAAGTTCGGACGGTATTCATCAGATGGATTATATTACTTTAATACTTTAAAAAGAGGTGTTGGATTACCACAAACACCTGATGGAGATTATGATATTAGTAATAAACGGTTAAAAAACATTAATGATCCCACAGATGAAAATGATGCAATAAATTTAAAAGTATTAAAAAAAGAGATAGTACCAACACTGAAATTAGATAAAAACACATATAACGCGGGTAATCATAGAATTTCCAACGTTGGTAAGCCAAATCAAAACGCTGATGCAATAAACAGAGGTTATTTATCATCGGAATTAAAGAATACGTTAAAATTTAATGGAAAAACGTATAATGCTGAAAATCGGCGTATATCCAACGTAGCAGACCCTGTAGATGAAAAAGACAGCATAAATAGACGCTATTTACATTCTATAATACCTGAAAAGACAAAAGATGGGTTTTCTTTTTATAAATTTGTTATTAACGATATAGGTTATCCAAAAAATGAAAATGATGCTGTAAATTTAAAATACATCAAAGATCATTGTATTACACGTGATGTAGGAGTTATTGACTGTCTTGGTAATTGTTTAGCGAATGTAAAAGATGGTTTTGCACCATCAGATGGTGCAACGGTGGGTCAAATGAAGGAAACTTTAAAACAAGAAACCTCCGGTTTTGTGAAACAAAACCAAGTAGTAACACGTCAAGGAGATGTATTTGTACAAGGAAATAAAAAGTTTACTTTACTTGAAGAAAACAATTATGTTTGGGATGGTAAAGGAAAGTTATTGACAAATTTAGGTATTGGTGAAAAGCCTGGTGATGCTGTTACTTATGAACAGATAATACAATTAGAGCCAACTGGAAAAAAATGGTGGAATTGTGATAACAAACGATTAACAAATGTTGCAGACCCTGATTATGCCAATAACGCTGTAACTGTTAATTTTCTTGTTAAAGTAATAGGTAATTTATTATTTGATATGCATAATTATATTGTAGCAGGACAACATAAACCTATTGACGAAAAAATGAGAAATACATGGATTAAACAAGAAATTCTTTATAAATATTTTTTTAATCATAACACACAAAAGTTTAGATCATCAGATTGGGGTACTTTTGATATTTAACTAAATAACACCATATATTACATCATTTATGTGCAACCTGTCATAGAGGTAACACATGGGTTACGCTTTTCAAATATAAAAGACAATCATGGCGTTTCATTACACCAGTCCATATCGAGACACTATACGGAAAGGAGGCGGTATCACGTCCACAGCGGTTTCTCTGTTAAGTAAAGCTTTAAATCGTATTCCAGTAGGATCTATCGTAAACAGAGCAATAGACGCTTTACCATACGAATTTCACATACCGGGAGGTTATCAGTATTGCGGACCAGGAACTAAATTGAAAAAACGACTGGAAAGAGGTGATCCAGGCATAAATAAGTTAGATCAGGCTTGTAAAGAACACGATATCGC
The DNA here is from genome assembly GCA_030545055.2 of Neoaliturus tenellus. Classification (NCBI taxonomy): domain Eukaryota; kingdom Metazoa; phylum Arthropoda; class Insecta; order Hemiptera; family Cicadellidae; genus Neoaliturus; species Neoaliturus tenellus. The sequence continues at coordinate 100,799,678 of CM061536.1, read as the reverse complement.
ATATTCCACGTTTACCGATTCAAAAAATAGGTCAATCGCTGATAAAAAGCTAGCGAATATAGCTTGGCAACGAGTAAAGTCTAGTGACGCTAGTATTGCGGAAAAAGCAGCAGCTTTAGCGGTAACAGCAGGTATGAAGGCTAAAACAGCGGTAGGAGGTGGAAAAAGGAGGGGTAAGAATAAAAAAGGATCAACCAAGAGAAAACATGGTGGTAATATTAGACTAAAAAGACGTTCTCCGAGGAAAAATAATAAAAAACCGACAATATGGTCAATGGTAAAAAACGGGGCTGGTCTATACCTAAGACCGTATCGTGCATATTAAATAAAAGAAATCAATTGGTTATACCACATAAAGCGTTGACTAATGTTGAATTATTTAAATATATTTCCTGTTTAAAAATACCATTTTTCCGCGGAGTATTTATGAAAGACAGTTTACCAAAGAAAATATGGAAAAATGAGACTGGAATCGTAAATTTGGATAATACTGAAGGGTCCGGCACCCATTGGGTGTGTTATAAGAAACTAAATAGTAATGTATATTATTTTGATAGTTTTGGAAATTTGCCACCACCTAAAGAACTTGAACATTACTTTAAATCTGCTAAAAACATATATTACAACTATAAAAGAGAACAACCTGATAATACTTCAATATGCGGCCATTTATGTTTGGAATTCCTAGCTAAAAGTATCAGTCACTATTGAGATGTCTTCCTATACGGTATCATTAACAGGAAAATCGTCCACTTTACGAAGTATCCTTTTTCCAGCGTTACGCTTGCAAAAAGGAAGATTTTGGGAGGCAGCACTGTTGGATTTTACAACTTACAACTCTATTCCCAATGTTACGGAAGGTAAAAATAACTTATTGCATTATTATAAAGGAAAAGATGCCAGTGGTAAGTTAACAGACTTAGAAGAGTGCAGTTTACCCACAGGTTCTTATGAAATTGATCATATTAATGAATTTTTGCAAAATAAAATGGGAAAAGACAATATATCGCTAAAAGGTAATAATAATACAATGAAAGCTGAGCTTACTTCAAAATATTATATAGATTTCACTAAGCCAAACTCAATTGGTGATTTATTAGGATTTCCCAAAGATGGAGCAATTTTAGAACCAAATAAAACACATTCCGGTAAACAAACTGTAACAATATTAAAAGTCAATAGTATAGACATAACTTGTAACATTATACAAGGAGCTTACAGAGATGGAGCAAATACTCATATAATACATACTTTTTACCCCAGTGTACCACCTGGATTTAAAATTGTTGAAAAGCCGCAAAACCTGGTATATCTACCTTTGAACACCACTTTCATTTCAGACATCGTGTTGAACGTATTGGATCAAGACGGTAACTTGATAGATTTCCGAGAAGAGCCTATTACGGTTAGATTACATTTAAAATCAACACTTTAATACAAAATCATGGGTTTAACATTTAAAAGCGAACAACCTACGGGAATCCGCATTAGTAGCTCTTCAGCTGTGGAGGAGTTAACACGCGAGAACATTCGTTTCTTAGAGAGAATTGGATTAAAAGTAACCGATAATGGATATACTGGATATAGCTCAGGGTCCAACATTCGACGAAACCCTATGGGAAAAAGAATATCACACCCACAACCCTTACACTTCATCAAAATTAAACAATAACGATGAAATTCGTATTCCCATACAAAATCAAGACATTTACACACTACCATGTGAAAGTTACTTGTATATTGAAGGAAAAGTTACTAAAAAGGACGGTACTACTACTGGTACAACAGTTCCATTTATAAATAATCCCATGGCTTTCCTGTTTGATGAAATTAGATATGAAATATCAGGTGTAACAGTTGATTCTACTAAAAAAGTAGGTATTGCAACAACTTTAAAGGGATTAACATCTATATAACCTAATGAAACCAATTTAATACAACCTGCAGGATGGGTTTTACCTGCAAAAGACACAATCACTCCAGATACAAATGGAAATTTTGATTTTCATATTCCGTTACGTTTGTTGCTTGGTTTTGCTGAAGATTATAGGAAAATAATATTAAACGTTAAACAAGAATTAGTTTTGTTGAGATCTTCAAACGATAAAGATATTATTAAAGCTCCAGACGGTACAACAGATGCAACTTTAGAATGGAAATTAACATTAGACAAAATTGTATGGAGAGTTCCACATGTTAAATTAGCTGACGAGCATAGAATGCTACTATTAAGAAAGTTAAAGGCTGATCGTGATATTGTAATTCCTTTTAGAAGTTGGGAATTTCATGAACATCCCAGCTTGCCAACTACGGATCGACACACTTGGACAGTTAAAACATCTAATTATGTGGAACGAGCCAGGTATATTATATTTGGTTTACAAACAGGCAGAAGAGACACCATCACCAAACATGCAGGCCAATTTGATCATTGCAACTTGAAAAATATTAAAGTTTATTTAAATTCACAATTTTTTCCATACGATAATTTAAATGTGTCATTCGCTAATAAAAAGTACAGCATATTGTACGATATGTATGCAAGATTCCAAAGTTCATATTATGGTAAAACGAATGCACCTTTACTATCACCAGAAAAATACTTAGATGGTTACCCTATAGTTGTAATCGATTGTTCTAAACAAAATGAATCGGTAAAATCATCAAGTGTAGATATACAAATAGAAATGGAATTCAACGCGCCTATATCGGCTAATACAACTGCATACTGTTTAATTCTACATGATAAAATCGTAACATACACACCTTTAACTGGAATTGTTAAAAATGTATTGTAAAAGACCGGTTTTCCTACATTCCAATGCATTCCGCGAGTATAAAAGCAGAGCGTTCAGCTCGCTCCTTATCAGTTTGTTGCCTGTTGTTGTATGGGTAGCATCTTATTCAATATGACTTCTCCTAGTGGTACACAAGAAAATGTAGTAGATATTGAGAAGGAGATATCCGACTTTTTAGATCTTCAAGGTCAACCGGAGGGAGATGAACACAACGCTTGCGGACAACTCCACGCCAGTAATAATGTTGAGGAAAAAGGTAAAAGAAGAAAGAATGCACACAAGAGGAAAAGGGATATTGAAGATAATATTTCTCCTAACATATTAAGTGAGGTATTCTTGCGAATATTTTACCCAATCTCTTCCAGTTTGGACAAAAGTGTTTTAATCGGTGTTATGAAATCTACAGATTATTCCCCTACTGTAATTTTAACTCATGGACCCAAAATGATTTTGTTTACGGACACTGCTTGGGAATCGTTTATGAAACACTTGCATCTGCTAGAATGCTATTTAAGTAGTAACATGTTTGGAAGAAAGACAAGAGTAGGCCTTTTGGATTCAAATGTGGAAATCGATATTGTTAAACATCGTGGTGATCATCAGTTGCGGTTTAGAGACACAACAAGACATGATAACAAGATTCAACTTAATCAAGAAGAGTTTTTTATTCTAACTTGTGCAACTGAACCAATAACGAGATACTTGAGACAACTGGTGTTTTCAAGTTCAATTATTAAAGATTATCTGGAAGACACTTTGGACAAACAACCGGACGCACCTATATTGTACGGACCTGTAGATACTTCTATATTCAATAGGGTTCCTCATGAAGTACAAATGTGGAGACAATTGGAAAAGTACGCTCAACTACATAAGAAATCAGTAAAACATGAAAAAGAGGAAGAAGAAGGAGGAGAAGAATCAAGTGTTAGTGATGAAAATGAAAACAAGGAAAATGTAAAGATGGAAACCTAAATGACAATTAACTACACAGCAATGGTTAATTTTTAAAACAATATCAAACACTTTGTGGGGTTAGGCCTACCGGGGACGGTGCCTACGTTAAATATACACCAACGCGCCAACAACTGTACGGCCGGGTATAAAAGTCGTACCTACCGTGGTGTGGAAATCAGTTGACCTTTGGACTTCGTCATGAGCAGACGAGTGATCTTCGCAATGGACAAGGAAGAAGAACAAGTAAAGTCCAAACCTGGTATAATTGAGTTCCAAGCGTTTCGGGGTAATGATGATAGATTTATCATAAAAGAACTTGTGTTTTTCGACATCAATACAAGTGTTCCTTATTCGTTTTTATTTAAACCACCATGTTCTTATTCATCTTTAACCAGTAAAGCCGCTACTACCAACAGATGGATTTCAAAACACTTCCATCATATCGATTGGTATGATGGTTTTACAAGTTACACGGACTTGTATCACATTATGCATCACTTTTCAGACAAGTTTACCAATATTTACACAAAGGGGCTGGAAAAGAAAAGATGGATCGAAGGATTTACTCATGTTCCGGTTAATGATGTGGAATTGGATAAAAATTACAAGTATACGATGGAAAATGTTTGTATTTGTACTAAAAGTCCAGAACATGAAAAAGATAGACATTGCGCTTTAAAAAACGCCTATAAACTCGCATCTTACCTTCAAAGTGGGGAAATGGGGAGTGGTGGGGGTAACGGGGGTTATATAAGTGAGGAGCAGACCGGGACCTGGCATGAGTATTACTCGAGATTCCGAGACGACAACATCTCCCAGCAAGAATACGAAGAAGACGATCTATATCTCGACCATGGCATCTCATTAGTTCCTGCAAACTTTGGTTGAGCAGTTCAATGCTCACTCCAAATCTACCATACTACCCGTCAAGAAGTGTTCCGAACTTAAAGACGAGAAGCACTACATTATCCACGCCATGAAGAAGATGGAGACTACAATTGGAGAGGCCATCTGCTGCAGTCTTAGCGAGGCACCGTTCACTCCGGGGGATGAGCCCAAGTTCCAAGTCTACCTGCCGAAACGGTTCGTCCATCTCCTCCAGAACGAGGATCTGCGCTCCATCCAACCCGGCTGTCTCTACCTGGTTTCCCACGGTTGCACGGGTAGCAATTCCACCGAGTTGACCATCCACATCGCCGACAAGCAGCAGTGTTAGATTTAAGTTTTACTGTTGTAAATATGTTATTGTAACGTTTTATAAATAAATAAACCATAAAAAACAAAAAAATACAAAAGACAAAAAAATGCAACATATCAATATGTGAAGTTTGTCACATATTGATATGTTGCATTTTTTTTTTAAACTTCGCGGGTGACCTTGACTTTGACCTTTGCATTTCACAGTTACCCCCACCACGCTACAAGTCAAACCTGTTTGAATGCAAACACCCCCACCACTTTTTCATATACCTCCAAGCGCTGTGCCTTGGCTTCATTTCTACTCCAGCAGCCAACCTAGCAACATCAGGATGTCTCTCAACGTAAGCTGTGCCAGCTATGAGGAGGTGACTATCAAGACACAACAGGAGCTGAACGATTTGTACAAGGAGTTGCAGCTAATGGTGGCAAGAGGCTACTGTACAAATGTGCAAGTCTACGCTTGCAATATACGGAACACCCGGCAGCCAAAGGAAGAGCCTGGACACTCATCGACAGCTTCCTCACCGACGTCCATGAAGACCGAGCCAGAAACTTGGATTACTTCAGCTGACTAGCAGTTGTATTTCTTGTTCTAACCATTGTAGAATATGTTTATTTTTTCATTATATTAAAGAAGTAAAAGAGCAAAAACACCTATCTTGTTACTGACATATTAGCTCAGTAACAAGATAGGTTTTTTTTAAAACACAATTTGAATGACCTTGAAACTTCCCCCTCCACTGCTTTGCTACCCCCACCACTTCACTATTGGTGTACATGGCACATCACGATTAGAAACCTCATTCCATCTTCAACAGCCAAACCGACAACATCAACAATGGCAAACCTACCAACAGATGAAAGATGTCCTCACGCATGCTGCGACTTCATCCACGAGTTAGAGAAGAGGATGCAAGAGAGGGAGATAAGAAGAAAGCAGATCCACTCAGAAAATATCATGATAGTCAACGGCTATCTTTTATTGTTCGGCCTTATTATGGTTGTACTTTTCATACTATATGGTATAGTCACATGTGTCGGCAAGGTTGCAGAAGAAAACGCCCGCCACCATCAGTTGGAAAGTTTCAATGTTACTTTGTAGGTTTTCCTTTTTTTTAAAACTCCGTTTGGATGACCTTGAAACTTCCCCCACCACTTCACCATGTTCCTGCATGAGTATCACATCACCCGTCATTCCTTGTTCGACAAGCAACCATGGCGGACAACACCATCAGCCAAGCTGACTCCACTACTGATGTTGGAACGACCTTGAACTTTCCCCTCCACTCCTTCCTTTTTTAAAACCCAATTTTAAATGACCTTGAAATTTCCCCCTCTACTTTTCAATAATGTTACAACTGACTGCAGCTCACCTCATTCCTTGCTTAGCTGCCATGGCGGAAGGAACTCTTTCTCAAGTTGACTCCACTACGGACGAAGCATTTCCCTTGCGGTGGACTGTTCATTTACAGGATGCGACAGAAGTGGAAGTCTTGTATCAAAAATTACTCAATGTATTCAACGGGAACCCTGGACCTCTTGAATGTAGAATGGATTTGAATTTTGATGCAACCAGGGTCGGCACAGAACCTTCAACTTCAAGCCAGCCTCAGCAACGAGATTTTACACATTTATACACTCCAATATCACCGGAAGATGTAACTGTCTGCGAGGCTGACTCAACTACACGTTATGTTCAGCCAAAGCCTTGGGTGTTGATTATTAACAATGTGTACAAAGTGGAATTGGTATGTAATAGATTGAAGGAGTTGATGGTACAAGATCCCGGCCTGCGCTTTCAAATAGATATACATTTCATCTGGAGAGCACCTGCACGGGGCTCTTCGTCTGACAGCTCTCCAAGTACGACGGACGAGGAGGACGACTAGTCATCTTTTTTAAAACTCTGTTTGAATGACCTTGACCTTTCCCCCTCCACTGAGTTTATTTAAGGTGCACTCTCACTGACTACAGCATTATTTCATTGCGCACCTTCACCGCAGCAACATGGAAAGTCAACTCAACTACTGTTGCGAACAGAAATGTTTTTCATGGCCAAATGACATTGATGTGGTGGATGGCCTGGCTTGTAGAACATGTGAAGCTTTTGGTCAGTGCATGTGTAAGTGCAAGTCTTGGAAGAAGCCGAAACCGAAGTTGAAGACATTCCATGTGTACCAAATGAGAGGGCATAAGTACACTTGTTGCCCTGAACGTTGCATTGAATTTAAACTAAAACAGCTAACTGGCTGCAAATTGTGCAACAATCATTTTGCAGGTTTTTGCAAACATTATTTAGGAGCGTGTCAATATAGATCAACTTGGCATACCGAAGCACTCACTATCAATGAAATCGCTATAGACTCACAAGAGTAGTCTTTCTACTCTTTGACTTTTTTAAAACTCCGTTTGAATGACCTTGAAATTTCCCCCACCACTTCCCCATATATCTAGAGTACGCAGGGCCTGGAGGTCAGTCGCTCGGCAGCTGTCGTAGGGTGCACATCCGTGTTGTGCAGTCTGCTGTGCAGTTTTAATTTTAACCAGTTCAAGGTCACCACACTTGAACTCTGGCGAAAACGTCAAGCTGTTAAACACAATCCTAAGCCCCAGGTCCACAGTCGACCTCAAGGTCATCACACTTTAACATGTAAATTTAAGGTAGCACCGAAACGGTGCTACCTGGCTTGACATTTTCGAGTTTCCCGAGGTCTTCGCAGTTCCCCCCACCACTTCCCATATACCTAGAGTGCGCGGGGCCGGACAGTCAGTCGCTCGGTGTCTGTCGTAGGGTGCACATCGCGGTTGCAGTAATGGTTAAAGTAAGGCTTTTGGGCCAGTTCAAGGTCACCCGAGCGGTTTCACATGATGGTTTAGGCAGAGTCACGTTGCAAACTTCAAGTTTCCTCAGCACTTTTGCTGTTTCTCATCGCAAATTCGCTCCAAGTTGTCAAGGTCATGGTAACTGTGACTGAAACTCGGAGCGTAGTGCGAGAAACAGCAAAAGTGCCAAAAAAATTTAGGTTTCAGCGTGACCTTGACCTTTGTGACATCGATGACGTCATCTTGGTGACGTAAGGGGTGATGACGTCATCAGCACGTCATTTCTGTGACGTCATGGGTGTGACGTCAAGGAAGTGACGTCATTGGTGATGACGTCATCGATGATGCAATCGATGACGTCATCGATGGGGTCATTGACCTCGATGACGTCATCGATGACGTCATCGCTCGGGTGACCTTGAACTGGCCCAAAAGCCTTACTTTTGCACTACTAATGTAGATCGCTGCACTGCTCGTACCACTGATTAACCACCAAATGAGGCCTGGCCGCGGTCGGGACTCGCCTTTATCGCTTCTGCCGTCGCACGCATTCGCTTCAAACTTGAACGGTAAATTCAAATCTGTCCACCCCTCCTACGTCTTGAAGTGAACTGTTCCCGGCCTCGGACAACTACCGCGTCTCGACTTGAAAATAATAATTGTTTCTCACACTTAATTACTAACTAAAACTTTTTCCCACGTAAAATAAAATTAAAATCCTGTAACGAATAATCGTTACAGATCTAAAGAAATGTTATTTGGTAGGTTATACAACCTACCACAAAAAGTAAATACAAGTAGAATAAGGTCAAAAAAAAACCCAGGAAAGTTTAAATAAGGTATTTAATTAAAATGTTATTCATTAACATTATGTTCTGTGTTGTTCATGACAGGATGGTGATGTACTAAAAACACAGTTTCCTTTCTTCACTCTTCTTAGCAGTAACCAAAAAACAGAATCTGCAAAAAAAACCATTAGGGCCTGAATGTATGTTTCCTTCTTTTTTGAATTGTTTCTCGCCAAAGTCTTTACTTGTTCCTTGTAAATTTTGTAATGACTAGGTAAAAGACAAACATTTCACACCTTTGTAATGAGAATCAAAATATGTTTTGTGCAGCATTTATAATCAATCTGCGATATGCGTTGATGTTTGAGGTTTCAAACTTCACCTTACATTATGTTTGATGATTTCATTTTCATCGACGAGGCCAGATCACGAATCACGAGGTATGGAAGATATGTGAACCATTAAAGATGATGTTCGAGGAGGGAAAGTGATTTTCCTCGGAAGCACCTTTATACGTCCATAACTCGGGCTGGCCGTGAGATTTGTGGAAACGATCTTTTACTGCTCTCAAGAAGAAATCACCCACACTCCTTGATGGGGAACTAAACGAAACCTCGGATTCTGAAGTGACCATGACACATATTTTCAGTTTACTTACAGGACTGGATTATTTGTTTACATGTTCTTTTGCTTTATGAGTTGTATGACATTTAACATTTTGTATTATGACTCGGGTACATATTTGAGGGGTTTGCTGCAAATAATCAACACATTCAATGTGTTTTTTATTGTTTTTTTTTTTTTTTTTTTTTTTTTTTTTTTTTTTTTTTTTTTTTTTTTTAATTTATCCATATTAGTAAGTAAGTACCAGATAACCGAGCCTTGCTCGATGGTTTTAATTCTCTTTTGTTATAGTGTCGCGGTAATAAAGCTATTAAATTTAAAAAAAAAAAAAACCGTCTACCTCTTCACAGTTAACAGCTGTTTCAAAAGGACTGCTTAACATTAATGTCCCTTTATTTTTGTATACCTTTCGTTGTTATTTTGTTACCAAAATAGCAACCCATAAGACCAATGTTAAAAATTACGATTTTTTAAACTTAAATTTAGACGAAATTCGATTTTTCCTGGGATTGAGGCTGTTTCTAAACTTATTTTTGCACCAAAACACTTTTAAATGCAAAGTTTAAGCATAAACTACTCGCTAGATTTCGAGATCGTGGAACAAACATCCCTTCAGACATTGCTCGTATTATAGTAAGGATTTGCATTCTTCTTTATGAGCGTATTTTGAATGTTGATACTTTTACGATTGAAGATAATTGTTTGATTTGTAACCATGAACAAGAAATATATTCGAAGTAATAAATGGAAACAATACTTTAATTAATTATTTCATATTCCATGGCTTTCAATATCTACTCGTTGTAACATTGTAGGACTAACTTAAATTGAACGTCTTTCAATCAGTAAAGTTTTGCACATTGAATACAACTCTTTTATTTCTAAAGTGAATGCTTACAATGTTTGAAATATCATTTACACGTCCTCTTTGTGTAAATGAGGCAAAACGTTGAATTTCAAAATGTCTTATTAGGCCAAGTGTTTAATATCTAAAAGTAGGACTAATGAAATCAATAAGCATATAATTTTTAAGGTAGGGAAATAAAAATCATATTATTGTTTCTGATTTCTTGTTAAGTATTTAATTAATTTTTAACATACGGTACTGACTTAATGCACTGTCTGAAATAAATACACATCCAAAAATGTAATTCAAAATTCACGAATGAAACTCACAGAACTCGTATTAATGCAGAAATGTTATTAGTTGCGTAGACTACGCAAAAACCAGACTTTCTCAAAGTCTGGGGGGCTCTTTCTCAAAATCAGTTTAAGCTTAATCTGAGTTAAAACTAAAATTAAGCATATGTATTGAATTAAACTACGTTTAAGTTAAACGTAGTTCAACGTGTTTTGGGAAAGCGGTCCTTTGTGTATCTAATAGATACACAAAGGATACTATCTATATCAATCCCAGATCTGAAATTCATCTTAAAACCTCTTATCTTAGGATGATCCTGTATACATATTCCTCTGAAACCTGCCACTTCGACATATGTTTATCTAATTTTCCCGGTCCCGGGACCAAGCATTTTCTTAACCAGTTGAATTCGCCACCTGGTCCCGCCAGGAGATGGATCGCTGACATTGTATCTATCAATTTGACATAACGCAATATTCGGTAATGCATAAAGCGCGCGTTCCCGATGTCGATGGCATCTGAAGATGACAGTTTTAAAAGATTGCTTTTACCATTCATCCTTTTATCGATGTTTTTATTAGCTGGAATCAAAACAAACTATATCGTCTACCGAGGTAATTCTGTTGTGTAGTAAAAGGTTAAAATTTTCAGATTAGAAAACTTATTTATTTTAGAAATAAATTGGTAAATGATTGTTTTACAAAGTTGAGTAGGCCTACCTAAATGGCCAAAGTCTCTGTGTGGTTTTGTAACTTTGCTCTTCCATCATTTAACTGTGAATTTGTCTCGCAAATATCGGTTTCAAAAAAAGTTTTATCTTTTAGTTTTGGTATAAAAACCCATTTTCATTTTACAAACGTAAGGAACGAAAAACTTTGTTATTTAAAACTTTGTTTGCACTGTTCTACATTTAACCTTAGGAGATCATGATACACAATGCGATATATGATAAAGCGAATATTATTACAAAATTATTAGGATGTCATGATGTGAAATAATAAATTGTGGAACCAGCCCACAATGCCGTAATATCCAAAACTTTCTTTGGTCCTATTCTAACATTCTAGCAAATTTCATTAAATGAAGAATAATTTCACACATGGATAGTTTTAGGAGGATTCAAATTATTTCAGAAAAATTACCATACATTTTAGTAAATTAAATACGAATGATATGATTTTTTTTGTGGTTTTGCCCTAGTTTGTACTTTCTTCTTGATAAAACTATCTTCATAGAAATGTTTTAGAGACTAAGCCTCCTCTCTACGCGAGGAAGACATTAGACCTAGTCGTCCAAGGAACAAAACTTGGCCGAACTACAGCAGTAATCCTCGCTGGACTTCTGTACTCTCATTTGTACGGACGGAGAGGTCTCTAATGTAGGGCAATTACGAGTTGGTAGAACTGCCAAGACCGGCCAGCGGTCAACGGGAAGTTCGGCAATATTCAACAACTAATCGTCTCAAACTCCTCCGGACAGTCCCACCCGAATTGTAAGTTTTGGTTGGGAAAACTTTCAGTGAAAAGACACTTAGATTTTTTTAAATCATTTTAACTTATCGGCAAACGTACTTTAAACTTAATAGTAGAGACAAATCTTACGGTACAAATGATTTATAAATTTTAAGTAACTCAACATTGTTTATGAAAACTTGTCATTTGCCTTAGCGTAACGATTTATCAATGGGAAGTAGAGATATGCATATAGAAGTAAAAATGATCCAACATAATCAATAAGAAAAATATATAAGCTTCTTAAAAACTAGGAGAGCTATATACATTACAAATATAACATATCACAAACCAAAACGCTTAAGTAAATTGTAAATTGTAAGGGGACAAAGAAAAGTTAAAATGATCGGACGATCTGGAAGGTCATTCAGACAATTTTACTGGTTTGTCATTAAGTTTGGTGATAAAATCGATCAACCGGCTGGACCTTATTGCGCAGTTTCTAGCTTTTTTTAAGTTAGTGTCTATAAAGTGTTTAAAACGTCTTCCGATAAGCTCAAAATTTGCTAAAAACAATTTTGTAAATTGCATAACCCCAATTTTTTAAGCGACTCCCTATAACTCCTAGAGGGTATGTCGAACGAAATCTAACAACGGGATATCACGAGAACCCTGATTCCCTGCTCTGCGCATGCGCGAGCTGTGGCCAGTGTTAACCTAATCTGGATCGGGGGTTGGCCATGTCCCTAGGGAACTGGCAATCAGCACGGCCCGGGGTCAAAATTTGGGGGGGGAGGGAGAGATTTGCTAACCTCAACCTTACTACTGTCAAGAAAACTATGTGTTCTCAGAAAACTCTCTACAAAAATAGTTGCAGCCTAAATACTCAACCTACATGTTGCGTGGCTAAATATATGTGATCCTTTCAATTTGTGGTCATGAAAGTATGCTTAAGTATCATGGTACCAGGTTAACCAAGCTTTGCTAGTTGGTTTTAACATATAGTGGCATGATAATAAAGATATTAAATTTCCACCAACAACCAACTAAACCTCTTCGCAGTTAACAGCTGTTTCAAAAAGTCTGCTCAACATTACTGTTCCTTTATTTTTGTATACCTTTCGTTGTTATTTCTTTAGGCTACTAATCAACCCATAAGACCAATGTTAAAGATTATTATTTTACAAAGTTTAATAAAAATCTACTCGAGAAGTGTCTTTTCGCGGATGCTGGCTCAGTTCAATGACCTGTGAGGAATGTGCTGAGTCATGATGACGCCATCGCCGATGACGTCATCGATGACGTAATCGATGACGTCACCGTCAATGACGTCATTTCCGTGACGTAACACCCACAACGTCACAGAAATGACGTGCTGATGACGTCATCACCCCTTACGTCACCAAGATGACGTCGTTGACGTCATTAAGCCCAAGGTAACGCCTAAACCTAAATTTTTTGCCACTTTTGCCGTTTCTCGCACTACGCTCCGTAGTTCAGTCAGAGTCCCCGTGACCTTGACGACTTGGAGCGAATTTGTGATGAGAAACAGGACAAGTGCCAAGTCAAACTCGAGTTTGCTACGTGACCTTGCCTAAACCGTCATGCACTACTCCTCAGAAGTCATTGAACCGACACAACACCCGCAAATTCATATTACTTTGACCTTGAACACTTAACAACAGAGTGCCGACACCGATGCGCACCCTAAGCTTCCGACGACTGACCTACCCTAGGTATATGAGCTCGAGAGACTAAGACTCTAAACCGTTAGTAATAGGAGTAAACAACTGAACTTTGCAAGCAAAAGTCATTTCACCTAATATTTTAAACAAATCCTCATCAGTAAAACTTACATTAGTCCGTTTGGTATAAAATTTAGTGTTTCCGTGCAACAGTCTTCGCCACTTAGCTAAAGTTGAAACGCGCTTGACCTTGGGTGGAGGACACTGAGCAACTAATGAAGACTTAAGGGTGCGCTCTACCCATCCGCCGCGCGCGGATGTAAGGGTTTAGAATCTCCCTGTTTGTCACCCCAGTTGTAAACCGATTTAAAATATTTTGGTGTCATTCTTTTCGTAATATAATTTTGTACTCCGCTATCGTCTTAAAATTTCGATATTAATTCAAATTACTAAGCAGGGTGCTTGCTAATAATGTTGAAATAAGCGTTTTTGTATCAAGTTTTAACGTATTAAAAACAATTTTTTAAGAAAAAAATAAGACGATACACGAGTACAATATAATCTTAAGAACAAGAATCTGCAATAAGATTGGTAAAAAGTTTATAGATAATGATGCAAGAAGGGAGATGCGAAAGGTCTGCAATTTCAAAAACATCGTTATTAGACCACCGATCGATTTCGCACTTAAACCAAAAAAAGCATTAAAGTAACAAAATTTAAAATCACCTGTCATATATTTTCCAAAATGTGAGTTTCCGCGTATAGCGGCAGTTAACAATCTCGCTCGACGATTTTGACGCCGAGGTAGAGCGCACCCTTAACACGGCTAAGTTTCTTACCCAAAGTGTCCCGCGACATGCCTTCTCTCACAAAAGTCCGCACAATACTGAGAGACCAGTGTCTCCAGGTCGAAAAATTAAAAATCCCCACTTGACAACACTAAAAATCCCCACAAATCCCCACCAACCAGCAGACACGAAATTCCCCACAATTCCTCGCCGGCAAGCATGAAATCTCCACGATTACTTGCCGGCAAGCATGAAATCTCCACAATTTCTCACCGGCAAGAATGAAAATCCCCACAATTCCTCACTATCAAGCATATAATTCCTTACAATTCCCCACCTAGAATTAATTAATTTCGGTATTGAATTAGAAAACTCGGTTATATAGTAGCAAAATAGCAACAAAATTTGTGAACCATCGCTATTGCTCTAATACACCGTATAATCGTTACCGATATGTTTGGTGGCCACATGTGGAGAACACCCTAATACATGTAGATTTAATACAAGTGTCTTGACAACACTCTGGAGAATTTTTTGTTCTGGTTCTGCCAGTCAATCTGTGTTAATTTTAAAGATTAACATAAAAATTCCTCACTTTATCCCCACATGACCGAAATCCCCACAAAAATCCCCACCACTGTTTTTCAGCGCTAAAAATCCCCAATTTGGGGATAAATCCCCACACCTGGAGACACTGTGAGAGACTGTTGGTAGCGTATGAGCCAAGGCAAAAGTGGTGGGGGTAACAGCAGGAGTGGGGAAAGGTCACAGTGGTGGGGGAAGGTGAGGCTGTACGCTGAAGTATCGCATCACTTCACCATGAGCTGTCCTACAGTCAACACACTGTTCACTCGGCCCGAGTTGGCACTAGAAGAAATATTCCTGTACAGCTTAGGCTGTGAGGGGCGAGGAAGGAAAGTCAAATTGGAGTTTGTGTTAAACTCCAAGATGAAAAGTGTTTATAATAAACTAGGTGAATAAACTAATCGTATCCTTGCAATCCCCAATAACCTTAGACAAGTACTATTGGTTAAAACGACATCTCACACTTTGGCAAAACGAATTGGAAATTGAAAAGATCACAGTAAGATCCAAGTTTTTTTTGGAATTTTGACCTTGACCAAAAATGTTTTGCTTCGGAACAACACATTTGATACATTAAAACAAAATTGTTTTGTAAATAATTATTAAAAACCTATGGCGTCAAATGTTGAGTTCTAATTGATTTCTTGAACCAATATAACAAACTCAATAATGTATAAAAATGAACTATTTATGCAACTGTTTTGTATTCAGCTTAACCAGTTACTTTATTTTGGTGATACTCTTTAAATATGAAATATTTACTCGATCTTATTGAAGGGTCATGGATGTACTCTACAGATCCCTTCCAACCATTTACACTTCTGCATTAAAGAGATAATTATTGTAATTTTCATACATTTTGAGTACAGTACCATTTGGTACAGTAAATCGTAAGAATTCAGTTCTGCCAATCATCACACTAGTTAATTTCTCCTAAATTGTCAATATATGTAATGCAATTTTTGACAATTTAACTATATTTAAAACAACAGGCATACGGTAAGAGCATTGGCAACTTTAAGTCAGTTTCAATTTAAACTATCATATATATGGTATTTACAGCTAATATCATTATTAGAACATTTGAAATACAATATCATTACAACAATTCATTAATATTCATTATTATTCATTCATTTGAACAAAATCATTATTAGAAATTAGAACATTTTTTTTTGGTGGTAATCATTTAAATTTGGTTCAGACTTAAGAGCCTGTAGAAATTAAAAAAAAAAAAAAAAAAAAAAAAAAAAAAAGAAGAAAAAAAAAAACTCTACCACTATATTATGTAGTCAATGCTTCATACTTTTTTGAAACGTTCCTGATATTAGCAAATAATTTCTTTTAAACTAATAAACACTAGCAGACTTTTCATAATAGATTTGTAAAGTAAGCCTAACTTTTTTCCTTGGCGAATTTCTTAGTAAAGAGACAATAACTATTGTTGTTTTGATGGTTTGAATGTTGGTCATGCGGTAAACAAAATAATAAACAATCATTTACCTCTTCTTATATGAACCAAATGCAACCCATGCAAATTTTAGTGTTTGAAAAAGTTCAACAAAGACCGTTTTACCATTGATGATCACATGTGTTTACACATCAATGAGGAACCATTCTCTTTTGTTTAATCCTTAACTAACCCAATTCACATAATTTGTTATCTGTCGTCGAACTGAACATGAGCTTTCCGTTGGTCTTATTGCTGCTTGGTCTTTTAGTATCAGGTATGTGATATTTAAAAAACGAATAATTTTAATGATACATTGCAATGAAATCAGTGTGACGTATGTAGAATAACACAGTATAAATGTTAAAAAATTAATTTTAATATCATAAATATCATACATATCTGCCTGTGCATATTAAATATTGCTGTTATATTCTGATTTATACATAATGGATGTTTCCGACCAATACTACTGTGCATAACTTAAAGTAATGATAAGGCTTATCCCACCCTCTCCATAAGCGTAAGAAGCCTCAGATCCCATGGTAAGATTAAGATAAACATTTAAGTGCCTTTTGAGACCAACACACTATACTGAAATCTACACACTCTAGTATACATGATTCTGTGCACAAACCTCATCCATGAAGTGGTAGGCTTTTCGCAAATGTCAGAATTACGAGTCGTTACAAGTCGATACACGACGGAAACGAGCGCTAAGCAGATGGTGCGAAACATATACAAAATGTACTTTTTAAATTGCTTTACCTTTCGATTGATTATCTGATTTACGTTGTTAAGTAACTTAAAGTACAGTGTTTAACAATGTAACAAAAAGCTATTTATTAAATTTTTAACCACTAACTATTAAATTGTTCAGTTGAAATAGTATAAAACTATAATTTCATTTTTATTTTAGGTTATGTGAATATATCAATGCATTGATTAGGGATTTTTTAAGCTGATATAGGTAAATTACTACTCAGTAAAGGTGCATACCAAATTATATCAATATCTGATAATTTTTTATACATCGTCCTATAGACCCAATGAAAATGAACATGTTGTTTTGCCGCCATAAGGGTGTAGTAAGTAAATATATTACCCTACCTTTAATGGCACATTTTTAAGAATAACATGTGGAACGTAGTTTTTTTTTATTTCTTCAATAAAAAGGTAGATAAACAATTCAAAATAATAAATTGTTTTATTTTTTCCGGCCTTTTAAGCGATTTTAGTTAAAATTGTTGAATTTCAAAACTTCTGTTAGAAAAAACCAAACACCCCTTTTTAGACAATATTTGAAACCCTATAAAAATCGTACTCAATGTCTAATAACTCTTATTTTTAAACTTAATCTGAAGAACGCTGCCTTTCACCTCCATAAATTTCATGAAAATAAAAGTCTTCCTTCAAAAGTTACCGTCTAAATGGACACAAACATATTGCTCATTGTTACACAAATATAAACTTGGATTTACCATATTTTTTATTCTAGAGACTTCAAAACGAAAATCTATCACGGTCACGGTCTTAGGTCTTGCCGTGACTACCACCTCATTTAGTTATCCCACATTCCCGGTCTTGTGAAAGAATGACTAGACACAAGATTAAAAATGTGCGCAAAGAACATTTTCATGAGATTTTGCACTAATGTTGACAGCGGTTGCGGACAACATTTGGTATTGCGACGGCGACTGCGTGAAGGGCTGCGACGGAGCGTGCCACTCGTACGTGCACGGTGCGTGCTCGAGCCCGTACAAGAAGGTCCCATGCCCCCCCGGGTACGTCAAAGGAATCGAGGACGATATAGCGAGACACCAAAAAGAAAAGCATGACCAATGTAAAAAAACAATTTTGGGAAAAATATTCGGATGTTAGTTTTTGAATACGAAATTGATTAAAATAAAAGGTAAAAATTCTACTTAGTTTTCTCTTTTCATTAAATAAGAAAAAAACATGCCAGGTAAAATATTAATATCAGGTTTTCTTTTTATTGTAAGGTATATTCACCATGTTATGAAAGTAAAATCACATTCTTAAACAATTAAAATAAGTAAACTCAAGTAAAACCATTCTCTTTTAGTTATGCTTACAACTGCTTCATCTTTAAGATTAATTTTTAACTTTGTTGCTGCTACTAACAAACAAATTAATGGTTAATGAAACATTAACTTACTTTTTGTTTAGTCGTCAATATTTTTGCAATGTTCAGTTTAAGTAGTTAGATTTGGTTACTTCTGGCTCAGGTCAGCTGCCCCGGAAGCCACGTGCCGGGGCACATAGCTTCCGGTCGTATATTAAATGAGGGGCGAGGAGGTGGGGTGAGCGTTTGAAGTAGATCTGCGCATAAAGTAAAAGTTAGTTCAAAACTGAAATTCAACAATTTGGGGTTGAACAAAATGTGCGCACAAATTAACCGGGTTCAACTAAAACTTCGCATAAATTAAAAGTTAGTTCAAAACTGAAATTCAACAGTTGAACAAAAGTAGAAGTTAGTTGAAAAGGAGAGGGGATAATTGCTTCAAGGTCATCCGGAGGAAGTTTTAAAAAAGACTGAACTTCTAAGAGTTCAGTTTAACGGCGATCGTCGTACAGGTCAGTCGAAACCGACGAGCGACCGAAGAATAGCTTCAAGATCATTCCTCGCCGTCGAAGACACATCCGAAACTTGGACAGGGTCCTGTGGATTCGGTGAAGGCGAAGTTCTCGGAGGATTCTCCCTCGGGTGAGTAGTAGACGATATTTCGTGAACTTGTACTTGTTCTTGGTTTGTATCCATCTTCGTGCAGTGTAACTTAGAGTGGAGTAGTTGTCGGTCGAAGAGCGTATAGAAGAATGAAACAGGAATTGTCGTGAGCGCACTTATATAAAGAATGGTGGGGATGAAATAGAAAAACCTGTTGAACACAGTCGATAGGTGTAACAAGTTCGAAGTTGTGGAAACGTAACATTGAACGCAAAATGTTGTGAATAACACTATCATCAACGTGAACCTGCGAAGTTCTAGCAGAGTATAACGGGTTAAAACTCAATTTCTTCCTCACTTTTGTTAAATTAGTTTTAGTCTTTGAAACCGATGGTTTGGAATTATTTCGTAATATATGTTGTGTCCGCAAAAGTTTCAATTTCAAACATTGCGTATCCATCACGAGAAGTATGTCAGATGTGTAGAAGTCAGAACAAGACAGATGAATGAGATATAACGTCGAGCACGCGAAGGTGATTCAAACAGGACGACATGTGCTAATGTAAATGAAATTTCAGGTTAGTAGCAATTAGACTTGTATAATGAAGTTGGCGAAACGTATATGTAATGAGTAGGAAGGATGCGAACAACTCAAATGCGAGTTAATTAATGGTCGCGGCGCGATGAACAATCTCCTTTTTATAACGGCTATCGCGTGGGAAGATCAGTTCCGCATGAGCGCTCAAGTGGAACCTCCCGTGTTCACTCAAGCGGAACCCCCCCCCCCCCCCCCCCGGTGACTAATCAAGCGGAACCCCCCCCCCGTGACTAATCAAGCGGAACCCCCCCCATAAAAAATGGAGATTAAATCCCCCCCCCCCTCGGTGTTCACTCAAGCGGAACCCCGCCGGGTCGATGACCGGTCAATGGCCGGTCACGACCGGTTGCTAACCCCATCTAATTACCACACTTCACATCCCATGCCAGCCATCAACTACTATTGTTTCAATGAAACAGAATTAAACATGGCAGCCACCATGGAAAATTCTAACCTCAAACCTTGGTTTTACGTCACTGCGCATGCGCCGCTCCCACTCCTTCGTTTCATTTTTATGCTGCTATAACTTGTACTGGAGTGAGCCAACTTCACGCTACGGCGCCTAGTCCTGTATTACTCACTTTAGCGCTACTGCGAATGCGCCTAGTCTGTATTACTTACTTTAGCGCTGCAACGAGTTCTCCGGATCGGAATCACTCCTCGCTATTGCGCATGCGCCTAGTCCTGTATTACTCAATTTAGCTCTACTGTGCACGGAAAGTTCTAACCTCAAACCTTGGAATTTACGTCGCTGCGCATGCGCCACCCCCACTCCTTCGTTTCATTTTTACACTGCTGCGAACTGGAGTGGATTGAAGACCGTACTGGAGTAAAACAATTCCCCCACCACTGCATTAATTACCCCCACCACTCGAAAACCCGAGGAGCGATACGAGCCCGATTTTCGCGTCAGTCGTCAACGAGTTTTCATAGCGAAAAGTCGTTGGCGACTCGGTAAGAGGTTCAAATATATAGTAGGCCTATATATATTTGAACTTCTTATACTACGTTGCGTTCTTTAATGCAATGTGGTATGTGTGTGTGTGTGTGTGTGTGTGTAAATATTAGTTGTAAGTTGCACTTAATTTAAGAATTAATTTGCGCATTGCGATGTTAGTTATAAGTTGTGTTTAGCGTTAAGGTTTATTAATTTTAAGAATAATGATGGTATTTGGTTGTGTTGAATTATTTGATATTTAATAATGATGTGTTGTTAGTTTTAAGTGTTGGTATTAATAATTAATGTTGTTGTTTTGCCTTTCAGCTAGATGATAGGGGGTAGATTAACTGTAAATTCAGAAGTTCTGTTGAACTTCACTTAGAAGGGGTGGGACATCCGCACTAGCGGACTAGGTTTTTGCATTTTGTTTAGGAATATGATGGGTGGGATTAGTTGGGTGGGTGTTAGAGTTGCGTTTCTGCATTAGGTGTTCCAGTTTCCCTTCGAATTCACGGTTACGGTAGACCCGGACCGGACCGTTACGGTAGACCCGGACGGTCCAAACAAAATTGCGTCGATGTCCCTTGCAGAACGTAACTAGTGGGTTGGGAGTGGGAACCGTTAGGCAAACAGGGTGGTGGGAACAGTTACTACTGTTCCCATTACCTTGGTTCTTTATAAGTCTTAAATGACCTTGACCCACTTTCGGAAGGGTCAATGACCAACCCCCCCCCCGTGTTCACTCAAGCGGAACCCCCCCCCCGCGTTCACTCAAGCGGAACCCCCCCCCCGAAAATTAAAATGCCTATAACTCGATAATGGATTGACGGATTAGGACAAGCAATACATCATTGAAAAGGTCTATGTAAGATGAACATTTTAGTAAAAGAAGAATTTAGCTATCTTATTTTAGTCAAAAGTTATGCGAATTATTTGAAATAAATACCCCCTCTCTTTCCTTCCCTCCCACCTTCCCCCACTTAACGGCTGTTAACCCTTCTCATTAGCATACCGTTATAAAAGACGCATCGACCACGGCTAACATTTCATTCTGATTCCAGACGTTACGCTGCGAACTGCGAATAGAACTACCACGATGTCATCCCTTCCGACTACAACTTCCACTACAGCCTGCTCTTCTATCACAAGTTCAACTTCTACTTCTACTACGGCTTCAACTCCAGTCAAAAAAACTCTTCGCTTGAAAAATGCTCCCGATTGGTATAAGAAGCAACTAGACTCGAAACCTTCAACTTCTGGAGCTCCTCTTCCCCCGACCAACAATAGCATACGTCGCAGCATATTTTCACCGCCTTCGTCTTCAAATGACTCCACACCGCCTTCAACTAACATGCCGCCACCGCAGAAGCCAGCTCCTCGTCCTACTACCCCTTCATTTGAAACCTTGCTTCATTGTCTTAGTACACCTGTCATTCCACTGTCACCATTGCCTCCTACCCCACCACTTACTATTCCTAAAGATCACGCCTATCCTAAAAATAAATCTCCTAAGTCTGCTCCATCAGAGCGTTTCCAATTATTAAAAGAAGAGCGTCGTAGGGCATTTAGCCGTCCCACTACTTGCCCTGAAATGCTCGCTAGGGGAATTAAGAAAGGATCAGCTTGTGGTAGGAAATGTGTTAAGAACGAACGTTTCTGCCGTGTACATATCGTAAAACATCTTTCCGAACCACAACTGACAGAAATCCCCACTGTTGAAGACGATCCTGAAATAATATCCGTCAGAGGAGAGAGGCTTAAGAAAGGTTTGAGATATTTTTTTCTAAGTGTTGTTGACCACCAACACATATTGGCAAAATGTAACGGCAATAAATATAAAATTAGAGTTTGTAAGAATTTGTGTAAAGAGAAGAGACTTATCAATTTAGGTTCTCAAGACTTTCTCCTCAGGGATAAAAAGGATCGTATTACAAGGTGGGGACGTAAACAGTAAATTCACATAGTTTTTCCAAATTTTGCTAAAAAAATAATGGGGGAGAAACACAATGCGTTATAGCGTTGTGTTTCTCCCCCATTATTTTTTAACACTCTAAGTCTCGTGACCTACTTTTCTAAGGTCGTTGTACAGTTATATGACCTGTCTGACTTGCATTGTTTGCTGGTGTAGCTTCATATAGCGTGCAAAGAATGGTTCCTAATGAAATCTCATCAACATTCAAAGACAGAGACTGTTGTTTTGCAAGTTAATTAGTCTTGAAATAATGAAGTAGGAAACGTATATGTAATGAGTAGGAAAGATGTGAACACCGCAAATGCGAGTTAATTAGTGGTCGCGGCGTGATGAACATTTGTCTTCATTATCACACAACGACTATCTCGTGAGAATATCTGTTCCGCATGAGCACCCAAGTGGAACCCCCCCCCCGTGTTCACTCAAGCGGAACCCCCCCCCCCCCGGAAAATTAAAATGCCTATAACTCGATAATGGATTGACGGATTAGGACAAGCGATACATCATTGAAAAGGTCTATGTAAGACGAAAATTTTAGTAAAAGAAGAATTTAGCTATCTTATTTTAGTCAAAAGTTATGCGAATTATTTGAAATAAATACCCCCTCTCTTTCCGTTCCTCCCACCTTCCCCCACTTAACGGCTGTTAACCCCTCTCATTAGCATATCGTTATAAAAGCAAAGCGAGCCTTGTTCACTCCTTCATTCTACTTTCACGCGCCACACTTGTTGTTTCGTCTCTGCCGTTATTATTTGCTTTAAAATGCTTCCTCACCATAGTGAAAACTTCAATCCTTCCGAAATTGCTGATGTTTTTCAACAACCTGAAGAAGATGTGATAGATTATTATGATAGTAGCAGTGACAGTGAAGATGATAGTAGCAGTGACAGTGAAGATGTAATTAAACTTGATGAACAAATGAGACCAATCTACATCGATGAACAATTTCCTTTTGATACAATAGAAAGATTTATTACGGAAGCACACAAATGGCTAAATTTAGGATTCAATGTTATAATTGGTTCAGCTATTGTGTATAATGACAGTAGGTTCTTCTGTGTAACACCAAATACTAGAGAACGTATGTTAACTTGGCAGGATGATATTATGAAGTGTTATGAGCTCGAAGTTAGCATTGGTGGCTACTTTGTCGCACAAGTGGTCTAATAACCACATTACCCTTCCCTTACCCCCACCCTATCCCTTCCCAATCCTTTTTCCTTCCCCCTCCCCATTTTTTAAAACTTATAAAAGGCGGACTATGAACCTCCATGTTTTTAGTCTGTTTAAAAGAAATGGTGAACAAATATGCTGTCTAAAGATACTCCATTTGTTAATTATTTTGAAGTTAAAAATGTTTATATTAGTACAAATGAAATGGAAGAAGACGATATAGAGGAAAATTATAACGAAACTGATAATGATTCCACAATGGAAGAAGAAGAAATGGTACAGTTTGAACAAGAACTCTTTGAAGAACTGATAAACGATAGTGACGAAGACATAGTAAAGGAAGCTATTGATACATTTATATTAGATTCATCGTTGGATTCACCCATATCACCTTTATTGTCTTCTGAATCCGAATCCGAATTGGACTAAAGTAGTCCCCTCACTTTATTATTCAAGCAAGTCTTATAAATTGTGAGTTTTGTCATTAGTAAGTCAGCATTTGTTGGAGCTACATGTATGGTTAAGAATGTCTCCTAGAGATACTTCTTTTATACAATTAATTGAAATTGTGAGACAACGAAATATTACATTAGTCCAAGAAGAAGATGAAGTCGAAACAATCGACATAATACAAAATCCTGTAGAAGAAGCGATGGAAGTAACAGAAATTGATCAAGAACCTTCAATGATGGAAGTGGTTGAAACACAAAATGAATCTCAAGATGTAGAAGAAACTGTTTCATATTCAGTTTTTTGGGAATTTGCGTCAAATATATTTGTTATAATTCAGATTGAAGCTATTAATTCTGAAGAAGTGGTGGGGGAAACTTCTCCCCACCACTAGCTTAAAGTTGGTGGGGGAATGTTCATAAATGTGTTGGTTATTTTCTTAGAAGCTTATTCGTCAGCAAACTGTTGACTAAAAATGTTCAATCCTAACGCAACTACAGAACCTTCTTCGAGTAACTGTCGAGTACAAACGTTTCGTGCTGTACCTTTTGAACCTTCGTACTATAAAATGATAGGTATTCATGAGATTGCAGTCAATGATCAGAAAATGTTCAAAATATTCTGTTCTCGACTTAATAGAACCTTACGTCTACCACCAAATACGTTCACTTACAGGCTACCTCTGATAGACAAAGATCATGTAAGCAAAATACCAATGATTCAAGTGAAATTTCTGGAAGATGGAATTCTTGTTAATTTAAGAGAAGTATATCATAATGACTATTCGAAAAGAATAGCTTTCAACTTTCTTAAGGAAAATATAGGACGTGAAATATACCAGTATCCAGAACCATTTTACAGATACCTTTTTGAAAATGGAGCAAGTGTAACGGTGGAAATAAGTATTAAATTAATGTAATTCTCCCCACCACTAGCCTAAAGTTGGAGGGGGAAGTGCATAAATGTGTTGGTTTTTTGCGTAGAAGCTTATTCTTCGAGATATCGTTGACCAAAATGTTTCGTCATATTCCTTGTGATCCAACTTCTTCTTTCAGGGAGAATCAAAGATTGAAAAGACTAGAAAAGGAAAAACAAGACCGACAAGATATGAACATGGAGTTCAATCGACTACAATTTCAAATACCTGGAATTGCAATGGGAGCACCAAAATTGAAAACCCTACACTGGGCTGGAAGTTACATCAAGTATTTAAAACTACAAATCGAAGCAAGAGATTTAAAATTAAAGAAAGTGGAAATGGAAAATCGAGAAATGAAGAAACTAATATCACACATGTCTGGTAATAATACAGTTCAAAAAGGTGAAGAAGAAGGAAAAGAAATATTAGGAATCTAAAATATCAACAATCTTCTTAGAGAATGGGGAATAGATCACTTTGTGGTAATATAATAACATGCCACTTAGTGATCTATTCCCAGTTCTCGCTTGATATCCAATGACCTTGACCTATATAAAAGTGGTGGGGGGAAAATCATATAAGAAAAAGGTTTTAGATGTAACTATCAGTATAAGTCGAACACGATGGATAGGTTGTTGGTTCTGTGTTTACAAGTAATTATCAATAATGGGTTTCTTTACCATTACATTATGAGATCAAATGAGTGTCAAATACCTAAAGCAATTCGTGAAATGCTCATTGAATTTAAGAAAGACAATTATGGATTTGCTATCTATCTTGCTTATACTTTTAAAGATGGTACAAAAATGTGTCATGATTGTGGAAAAGCGTCTGTTTTAGATTTTGAACAATTCCAAGATGATGGAGGTAGGTTAGTTCATCTTGTAAAAGGTCAAATAATGAAATTCGAAACGTGTAATAACACTTGCGACATTTGTGCACAGTGTTTGTTTGAATTTATTAAGTATCGTGCATTCAAACCATAATACCCCTTCCACATATAAAGGAGAGGGGGAAAAGAGTGGGGGTTATAATTAGGTGGGGGAACGTGTATAAATGCAGGTTGTTTGAAGAGAGTTTTATTATTGTTGCGGCATTAGAAGAAACATAATGGAATTCGAAGTGCGTCATTTCAAGATTAAATTTGAAGAGTGGACCTCTGTTGCAAATTTCATATCATCGAAAGAGGAAGAAAACAAGTTGATGCAAGTGTATTGTTATATAGAAAATGAGGAAAGCCATCACAAGGTGATGAGCTATCTAAACAGACCGAATGTATCGTCGAGGAGTCCTGAATTTGTCAAATACTTAAAAGAGGAAGACGCGGATGTCATATTGGAAGTATGGTATAAAATTTGAAATGTGAAAAAACAAGTATAAATAATTATGGTGGGGGGAAGAATATATAAGTCGGTGGTGGGGGAAATGTGATAAAAGAAGTAAAACTTTAGAAAAGAGTTCACTCTGTACGACAACAGTGAAAGATGACTGATCCTTCTGCAACACCAGTATTTTCAACTACAGATTGCCACCAAAACTTAGAACCGAAGATGTATTGCAATACTCCAACAACAAATTATTATCAAGCTCAACGGCCACAAATATCTCATTGTACTTCAACATCAGTGTTGAAAATGTCAAAGCCATATCCAGATTGTATGTACGAGCCTATAACACCATCTTCGGCAAGACTAAGAAAAAACCTAAAAATGAGAGAAAGGTGCAAGAAAGAGAAGATAGAATTTGCAAAATTGCAACTAATAGTGCCTTCCATTCAAGTCGGATGTAGCAGACTGAAAACTTTAGAAAAAACCAACGCATATTTGTTACAATTGTTGGACACTATTGAAGATTTGAAGAAGAAAAATGGACATTCTACCAAGTAATATTCAAACACTCATTCCCCCAGAAAAACAAAAAAAAGATAAAAATAACAAAAACCCAAAAAAAAATTAGATGTAGAATAGAGAGCGAGGAATAGATCACTTTGTGGTAATGGACTAACATGCCACTTAGTGCTCTATTCCTCGTTCTCGCGTTAATACCGGATGACCTTGACCTATATTAGTAGGGTGGGGGAAATTGAAAGTGGTGGGGGAAAGTGTATAAAAGACGAGTGTACTATAGTCGAATTATTCTGAAAGCGAACTTGTCACGAGTAAGGACTTGAAGGAAAGTGTTATGGACTTGACTACAAATAAAGATAATAAAAAACTAAAGATTCGGGAAATGGCTAAAGCAAGAGAGTCAAGAATAAAGTTAAAGTTTTACAGACTACAGAGATTGATTCCCGGGGTTAGGTTAGGAGAAATACGAACAAGAACAGTGGACATGGCAGCTGATTACATTAATCAGTTACTTACGGAATTAATGATAAAAGAAGCTAAAATAGAAGCGTTGGAACAAACGATTAAACGGCACTTTGAAAATTCGAATTGTCAACCTATAAACTACGTAATAAAAGAAGAAGTAAAAGATTGAAATTGAACAAAAATGAACTTGAACTTTGGTTATTGATTGGACATTTCTTAGAGAATGGGGAATAGATCACTTTGTAGTAATGAATTAACATGCTGCTTAGTGATCTATTCCCAGTTCTCGCTTAATCTAAAATGACCTTGACATACTTATCAAAATATCATATAAGCCGAATCACAAAGAGTTATTCCTCATTTACTTGAAATGGCTCCTGTGGACAACACCGATTATCCAAGGAAACCTCTTATTGAAATATTGTATAAAATTCAACTAGACGATTTTAATATGGAAGAAGATGATAATAACAGTGAAACATCAGAAGTAGAAAGTGTAAATGATATGGATGTAGATCTAACAACATCAGAAGTAGGAAGTGTAAATGATGTGGAGAATGAAAATTTGGATATGGATGTAGTAATGTCAGAATCTTCATCATCGTTTGAATATGAAGAAGTACATACTGAAACCCCAACTGGAATAGAGAACACAAATGAACAATCAGTTAGTAGAAGATTAATGTTTCGTCCAAGACGTTTGTTTTCCTCGGATAGTGAAGAAGAAGAAGAGGATGATGATGATGAAATAGTGGTGGGGGAACCGTTATAAAAGCGGGACCGTCAGAGCCCATTTCATTTCTCGGCGAAATTTCGAAGAGTAAACATCGTCAACATGTATCATTGCGATAAATGTTCGGAATCGTTTCACGATGAAATTCTACTAGATATACATAAAGAACTAATTCACAACAACACAGAAGAAGATCAAGAACAACAAGAAGAACAAGAAGAACAAGAAGAACAAGAAGAAATAACAGCAACATCTTCAACTACTTTACCGAATCTACAAGTATTTGCTTTACCCGGTAAAGTAGTAATGCATCATAAGATTCAAAATGAAAACTTGAACTTAGAAGAATTTATTAGAGAAGCAAAACCAATCGTAAGTAAAACTTTAAAAGAAGAATTGAAAAGATTGAACTTTCTTAAATTTGGTTTACTACTAGAAGCTATGTTTATAAATGCACAAGAAGAATTATCACCAAGAGGATTCATAACAAAAAACCGAACCATCATGGAAAGTTCAAACATTGATTCAATAGTCGAGAATTGTATAGAAGAAATATTAACTAAACTTCAGGAACACGAAGGAAGAGGATCCGGATGGAGTCTTACAAGTATTGAAGTATTAGATATAAGAGTTCACAAACACGGATATGGACTAATGGGATCTAGTTACATTCCTTTGCCAAAAATAATTGAAAATACAAAATCTTGTATTAATGTTCAAAATGAAGATAATGAATGTTTTCGCTATGCTATGACGACAAAGTTTGTATCACAAAATCCATGTAGACCCAACCAAGAATATGAAGACGCAAGACACAGGTACAATTTTCAAGGAATAACATATCCCGTTTCTACGAAAGATATATCAAAATTTGAAAAAAAAAATCCCGGCACGTCTATTAATGTTTTTGCATTAGATAGTTCAAACAAAGTGTATCCTTTACGTATTGCAAAAGAAGAGCTACCAGATCATACGGATTTACTACTACTAACGCGAGGAGATGTGTCTCACTATGTGTACATAAAGCAATTCGATCGTCTTGTTAATAAGCAACTTTCAAAAAATCGAAACAAAAAGTTGATTTGTAAGAGATGTTTTAATTTTCAACGAGAAGGAAGACAAGGAAGAGAATGGTTACAAGAACACAAAAGATTATGTAACAATAATTATGAAGCAAAGATTAATTTACCTTCGGAAAACAGAGCATTCGTTACATTTGAAAAGGTTCATCATCAATACCGTATCCCTTTAGTTGTGTATGCGGATTTTGAATCAACACTTGTTCCAGTTAAAGATGAAAATTGTGAAGCAAGAAAAAGTGTAAAGTATCAAATGCACAAACCAAACAGTTTTTGTTTAATGGTCAAATCAACATTATCAGAAGAACATTTAAACAGATATGGATTAACTTCAGAACCTCTAGTATATCGTGGTGAAAATGCGGAAAAAATATTTCTTGATCACCTATATTCAATAGCTGGAAATACACAAAGATTATATACAAATATTGTACCAATGAAACCGATGGACGAAGAAGAAGAAATTCAACATGAAAATGCGACTCACTGTTTCTTGTGCAAAAATGATTTTACTATTGAGAATTATAAAGTTAAAGATCACGACCACCTCACAGGATATTACAGGGGTGCTGCTTGTAATAAATGCAACTTGAGCTATCGTTTACCACTATTTATCCCTGTGGTTCTGCATAATCTTAGTGGGTACGACGCTCATTTTATAATACCTGAATTAGGAAGAGACGACGGTAAAATCGATGTGTTAGCTGAAACTTCAGAGAAGTTCATAAGTTTTTCCAAAGAAGTTGGAAATGTCAAACTAAGATTCTTGGACTCCTACCGATTTTTGCCGTCGAGTTTGTCTAAACTTTCTGAAAACCTAAGGAAACAAGATTTAATCGAAACAAAGAAGATTGTAAATAGCGACAAACTGGATCTGGTACTTCGAAAAGGTGTTTTCCCATATGATTACATAGACAGTTTAGAAAGATTTAATGAAACATCACTACCTCCAAAAGAAGAATTTAAAAGTAAACTGTACGACATGGATATATCTCAAGAGGATTATGATCATGCATGCAAAGTATGGAACGAATTAGGATTTAGAACATTGGGGGAATATTCAGATTTCTACGTTAAATTAGATGTGACTTTATTATGTGATGTGATGGAAGAATTTAGAAATACATGCTTTGCGTCATATGGATTAGACCCTCTTCATTCGTACACTTCGCCTGGACTAGCGTGGCAAGCCATGTTAAAAGAAACAAATTGTAAAATACAACTTCTTACAGATATAGATATGGTGTTGATGTTAGAATCAGGAGTTCGAGGAGGATTGACGCAAAGTGTAACACGTCATGTCAAGGCGAACAATAAATATTTGCCCGATTATGATGCATCAAAACCAACAACATTCCTGGGTTATTTTGATGCAAATAACTTGTACGGATGGGCAATGTCGAATCCCCTTCCATATGATAATTTCAAATGGATAGACCCAGAATCAATTGGAAACATAATGGATATACCGAAATATGGAGAAACTGGTTATATATTCGACGTCGATTTTGAATATCCCGAACATCTTCACGACGAACATTATGATTTACCACTTCTTCCGAAGACTGAAATTTCTCCAACTGGAAGATGGCCGAAATTATTGATGACTTTAACCAACAAGTCTCGGTATGTTGGACACTACTGGATGATACAACAGGCCTTAGACTTGGGATTGAAAATTACAAAAATTAATCGAGTACTACAATTCTCTCAATCTTGTTGGTTAAAACCGTACATTGACAACAACACAAGAAGAAGAGCCGCCGCTACATCAAGTTTTCAAAAAGATTTCTTCAAACTAATGAACAACGCAATATTTGGCAAGACTTTGGAAAACAAAAGGAAACATAAGGATATCAAATTGGTAACTGATCCAGTAAAACTACAGAAATTAGTGCAACAACCAAACTTTGGTTCATCTGTAATTATTAATGAAAATCTAGTTGTTATTTCCATGAACAAGAAGTCAGTTCTAATGGATCGTCCTTTGTATCTAGGAATGTCAATCTTGGATATTTCTAAAACACACATGTACGAGTTTCATTATAAGAAGATGGTTAACTATTATGGAAGAGAGAACATTGGTATTGCATATATGGATACGGATGCACTAATTTACTGGATTAAAACAAATGACATGAGTAGTGGGGTTTGGTTACTTTCAAAACGGAAGTCGTGCCAATTGCCAGCCGCTGCCGGCCAGCTGCCATCGGCCAGCTGCCAAATCAGTCGCTGCCGCCATATGCCATGCCATATAGCTTCCGGTGGGGGAGGAGATGTTATTTGAAATTTGAAATTCAACTTGACAATTGGGTTATGGAAAGTATGTCAAGGTCATCCAGAGTAAGTTTTAAAAAACCCTATCCCGCTACCACCGGAGTAATAGTTCGGAGAGTGGAACTAACTCCGGCGATAGCGGGATAGGTATAGAATTAGGTTTGTGAATTTTATTTGTGAAAAACATACAATCAATGTGTGACAGCAGTGTTTAAACAGGTTGAAGTTTTGTTATGAACTACAGAGTTGTAAACACAAACACCGACGACGATGAGAAGGTAAACGCAGAGTCCCCAGATGATGTATTTAAAAAGTTTGAACAAACGTAATATCTCGAGTTGGTTTTCCCGTTCCATTTCCAATCGTTTGATTTCCAATTTCAATTTATCCTCTTCCATCCTTGTTACAAATGGAACTTCATCCATCATATCCATCATGTTTGTGTTTTTTTTTTTTTTTGAAATTTTGAAAGAAGCGATGTTGATAGTTGAAGAGGCGAGGATGGAATGAGAGTTAAAAGAGGGAAATGTCGGTTAAATAAAGAAGTGGTGGGGGGAAAGAGCGTTGTTACATAGAAGCGGTGGGGGAAAGATGCTGCTCATCATTTGCCTCAGAAGTTGTGTCCGACTGTAGAGGGGTAAGAGGAGTAGTATTTAGTAAACTGTCTTCATCAGAACTTTCAACCTTATTACAAATAGGACAAGCGTAAGTTATTTCCAAAATTCATTGTAATAGTGTTAAATTTATCTATAATTTCATTTAAAGCATTAAATATTTCTTGTAAATCATCTTTTGAGTTTATTTCAAAACTAGCATTCATTCGTGCCAATGGAGAAGTGTTCATCGTTAGAGAGTTGGCAATCGAATGAGGATTAGCGCCTAGGGAAGGGTTCTTATATAATGGCGACCTTGAGCAGGTGTTTAGGGAGGGGGGCTTTCTAGGGAGGGGGCTTCTATATAGGGGACCTTGAGCTTATGATTGAATAAAATGTTTAGTTCTTCTTCTTCTTCGTCTTTTAATTCAATTATTTGAACCGAAGTAGTTGTTTCATCCTCTTCACTCGATGAAGAAAACAATTCACCAGGATTTAAATATTGAACTACAATTCTGAACCATCTTATAGGATATTCGTCAATGACAGAAAGTAAGTTTTGAAACAATTCTTCCATCTCCTCCCTGTCAGTTATTATATGTTCAAACTTGATAAATTTTCCTTCCATGTTGTTAGTTAGAGTGTTGGAAGTGGAATGATTTAATATTATATAAAAATTAGAACTAATGGTGGGGGAAATCTCAAGGTCATCCAATTGAAGTTTTAAAAAAGAGTGTAAAACTGAAATTATACATTTGATGGTTCTACAGGATCGGAATACCAATCTGATCTGTATTTACATCTTTTTATCATATGTGTACAAAAATCATCTTGATGAGACTTGGTGCGTTGACAATGAGCAAGATCTAGAGGGTGAAATTTGAAACATCTTTGAGGACAACATGTATGAAAATATCTTGATTTGTAAAATTTGAAAGTTCGCAATTCCGGTGGCGGTAGTTGTTTTGTTTTACATTTGCAATAACAAGATCCGAAGAATTCACATTTAGTACAAGCTAACCCATCCACCATCATTGGTCCTAAATCTGTACACTGTTGTTCACAACAGTAACGAGGTTTGTACTTGTATTTTTGCTCTTCCATGTTGACGCTGCGGAGTCTAGTGAAAGAATAAGATTGTATAGTGATGAATAGCGAGTTTTATGTACTATGAAAAGTGGTAGGGGTAATTTCAAGGTCATCCAAATGGAGTTTTAAAAAATTATACCTTACAAGTGTAAGGATTATTGAAATTTAGGAAGTTTGTTTCTGTTTGTTTTCTTCAGACTTTTTTTCTCTCTCTGCCTTAGCCATAGCAATAAGTTCTTCTGTTGATAGTGGATGTACTTCAGGAAATTTTAAAATTAATTTAGCTTGATATCCTTCTTTAGTTAATACATCTAAATCTTGTGTCATTTGTTCAACAGTGTTATAATCCTTTCCATAGATTTTCCCATCAAGTTCAATCATCATTCTGTATAACATTTTGTAGAATAGATCTTGTTGTGGCGAGAGCTGAGAAGCGAATGATTATTTATCAAACTGTTACATCCTTTTTATGAACTTGACATTGATCACGTGATTCCTTAGTTGTAATTTTATTTATTAAAAGTTATTCAACATTGGTAATACTTCTGGAACTTGACGTTATGTTGACCAGCTGGCGATGAAGAAGTTGTAGGTTGTGTAGAAAAAAATATTTCATCATCGCAATATTTTGTTTTAGTGAACATCCTTGTATTAGTAGCACTAACATCAACAGTTAAGTGATAACCACCGGTAAGTAAAACTCGCATTTCATTAGTTAAATCTTCAAGTTGTTCAAAAGTAGTTATGGTGTTGGTATCATAAGATGCACATTTAACCTTTAGGGACATGTTGAAGTTTTGTATTTAGTGATAGAGAGTGAGATGTGTACGGTACGAAAGGTAGTCGTAGACTGATGAATTTAACAAGTTGATTTTCACTTTTATTATCACACAAAATTGGGTCAAGGTCATCCCATGGAATTTTTAAAAAAAGCAACATATTGTAATGTACAAACACATTACAATATGTTGCTTTTTTTATTTTTTTTTTTTAGGTTTATATCATATTTATTGAGAAACAAATACAAAGAAATATTTACAATCTTATGTACAAACTAATCAGTAGTAGGTGTTACATGAATTGTAAGTTCAGTAGAATTGTTTCCACTTGGTCCATGTGATACCAAATAGAGTGCGCCGGGTTGAATTATACGAAGATCTTCATTTTGTAGTAGTTGTACGAAGCGCTTTGGTAGGAAGATTTGAAATTTTGCTTCATCACCAATTGTATAAGGTGCCTCGCTTAATGTGCAATTTATAGCATCACCTACTGAAGTTTCCATCTTCTTTATTGTATGAATGATGTAGTGTTTTTCTTCTTTCAGCTCGGAACATTTTTTTGTAGGTAGGATTGTTGATTTTGAATGAGCGTTGAATTGTTCAACTAAATTTTGAAGTAAGTTGTTTGATGCCATCTTAATGTTTTTGCTGATGCTAATCTTCTTGTTAATAAGAATATCCGTTGGAGATGTTGTCTCTTCGGAGGTTCGAGTAATACTCATGCTGTGTCATGGTAGCGCTCTCACTTTTATTATTGAGAATACCCCCACCACTGACACTACCCCCACCACTGATGCTACCCCCACCACTTTGTTGAAGGAAATTATTCAAGCGGTAGGCATTCTTCAAAGCACACTGTGACCTTCGATGTTTAAAACTTTTTGATGAAATACAAAGTTCATTAAAGTAGCATTGGAAATCTCTATCTATTATTGCATTTATCACTTCATTGCTTGTAAATGATTGTATCCAATTTGCTTTTTCCAATCCTCTTGTGTAGATAGTTTTAAACTCTTTACAATAATGATTCATAATATGCGGCATCATGTTATAATGAATAAAACCTTCATCCCATTTTAAGTTATGAAAATGTTTGTTTAACCATTTGTTTGTAACTTTCGCTTTAGTTGTTAGTTTATTGAATGGAAACGGAGGTTTGAACAAGTAATGATAAATTACAGATGTGTTCATATCCAAAATTACTAATTCTTTAATAATGAAATTTCCATCATTCCCTCGAAAAGCTTGAAATTCAATTATACCTCTTTTAACTTCCATTAACTGTGATGCAGTAGAAAACGAAACCCGTTTGTTCATGATGAAGTCTCATCCACAACTGACTGTTATTACAAACACGATTGTTCTTCTTTTATTTCTTGCGCTTCTTCGTTTATATTAAAATTGGTGTGATAGTTGTTTAATTGTCTCCACATATCCACTTCTTGAGGTATTCGATTAAAAATTGAAGTATCCACAGGACCATATAAAATTGGAATGAATGGTTGTCTGTCCAATGTATCGATTAGATAATCTTTAATTATTGTACTTGAAAATACTAGTTGTTTTAAGTATCTAGTGACAGGACCGGTAGTACAACTTAAAGTGTAAAATTCTTCTTTAGTGAAATGTAATTTTACATCATGTCTAGTTAAATCTTTGAAGCGAACAACTTGTCCCCCACGATGTTTGATTATATCAACTTCAATATTTGATTCTAATAAACTTAATCTTGTTCTTTTTCCAAATGTGTTGTTAGTTAAATAACATTCCAAAAGATGTAAATGTTTCATTAGAGAATCCCAAGAAGTTTCAGTAAAGATAACCATTTTACTTCCTTGATTTAACATAACAATTGGTGAATAATCCAATGATTTTACAATTCCAACAGATATACTTTTTGTCATGCATGAAGAAATAGGGTAGAAAATTCGAAGAAATACTTCTGTTAAAATATTTGTTGTAATGTTAACTTCAACCTTTTTTCTTTTTACTTCTTTTTCATCTTCTCCTTCTTCTTCTTTCTTCTTATGTTTGTTAAACTTGAGGAATTCATCCATTTCTTGTTCAACTTGCTTTTCTATATCAGAACTATTTTCATCCATTAGAGGTGTATTTTCTTCTCCGTTAGTAGAATTCATCTTGCGAACGATGTTTCCCAAACGACGGTTGAAGATAGAATGAAGTTTCTACTAGTTAATTTCCTGCTTTTATATTTTTTGTAAAATTTTTGAAATTTATACAATTACATAATTGTTTATTTTCAACTTGTGTTTTATAAACAAAATTCTAACCTTAAAAATTGAGGAAGATAATTCTAACCTCAATATTTTGCAGTAGTTGTACTAATTATTTTTAAAGTACATTCTTCACTATTCCGGTCAGTGGTGTGTAAGTAACTATTTTATCATGTAGAATTAGACAGTATGCCGAAGTTCCATCCGCTACTGGTTCTTCAAATTCCATTTCAATTTTTATATCCACACTTGATGATTTTACTGATTCATTTTGTTTTGAACAATCGATTACAATTATTGGAGCTTTGGAATAATACTGATCAGGTGATAATAGTGGTGTATTAGTCTTTCCATAATATGATGATTGAAATCTTGCATACATATCATATAAAATGGAAAAACGTTTTTTGCTAAACATGACATTTAAATTGTCATATGGAAAGAATTGAGAGTTTAAGAAAACTTTACAATTCTTTATTTTACAGTGATCAAATTGACCAGCATTTGCAGTAATAACATCTTTTCGCTTAGTTTGAAAACCGAGTATTATGTACCTTGCACGTTCCAAGTAAGTTGATGTCTTGACGGTCCATGTTTGTCGTTCTGTTTGGGGTAATGTAGGGTATTCATGAAATTCCCAACTTCGGAATGGCATTACAATGTCACGGTCAGATTTTAACTTTCTTAACAATACGATTCTATGTTCATCAGCCAATCTTACATGAGGTACTCTCCAAACAACTTTATCCAATTGTAGTTGCCATTCCAGTTTATCTTCCGTAGTTGCAGGGTCTGCAAGTATTAAGTCCTTATTAGTTGAAGATCTGAGTAATACTAATTCTTGTTTAACATTTATTATAACCCTTTTGTAATCTTCAGCAAATCCTAAAAGCAATCGTAAAGGTACATGAAAATCAAAATGACCGTTGGAAGCAGGTGTTATAGTGTCTTTATCAGGAGCAACCCATCCGGCAGTGACTATTGAATTCTTCTCATGTGGTGTTAATGATGTTAATCCTTTTAATGTAGTTGTTATACCAACCTTTTTTGTTGAATCAACTGTCACCCCTGATATCTCATATCTTATTTCATCAAAAAGATATGCCATTGGGTTATTTATAAAAGGAACTGTTGAAGCAGTTTTTCCATCCAATTTTAATACCCTTCCTTCGATGTACAAATAACTTTCACATGGTAATGTGTAAATATCTTGTTGTTGAATGGGAATTCTTATTTCATCATTATTGTTTAATTTTGATGAAGTGTAAGGGTTGTGTGTGTGATATTCCTTCTCCCATAGTGTTTCGTCGAATGTCGGTCCTTGAGATATATCCAGGATATCCATTGTTGTTAAGTTTCAATCCAATCTTTTGTAGAAAACGAATGTTGTCTGATGTTAACTCTTCCAATGTCGAGGAGCTACTGAGCTCCCGACTCTTCCGTTGTGGTTTAAATGATAATCCCATGTTGATTTTTATGTCGCCGCTCTGATGTGTATTCGTATAGTAATTGTTTCTCCTCTAAAGTCAACACTATGACCGTCTTGATCCAATATGTTCAGTACGATGTCTGAAATGAAACTGGTGTTTAACGGTAGGTATATCAAGTTTTGTGGCTTCTCAACAATTTTAAAACCTGGAGCAACTGTTGGATAAAATGTATGTAAAATATGCTGATTTACTCCTTCTCTATATGATCCATGTATAATATTACATGTTACATCAATACTATTTACTTTTAATATTGTAACAGTTGTATTACCTGAATGAGTAGTTTCAGGAGTTAAGATTTTCTTTTTTGTATCTGTAAATCCAAGTAAACTGCCAATAGAGTTTTTCATTCCGACATCGATATAATATTTTGAAGTTATTTCTGCTTTTAAAGTATTATTGTTTCCTTTAACGGTGATATTTTCTTCTCCGAGTTTTTTCTGTAGTAATTGGTTTATATCATCAATTTCATAAGCTCCAGTAGGAAATGTAATTATTTTCAATTCTGAGTATTTTCCTGCAGCATCCTTAGTTTCATAATAATGTAGTAAATTGTTTTTTCCTTCTGTAACATTAGGAATTGAATTGTAGGTAGTCAAATCAAGTAATGCAGCTTCCCATAATCTTTCTTTGGATAAACGCAATGCTGGGAATAGAGTACTTTTTAATGTGGATGAATTTCCACTCAGTGACACTGTATACGATGACATCTTAAAGGTGACTGACACTTTTCGCTAGAAACTCCAAACATAAATGTCCACATATTTCAGTATTGTTAGGTTGTTCTCTTTTGTAATTGTAAAAAATGTTTTTGGAGTTTTGAAAATAATGTTGAAGTTCTTTAGGCGGTGGTAGATTGCCAAAACTGTCAAAGTAGTAAACGGTTTGTCCGAGCTTTTTATAGCATACCCAATGAGTGCCTGGACCATAGGTGGAATCCAAATTTACTATTCCAGTTTCATTTTTCCATATTTTAGTTGGTAATGCATCTTTCATAAAAACTCCTCGAAAGAATGGTATTTTCAAACATTTTACATAATCATTTAACTGATGATTAGTTAAGGCTTTATTTGGAATTATCAATTGATTTTTTTTATTTAGTACACACGGTACGGTCTTAGGTATAAACCTGCTCCGTTTTTTACCATTGACCAAACAGAAGCCTTTTTTACTTTTGCTTTACGAGTTCTACGACGTCTCTTTCTAATATTTCCACCTTTTTTGGGAGCTCTTCTTTTTGCAGGTCTTCCTCTGCGACGTCGTCTTCCACCACCAAACTTAGCTTTTGTCTTCATGGCTGTTGTTACTGCCCAAGCCGCTGCTTTTTCTGCAATACTTGCGTCACTTGATTTTACTCTTTGCCAAGCTTTTTCTGCTAGAATTTTATCTGCTATTGATCTATTTGTTGAATCTTTAAACTTTGAATATGCTATATCGTGTTGTTTGCAAGCTTGATCTAATTTATTAATTCCAGGATCTCCTCTTGCTAAACGTTTTGCCAACTTAGTTCCAGGTCCACAATATTGATAACCTCCAGGAATATGTAATTCGTATGGTAAAGCGTCTATTGCTCGATTTACAACAGCACCAATAGGTATCCGTCTAAGCAGGGATAACGCAGTTGAAGTTATACCACGTCCTCTCTTGTTGCTGTCTTGATGATGACTGAGTGATACGGCCTTCATTATGTAGTCTTATATAAACTGGTGTGTTTACTCCACAAGATACATTACATAAATGAATAAGTTATGTATAATTTTTTATATTTAAACACTTAGTTATTCAAATTAATTATATATTGATTTATAATTCTATTTTTAATCCAAGCTTCCCGTTCATCGGGTTGAATTATCACATGACTCGTTGTACTAGCTATATGATTATGGGTATCAATAAGTAAATTGCCCACTATTCTTATTAAACAATCTAAATTTACAGCATCTTTTGGATGTTGAGGATCATGTAATTGCATAATACGTTTATCATTACATGTGTAAGCTGTTGAATCACTTTTTGATGTTTTTATGACTTGTCCAATAGTAGCAGCATCATTTGAATCTTCGCCTGGTAAAATATTAATTATTTTCTTCATCTTTGCATCATATTTGGTCCCAAAGTGTTTATCCCAAGTTATTGTTTGTTTCATTGTAACACAATCATTTGCTTCGTAACCAGGATAAATATCTTTTATTCTTCTATTACGACCATTGTATGTACCTAATGTACCACCAGTAGCAATTAATGTTTGCACCATTAGAGGTACATCTGTATCTTTTATACCAAATCTTCCATTTGTTATTGTTTTACGTCCTGCATCCCATTCATCATTATTTCCTTGCATTAAATTAAACTTTTCATTTCCATGTATAAATTTATCTCCCCGCTTTAACACGGCATCTTCATGTTTTACAAAATTGGATGTTTCCTTTTTTAATTCTTTAGATAATTGTTCTATAGTAACAGCATCTTTTGGTTGAGAACCAAACTTTACATTTGTCAATGTTTTACCATGACAATCGATTTCATTAACATCTTGTAAAATACAGTTGTCCTTGATGTATTTTAGGTTTACAGCATCACCGTCTTCCTTTGGGTATCCAATGTCATTTATAATAAATTTATAAAAAGAATATCCATGTTCAGTTTTTTCCGGTATTATAGAATGTAAATATTCTTTATTAACTGAATCTTTATCATTTTTGGGATTTCCCACGTTGGTTATTCTATAATTTCCAGCATCATATGTTTGTCCATCTTTTAAGTTGTTACCCCATTGCAATTTTAAAGTATTTGAAAGTTCAGATGATAAGTACTCTTTAGTAATTGCATCAGAACCTTCAGTTGGTTTACCAACATTAATTAATCTATGTGATTCAACATCATAAGTATTCTTATGTAATTTCAATGATGTTGAAGTAGCTTCTTTTACTGTCTTTAAATTTGCTCCATCAGTATCTTCTTCTGGATCTTTAACTAATTTTAAACGTTTATTACTTATGTTATAGTCACCTTCAGGTGTTTGCGGTAATCCGCTTCTTTTTCTGTCTTCTCCAACTTGCACTCCTAATGCGGAGTAGCGTCCGAACTTGTCGACGCTCATGTTAGAACTGATACATCTTATACTTGTAACTTCTTTATATTTGCGGACAATTATACAATTATACCACGATTTTTAAGTTCATCAACTAGAGCCACCCATTCATTATTTAAACCAGTATGACCGGCTTCCATAGCTTCATGCAATAGTCTCATTCTGTCAACTAATTTATTGATGTCGTTATAATAGATAACATTTGTATTGTATAGATTTTTCATTAATCCTTTACCAGATGTTGAAGTATCTCCTTTACTCTTTTTACCATGTTGTTCAAGAAGTGATAAATCCATAAGTGATAAAGACTTTCTTTTTAAAGGTTGTCTCACAGCCGGTGTAGTACGTAATGTTGGTAATTTTCGTGGGGGAAACAATTTTTTTATAACAATACTATATTTTGTTGCACGTGAACGATTAATCATTCCATCCTTTGAGTAGTTTCTTTTATAAGCGTTAGTATTTTGTAAAATTTCTTTAAAAGTATTTAAATCTTTTGCTGAATATTTTATTGGTATATTTTTAAAAATTAATTCATATAATCCTTTTGTTCCTTTATATCTATGGTCACCAATAATGATATAATCGTCTTGAGTTACTTCAAGCTTAGAGTTACCAATTTTCAATTCATTTCCATCAATTCTTGCTCCATATACATGTGATTTACTTAAATTTGGATTTGATTTCATGTCATGTAGCATTTTCATTATATATTTTCGTCCAAGAGGTCCATGTTGTAATATATCACTACTCAATTGAGTTAAATTTGGAATAGATTGTTCTGCTTCAGGTATTGGCTGTTCTTCCTTTTCAACAATTGATTCTTCTTCATTTTTTGTTTCTTCTTGTTCACTAGCACTTGTATATGAATCATCATCATCATCTTCTTTTTTTAATGCTTGTACTTCTTGTTTAGAAACTGGTAGTAAAACATCTCCTTCATAACGAGGTTTACCAATAGTTTCTGATATCTGTTTTAAAGGTTCCGTGATAGGTTTAAATGTATTCTCTAAAAATTCTTCTCTTTCACTTAAACCCATCCTTAATGCACGATTCTTTATCCTAATAGAATCACTGAGTGATTTTATTTCTTTTAATAGTTTTTCTTGATTCACCATGTTTACACTGTGAAGTTCAAAGTGTTACTAGATGTAGCATAGGTAGTTCAACGTATTAATACAAATTTATCCAATCCTATACGATATCTACCATTTTTAATATCTTCTTCTTTCATAATAACGAGAAATCCATATTTTTCATTCCATGCTTTACCACACATTTCTTTAAATTTATCAAATGGCATATCCGCATTAACATGATCATTATATATATGCTTTAAATTTGTCTCATCTTGCTTAAAGATGATCAACATATTTGCATTGTCTCTTATAAGTTGTTTTGGAATTTTACTGTATGTTTGACCAATATAAATGCTATCAATATTATTATGTCTTCCCATAGCAAAATAATTTCTTATAGTATCATGATTTTCACAAGAAACATCGTCAAATATAAAAATGGAAAATGGTTTTGCTTCACCTGGTTGCATTATTGTTTCACTAGCATTAAACTTGTAGAAATTCACTTCAGGTACACTTGCAAGTATTTTATCTAATAATTGATATTTTGGTTGTTGCAATGATTTTGAAAAAATATATATATTGTTAAAGCGTAAACCTTTAGGATTAGTTATAAGGTTAAAGACAACATTAGTTTTTCCACAATTTGAAGGACCAGTTATTAAACATCTTATAGTATTTGGTAGTAATTCACCATGTTTACCATGATTTAACTTATTATTGTCAACTGTCAATTCATCAATATTATTAATATTAAATCGATCTTTTTGTTGTACAATCTCCATCTTGTTTAAAGGTTAAACACATAATGAGCTATTTAATAACTATACCAAGTCTTTTGAAGGAATCCAAGAGTCTTCACTTTTATCAAATCCTAACCACCTAACTTTAACCATATCCTTTTTCCTTTGTAAAACCTTTTCAACAAGATATACATCACCAACTGTTGATTTTAACAACTCATGTCCATAGAATCCACCTTGAAGTAATTCACCCTTATTATCCTTTAAAATGTAAGTTTCAGGTATAGTTGGTTGCACTTTATAAATTGTAAATACTTCATTAGTCCAATTTGGCAGATATCTTTTACTAAATACACCTTTGTATTTGCTTATACGA
Organism: Neoaliturus tenellus; assembly: GCA_030545055.2. Classification (NCBI taxonomy): domain Eukaryota; kingdom Metazoa; phylum Arthropoda; class Insecta; order Hemiptera; family Cicadellidae; genus Neoaliturus; species Neoaliturus tenellus. The sequence continues at coordinate 100,756,772 of CM061536.1, read as the reverse complement.
ACTTTATCATTAACCTTAAACTTTTTTGGTTGTAACTTTTCTATTTTTGGTGTTGTATTATTTTTGATGCGTTGTAATACAATTTTAGCATTAGCACTGTTTACTTGGATAGGTTTCATTCCAATGGTGCGATGATATTTGTTGTTATACTCTTTTATAAGTTGTGGTAATATGTCATACCACACATATGATCCTCGTTTTGAAAATTGTTTATACATAGCTCCTTTTAATGTTCTATTAAATCTTTCAATTATTGAAGCTTTAACTTCAGAATTTGTAGAATAATGATTTATTTTATATTTTTTCATCAAAGCTCCAAAATCTTTATTAAAATATTCTTTTCCATCATCCGTTTGTAAATGTTTAATTTTAAATTTATTTCTTTGTATTGTTGTCTCCATAGCTTTGGTAACACTTTTACCAGTCTTGTCCTTCAAGGGTAAAGCATCAGCTATTTTAGTAAAACAGTCTATAATTGTTAAAATATATTTAAATCCTTTGTTTAATTTACTGTGTGGTATCATTTCAATAAGATCAGCTTGGTAAAGATCATTCATTCCTTTAATGATTGTACTTCTTCTTGGAAATCTTCTTCTTGCTGGTTTATGTAGTTCATTTACAATCTTATCCTTTACACTTTCCATCTTAAAGTGTTGCTTGCACACTGTTTGTAGAAATACTGATCCATACAATGGTTTATTCTCTTATATATAGTTGAAATATAGGTCAAGGTCATTTAATATTAGTGTAAAAAAGAGGGAACATGGCATTGAGTTTGCCATGTCCCCTCTTTTTTACGGAAAGGAAAAAGGAAGAAGGTAAAGGACGAAGAATAGGTTTACTGGTCGATAGGGTTTAAGGAATAGTGGCCAAATGGTAGAGTATTAATTTTATCTTCTAAAATATGTCGCTTGTCATCTTTGTAGCTTAATGCCCACTTTGTTTGTTTGACACTAAAAAGTTGGTGGTTATAACTTCTAATAGTGTTAAATGTTGCAGTTGTTTCAACATTTTCAAACAAACATCTTTTATAATGTTGAAACTGTACGTTCTTCTTTAGGAAAGATGTCTTTATTCCTTTAGCTTTTTTTGTGACTTGATATTCATTCCTTTCATTTATGTACAGTTGAAATGAATAGAGTTTAGACATTAATGCTACAATTTCCATCATCGGCACACCATTTGTTTCATCTTTAAATTTTCCCAATACTTTTTTGTTTTTGTCATAGTCGTAATTTGGATGGTCCTTAGGATAATCGGAAAAATCAAAATCATCTTTATATACAAAGGTCCGTAAATCCTCATACATGTCATTTGTTTTAATCCAGTAAATAAGTGCATCCGTATCCATATATACAATACCAATGTTATCTCTTCCATAATAATTAACCATCTTCTTATAATGAAACTCGTACATGTGTGTTTTAGAAATATCCAATATTGACATTCCAAGATATAAAGGACGATCCAATAGAATTGATTTTTTGTTCATAGAAATGACGACAAGATTTTCATTTATAATTACGGATGAACCAAAGTTTGGTTGTTGCACTAGTTTCTGTAATTTTACTGGATCAGTTACTAATTTGATATTCTTATGTTTCCTTTTGTTTTCTAAAGTCTTGCCAAATATTGCATTGTTCATCAGTTTGAAGAAATCTTTTTGAAAACTTGATGTAGCAGCAGCTCTTCTTCTTGTGTTGTTGTCGATGTACGGTTTCAGCCAACAAGATTGAGAGAATTGTAGTATTCGATTAATTTTTGTAATTTTTAATCCCAAGTCTAAAGCCTGTTGTATCATCCAATAATGTCCAACATACCTAGACTTATTGTTTAAAGTCATTAATAATTTTGGCCATCTTCCAGTAGGGGAAATTTCAGTCTTTGGAAGAAGTGGTAAATCGTAATGATGATCATGAAGATGTTCAGGATATTCAAAATCGACGTCAAAAATGTAACCAGTTTCACCATGCTTTGGTATATCCATTATGTTTCCAATTGATTCTGGATCTATCCATTTAAAATTATCATATGGAAGGGGATTTGACATTGCCCATCCGTATAAGTTATTTGCATCGAAATAACCTAGAAATGTTGTTGGTTTTGATGCATCATAATCGGGCAGATACTTATTATTAGCCTTAACATGTCTGGTTACACTTTGTGTCAATCCCCCTCGAACTCCTGATTCTAACATTAAAACCATATCTATATCAGTAAGAAGTTGTAATTTACAATTTGTTTCTTTCAACATGGCTTGCCATGCTAGTCCAGGTGAAGTGTATGAATGAAGAGGGTCCAATCCATATGCTGCAAAACATGTATTTCTAAATTCTTCCATTATATCACATAATAAAGTTACATCTAATTTAACATAAAAATCTGAATATTCCCCAATGTTGTAAATCCTAATTCATTCCATACTTTACATGCATGATCATAATCCTCTTGAGATATGTCCATGTCGTATAGTTTACTTTTAAATTCTTCTTTTGGCGGAAGTGATGTTTCATTAAACTTTTCTAAACTGTCTATATAATCATATGGGAAAACACCTTTCCGAAGTACGAGATCCAGTTTGTCGTTACTTACAATCTTTTTTGTTTCAATAAAATCTTGTTTCCTTAAATTTTCAGAAAGTTTAGACAAACTCGACGGCATAAATCGGTAGGAGTCTAAAAATCTTAATTTGACATTTCCAACTGTTTTAGAGAAACTTATAAATTTTTCTGAACTTTCAGCCAATACATCTATCGAACCATCGTCTCTTCCTAATTCAGGTATTATAAAATGAGCATCATACCCACTGAGGTTATGGAGAACCACAGGAATAAATAGTGGTAAAAGATAGCTCAAATTAAATTTATTACAAGCAGCACCCCTGTAATAACCTGTAAGGTGGTCATGATCTTTAACTTTATAATTGTCAATGGTAAATTCATTTTTACATAAGAAACAATGAGTTGCATTTTCATGTTGAATTTCCTCTTCTTCCTCCATCGGTTTCATTGGTATGATATTTGTATATAATCTTTGTACATTTTCAGCTATTAAATATAAATGGTCAAGAAATATTGTTTCCACATTTTCACCACGATATACTAGAGGTTCTGAAGTTAATCCATATTGGTTTAAATGTTCTTCTGATAATGTTGATTTAACCATTAAACAAAAACTATTTGGTTTATGCATTTGATATTTGACACTTTTTCTAGCTTCACAATTTTCATCTTCTATAGGAATTAGTGTTGATTCAAAATCAGCATATACAACTATAGGGATACGATATTGATGATGAACTTTTTGAAATGTAATAAATGCTCTGCTTTCTGAAGGTAAAATAATTTTTGCTTCATAATTATTGTTACATAATCTTTTGTGCTCTTGTAACCATTCCATTCCTTGTCTTCCTTCTCGTTGGAAATTAAAACATCTTTTGCAGATCAGCTTTTTGTTTCGATTTTTTGAAAGTTGTTTATTAACAAGAGAGTCAAATTTCTTTATATACACATGATGAGATACATCTCCTTGTGTTAGTAGTAGTAAATCTGTATGATCTGCTAGTTCTTCTTTAGCAATACGTAAAGGATAAACTTTATTTGAACTATCTAATCCAAAAACATTAATAGATGTGCCGGGATTTTTCTTCTCAAATTTTGATATATCTTTTAGTGATACAGGATAACTAATTCCTTGAAAGTTATATCTATATCTTTGATTTTCATAGTGCTGGTTTGGTTCATTACAATGATTTGGTACAAATGTACATGTCATCGCATATCTAAAACATTCGTTATCTTGATTTTTCACATTAACACATGATCTTGTATCTTCAATTATTTTTGGTAAACGAATATAACTAGATCCCATTAGTCCATATCCATGTTTATGAACTCTTATATTTAATCCTTCAATACTTATAAGACTCCACCCTGATCCTCGTCCTTCATGTTCCTGAATTTTAGTTAATATTTCTTCTATACATTTTTCAACTATTGAATCAATGTCTGAACTTCCTATGATAGTTTGATTTTTAGTTATAAATCCTCTTGGTGATAATTCTTCTTGTACATTTATAAACATAGCTTCTAGTAGTAATCCAAATTTGAGAAAATTCAATCTTTTTAATTCTTCTTTTAAAGTTCTACTGATGATTGGTTTTGCTTCTCTAATAAATTCTTCTAAGTTTAAATCTTCATTTTGAATCTTATGATGCATTACTACCTTTCCAGGTAAAGCTGATACTTGTAAATTTGGTAAAGTTGTTGTAGGTCTTGCTGTTATTTCATTTTGTTCTTCTTGTTCTTCTTGTTCTTCTATGTTGTTGTGAATTAGTTCCTTATGTATTTCTAACAGAATATCATCATTAAACGATTCCAAACATTTATCGCAATGATACATGTTTGGTGGTGTTCACTCTTCAAATTTCGCCAATAAATGAAATGAGCTCTCCCTTTCCTTCTTTTATAATAGTTCCCCCACTACTATTTCATCTTCTTCTTCTTCACTTTCAGAAGAAAACAAACGTCTTGGACAAAATATTAATCTTCTACTAACAGATTCTTCATTAATATTCTCTATATGAATTGGAGTTTCAATATGTATTTCTTCATATTCAAATGATGACGAAGACTCTGATATTACTACATCCATATCCAAATTTTCATTCTCCACATCATTGGCATTTTCTTCTTCTGATGTTGTTACATCCACATCCATATCATTTATAGTTTCTACTTCTGAAGTTTCGCTATTATTTTCATCTTCTTCCATATTTAAATCCTCTAATTGAATTTTATACAATATTTCAATCATAGATTTCCTTGGATAATCGGTGTTGTCTACAGGAGCCATTTCCAGTAAATGAGGAATAACTGTTTTTGATCCGGCTTATATGATATTTTGCTAAGTATGTCAAGGTCATTTTTGATTAAGCGAGAACTGGGAATAGATCACTAAGCAGCATGATGATTCATTACTACAAAGTGATCTATTCCCCATTCTCTAAGAAGTGTCCAATCAATAACCAAAGTCCAAATTCATTTTTTTGTTTAATTTAAGTCTTTTACATCTTCTTCTTTTATTACACAATTTATAGGTTCATTGTTCGATGTTTCAATATGTTGTTTTATCTTGTGCTCCAGCTCTTCTATTCTTGCTTCCTTTATCATTAATTCCGATTGTAAGTAACTGATGTAATCAGCCGCCATGTCTACCGTTCTTGATCTTATTTCTCCTAACTTAACACCAGGAATCAATCTCTGTAGTTTGTAAAATCTCAACCTTATTCTTGACTCTCTTACTTTAGCCATTTCTCGAAATCTTTGTTTTCTATCTTCTCCTTTGCTTGTGGTCAAGTCCATACTTCTGACAAGTTTACTTTCAGAGTGATTCCTCTACAGTAGGCTTCTCCTTTATACACTTTCCCCCACCATTTTCAATTTCCCCCACCCTACTAATGTAGGTCAAGGTCATCCAATATAACGCGAGAACGAGGAATAGAGCACTAAGTGGCATGTTAGTCCATTACCACAAAGTGATCTATTCCTCGCTCTCTATTCTACATCTACTTTTTTTTCATTTTACTATTTTATTATTTTTTTTTTGTTTTTCTCGGGGGGAATGAGTGTTTACTTCTTACAATGTTCATTCTTCTTCTCCAACTTTTCAATTTTTTCTAACAATTCCAACAAATATGCATTGGTTGCTTGCAAAGTTTGTATTCTAGTACATCCCACTTTAATAGAGGGAACTGTTAACTGTAATTTTGTAAATTCTATCCTTTCTTTCTTGCACCTTTCTCTCATGTATGTGTTTTTCCTGATTCTTCCTGATTGAGCTGATATTAACTTATTACAATCCAAATGGGGTTTTGATACTTTAAATACTGATGTACAAAAATTAGTTGATGTTGTCGGCTGTTGATTTTCATAGAAATTTTGTGTTGAAGTAATAGTTTGCTGATTTCCATAACAATTTATACTTGAAGTGGCCGGTTGCTGATTTTCATACCAAATTGAACTTGAAGTACTAGGCAGCTGATTTTCATACCAATTTGAATTTGAAGTGCTAGGCTGATGATTTTCATAACAATTTGAACTTGAAGTATTTGGTTGATAATTTTGATGCCAATCCACAGATGCCAATACAGGTGTTGTGGAAGGATGCTCCATCGTTGTATAGAGTGAATTCTGTTCTACAATTTTGCTGGTTTTATCTCATTTCCCCCACCAATAACTTCTACATTTCCCCCACCACAATAATTTAAATTAGATACCAAACTTCTAGGGTCACATCCAAATCTTCTTCTTTTAAATATTTTATAAATGCAGAGCTTTCTGATGTTACATTAGGTGTGTTTAAATATGCCATTATTTTGTCATGACTTTCTTCATTGTGAATATAGCAATGTACATTTAGCAACTTTTGATTTTCTTCTTTAGACTTGACAAATCCTGCAACAGAGCTCCAATCTTCATATTTAATTTTAAAATGGCAAACTTCGAACTGCATGTTGTTTCAACAAATGCTGCAACAATATTAAAAGTCTCTTCAAACAGCCTACATTTATACAAGTTCTCCCACCACTTTATAATCCCCACTCTTTTTCTTCCCCACCTTCTTCATATGTAGAAGGGATATCATGATTTTAATGCACTATACTTAATAAATTCAAACAAGTTTTGTGCACAAATGTTACATTTTTTCTTGACTGTTTCAAATTTCATCACTTGGCCTTTTACAAGGTGAACTAATTTACCTCCATCATCTTCAAATTGTTCAAAGTCTAAAACAGATGCTTTTCCACAATCATGACACATTTTTGTTCCATCTTCAAAAATAAAAGCAAGATAAATACCAAATCCACTATTGTCCTTCTTAAATTTCATGACCATTTCACGAATTGGTTGAGGTATTTCACTTTTATTTGATGTTATTATATAACGGTAAAGAAACCCATTATTGATAATTTGTTGTAAACACAAAACTAACAAGCTGTCCATAGTGTTAGACTTGTACTGAAAGTTATATCCATAACTATCTCTTTATATGCTCTTACCCCCACCACTTTTATGTAGGTCAAGGTCATCGGATATTAAGCGAGAACTGGGAATAGATCACTAAGCGGCATGTTATTACATTACCACAAAGTGATCTATTCCCTATTCTCTAAAAGGGGTGCTGATAATTTAGATTCCTAAAATTTCTTTTCCTTCTTCTTCACCTTCTTGAACAGTTGTATTACCAGACATGTGTGATATTAATTTCTTCAATTCTCGATTTTCCATTTCTAATCTTTTCAATTTTAGATCTCTTGCTTCAACTTGTACTTTCAAAAATTTGATATAACTTCCAGCCCAGTGGAGAGTTTTCAATCTTGGTGCTCCAAGTTCAATTCCTGGTATTTGAAATTGTAGTCTATTGAATTCCATCTTCATATCTTCTCGGTCTTGTCTTTCTTTTTCTAGTCGTTTTAATCTTTGTTTTTCCCTGAAGGAAGAAGTCGGATCACAAGGTACATGATGAAACATTTTGATCAACAATTTCTCGAAGAGTAAGCTTCTACACAGATAGTCAACACATTTATCCACATTCCCCCACCAAATTTAAGTCAGTAGTGGGGAGATGCCAATGGTGGGGAGACGTCAGTGGTGGGGAGAGTTATACTAATGTAATGGTTATTTCTACAGTTACACTCGCTCCATTCTCGAAAAGATATTTGTAATATGGTTCGGGATACTGTTCTCTTTCAGATCCCGCATGTTCTTGAATAAAGTTGAAAGCCAATTTTTTTGAATAATCATTGTGAAATACTTCCCTGACACAAACAAGAATTTTTTCTTCCAAAAATTTGACTTGAACCAATGGTATTTTGCTTACATCGTCCTTGTCCATGATAGGTAGCTTGTAGGTAAAAGTATTAGGTGGTAGTTTTTGTGGTTTATCCAGTAGAGAACAAAATTTCTTGTACAATTTCTCCTCAATGTCTGGAAAACGATGTATATCAAACAGATTGTAGTATGAAGGATCAAAAGGTATTTTACGAAACATCTTCGGTCACTAGTCTCTTTAAGACTGATCTCCTGCACAAATATTTAACACATTTATAAACATTCCCCCACCAACTTTTAACTTGTGGTGGGGATATTTTCCCTCCACTACTTCTTCAAAATAGTGGGGGTACCTTAGTCCAATTCAGATTCAGATTCAGAAGACAGTAAAGGTGATATGGGTGATTCCAATGATGAATCCAATATAAATATTTCAATAGCTTCCTTAATTATATCTTCATCACTATCATTTATCATTTCTTCAAATAGTTCTTGTTCAATCTGTACCATTTCTTCCTCTTCCATCATAGAATCATTATCAGTTTCGTCATAAGTTTCCTCTATGTTTTCTTCCTGTATTTCATTTGTGCTTTCAAAAACATCTTTAACTTGAGAATAATTAATAAATGGAGTATCTCTAGACAACATGTTTCTTTACTACTTCTTTTACTTCAAATAACAAACTATGTATCGCTTACTTAGTCTTATATATACTCCTACCCCCACTATTTTTGCAAAACAAAGGAATAGGAAGGGGGTTAGTATCTATTCTTCTCTATCTAGGTTATATTTCATTGCTGTCACATCTACTATAATTTTCTGCTCTTCAATTTTATTGCGAATAAATATTGTCCAAGGAAATAGTTCATTAATATTGTTAATTGTTACTTTTATACTATACAAAATTTCAAAATGTTCTACTAATGAAACAAAAACAATAACTCCTAGCTCATTGTTTCCCATAATTTTTTCTTCAATTTTTATCCGTAAGTTTGTTATTAAACTCCATATATTAATATCATTGGCTATAAAACCATCAAGTCTGGTAAGCATCTTGATGCTACAAGGTGTGGGTACAGACTAGAAACTTGGAGGTTCATAGCCTGCCTTTTCATCAATTTTAAAAATGGGGAGGGGGAAGGAATAAGGATTGGGAAGGGATAGGGTATAGGGTGGGGGGAAAAGTAATTTTGTTATTACACTACTTGTGCAAGAAAATAGCCACCAGTGTCCACACCTTGTTCATAGCACTCCATCATAGATTGTGCCCACTGCAACATGCGGTCTCTGTCATTTGGTGTGACAAGGAAAGAATGACTATCACCATACAATATAAAAGAGTCAATTCGTATATAACATCCTAAATTTAACCATTTATTAACTTCAACCAAAAAGTTTTCTATTGTATCAAATGGAAATTGTGGATCAATTGCTATAACTTTACGTTCTTCACTAAGTTCAACACTATAATCATCATCTTCTTCACTCTCACTCTCACTATCATTATTTAAAATGTCTTCAGGTTGTACAAAAACATCGGAAATTTCGGAAGAATTAAAATGGTAATTCACATTAGGAGGCATTTTTTGAAATAAATAATATTTTAAAAGGTGGAGAAAAAAATACAAGAGATGTACTTCACGGCACAAAGTGCGAGTACAGACTAGAAACCTGAAGGTTCATAGCCCCACTTTTATAAATTTTAAATATAGGGAGGGGGAAGGAATAAGGATTGGGAAAGGATAGGGTGGAGGTTGGGGAAGGGTAATGTGGTTATTAAACCACTCTTGCAACAAAGTACCCAACACCAATGTTCAGTTCGTATGATCTCATCACATCGTCCTGCCAAGTAAGAATTTGTTCTCGATCATTTGGAGTTAGAAGGAAGAAGTTACTGTTATTGTAGACAATAGGTGAACCAATAATCATGTTGAATCCTAAATTTAGCCATCTATGTGCTTCAAAAATAAATCTTTCAACTACATCAAAAGGAAATTGTGTTTCTATAAAATATACTTTAAATTGTTCATTAATTTCAATTTCATCTTCACTGTCATCTTCACTTTCATCTTCACTGCTATTATCCATGTCTTCTATTACATCTTCTTCATGTTCTTCGAAAGCATTTTCTTCATGATGTTGGAAACCATCTTCAGGTGGTTGAAAAACATCTGCATTTTCTGAAGGATTAAAATTTTCATTAAAGTAAGGAAGCATTTTAAAAATAAAGATATTAAGACTGGCAGAAACAAAGCAACAAGAGCGGCGAAGCAACAAGAGTGGTGGAAGAAACCAGAATGAAACACTAGCCATAGCCGGCGCGTCTTTTATAACGGTATGCAAATGAGAGGGGTTAGCAGCCGGCCATGACCGGTCATTGGCCCAGGAGGTGGGGGAAGGAGTGGGGGAAGGAGTAGGGGAAGGAGGGGGGGGGGCTCCATTTTTTCGGGGGGGGGGGGCTCCATTTTTTCGGGGGGGGGGCTCCATTTTTTCGGGGGGGGGGGGGTCGGGTCATTGACCTTTCAGATCCGGTCATTGACCCTAAGGAGTGGGGACGGACACAGAACCCTCCTTTGCCTACTACTACATAGATCAAACTAGCCATGTAGCAGAACTTATTTCTGCTAAGTCGCATGTAAGCTAAATAGCTTACATCCCTAAATTCAAGTCTTAGGTGGCCCTGAAAAGGGCCGTTTCGCTGGGTTTGGTGAACTGCTATGGAGCTTAAGGCAGTTAAATGTTGTTTTCCAAATTAATTTCAGCAGGATCGGCTTGTGTAAACTTGTACAAATTAATTGCACAAATATCACATTTTTCTTCTTCTGGGATGATAAACTTGTATGACAAGTAACATTTGTATTCATAAATTCCACCATCTATTGTAAAATCCAATAATCCATTTCCTATTGCAGCCGAACCACATTCTGGACACATATTTGTTCCATCCATAAATTTATACTGAAGATAATGAAAAACTCCAAAATTTTCCCTATAAAAAGAATACACTTCTTGACATAGTGTTAGTGGAAGGTTTCCATCTTCAAATGCAAGTTCCGCCAACACTATATTTGAAACTATCTGTCGCAAACATAATTCTAATAGAGTAGGCATGTTGCAGCAGTGGTCTCACGGATTGGAATGAAGACTCTGGAGTAGCTAGTATAACGGTTAGATGTAGGTAGACAACCGGTCATGACCGGCCATTCACCCAGAGGAGTGGTAGGGGAAAGAATGGTGGGGGAAGGAGTGGTGGGGGAAAGGGGGGCCAGGAGTGGGGGGGGCTCCATTTTTTCGGGGGGGGGGCTCCATTTTTTCGGGGGGGGGGGCTCCATTTTTTCGGGGGGGGGGTCATTGACCTTTCAGGTCCGGTCATTGACCCGAAGGAATGCAGACAGACACAGAACCATCCTTTACTCACTACTCACATGAAAGTAGGTCACGAGACTTAGAGTGTTAAAAAATAATGGGGGAGAAACACAACGCTATAACGCGTTGTGTTTCTCCCCCAGTATTTTTTAAGCAATAATTTGGAAAAAGCTATGTGAATTTACTTGCTACGCCCCCACCTTGTAATACCATCCAGTTTGTGTCTGAGGAGATAGTCTTTAGAGTCTAACTCATAAACTGATTTCTCTTTGCGCAAGGATTCAATCACTTTAATATTATATCTTAAGCCGTTACAAGTTGCCAAAATGTGTTCGTTGTCAATAACACGTTCAAAAAATAGACACAACCTCTCTTAAGCCTATTTCCTTTCACACCAATAATTTTGGATTGGTATTCAACAGTGGGGGTTTCTGTCACTTGTGGTTCAGAAATGTGTTTTACGACATGTACACGGCAAAAACTTTCGTTTTTTACACATTTCCTCCCACAAGGTGATCCTTTCTTAATTCCCCTAGTAAGCATTTCAGGGCAAGTAGTGGGACGGCTAAATGCCCTACGACGCTCTTCTTGTAATAATTGAAATTGCTCTGAAGGAGCGGGTTTAGGAGTAGGTTTAGGAGTAGGTTTAGGAGCTGGTTTAGGAGCTGATTTAGGAGATGGTTTAGTAGCAGATTGAGAGGAATCAGTTTTATGATAGGTATGATCTTTAGGTGTACTAAGTGGTGGGGTAGGAGGCAATGGTGATAGTGGGATAATAGGTGTGCTAAGACGATGAACAATGGTTTCAACGGAAGGGGTATTAGGATAGTAATGAACTGGCTTCTGCGGTGGCGGCATAGTAGTTGATGGTGGTGGCGGCATAGTAGTTGATGGTGGTACGGAGTCCTTTGAAGGCGAAGGCGAAGGCGGTGAAAAAATACTACGAAGTCTAGAAGTGTTAGTTGGCAGAAGAATAGCTCTAGAAGTTGAAGGTTCAGATGCAAGTCGGTTCTTGTAGCAATCAGGAACGTTTTTGAGGCGAAGAGTTTTCTTAGGTGCAGGAACAGCTGTAGTAGAAATAGAAGTCGAAGTAGAAGTAGTAGTCGGTACAGAAGACATGGTTATAACTCTAAGTTCGCAGCGTAACGTCTGGAATCAGAATGAAACACTGGCCGCGGCTGGCTCGGCTTTTATAACGGTATGCAAATGAGAGGGGTTAGCAGCCGGTCATGACCGGTCATTGGCCCGGGAGGTGGGGGAAGGAGGTGGGGGAAGGAGTGGGGGAAGGGGAAGGGGGGGGGGCTCCATTTTTTCGGGGGGGGGGTCATTGACCTTTCCGAAAGTGGGTCAAGGTCATTCAAGATTTATAATGATCCAAGGTGATGGAAACAGTAATACTGTTCCCACCACCCTGTTTGCCTAGCGGTTCCCACTCCCAACCCACTAGTTACGTTCTGCAAGGGAGGTCCCTGGGCCGTCCGCATCAAAGCGTAACTTCCCGTCCGCATCAAAGCGTAACCATTAATTTCAGGGAAACTGGAACAGTTAATGCAGAAACGCAACTCTAACCCCACCCAAACTAATCCCACCCATCATATTCCTAAACAAAATGCAAAAAAAAAGTCCGACTTGCGGATGTCCCACCCATTTTAAATGAAGTTCAACTGAACTTCTGAATTTACAGTTAATCTACCCCCTAACATCTAGCTGTAAGGCAAAACAAATGCACAAAACAAACATAAATTATTAGTACCAACACATCATTATTAAAAACCAAATAATTCAACACAACCAAATACCATCATTATTCTTAAAATTAATACACCTTAATGCTAAATACCATCATTATTCTTAAAAATTAATACACCTTAATGCTAAACCCAACTTATAACTAACATCGCAATGCGCAAATTATTTCTTAAATTAAATACACCTTACAACTAAACACACACACACACACATACTACATTGCATTAAAAAACGCAACATAGTAGAAGAAGTTCAAATATATATAGGCCTACTATATATTTGAAACTTCTTGCTGAGTCGCCAACAACCTTTCGCTATGAAAGTTTGTTGGCAACTGAAGCAAAGGTATAGCTCCTATCGCTCCTCGGGTTTTGAAGGAGTGGGGGAAGTTGTTTCACTCCAGTACAGTGTTCAATCCAGTCCAGTTCACAGCAGTATAAAAGAAAGGTAAAGAAGTGGGGAGCACCGCATGCGCAACAACACAAAACCAAGGTTTGAGGTTAGAATTATCCATGTGCAGTAGCGCTAAAGTGAGTAATACAGGACTAGGCGCATGCGCATAGCATAGACTCATTCCGATCCGGAGAACTCGTTGCATGCGCAGCAGGTTTGAGGTTAGAATTATCCATGGCAGCTGCCATATTTAGTCTGGTTTCACCACATAAAGTCAACAACCGGTGGTGACCGGCCATTGACCTGGAGGAGTGGGGGAAGGAGTGGGGGAAAGAGTAGGGGAAGGGGGGGGGCTCCATTTTTTTCGGGGGGGGGGGCTCCATTTTTTCGGGGGGGGGAGGGGGGGGGGTCATTGACCTTTCCGGTCGGTCATTGACCCCAAGGAGTAGGGATAGACACAGAACCCTACTTCTCTTACTACTCAAGTGAAAGTCGGTCAACCAGTCATTTGCTTGCCATCTGCCGCCATCTGGCTGGAGTTATTGCCTCTATAAAGGTGGTTAGTTTATCTCGCTACAAACATTCATTGCCTCGCATCCGCTCGGTCATCATCTCTCGTTAGTTTTATGTTATGACTACTTCACTTACTAGGTTTGAGGTTAGAATTATCCATGAAATAGCCTTTGTAAATTCTAACCTATAAAATTACTACTCTGGCTTTCTGTTTCAATTTCTTTTACACTTCATTTTATATCTCAGTCTTCTTTTAACTTCTGAACTTAACACATCGATTATAATGACTGCACAATGTTTAAAATTAAAGCTTTTGCGAACACAACACATATTACGAAGTACTTCTAAACCTTCAATTTCAAAGTGTAAAACTAATTTAAATAGAGTTAGGAAGAAGTACAGTTTTAACCCATTATACTGTTCAACAACTTCTCAGGTTAATGTTGATGATAGTGTTATTTACGACATTTTACGTTCTATGTTACACTTAAATAACTTAGAACTTGTTACACCTATCGACTGTGTTCAACAAGTTTTTTTATTTTACCCCCACCATTCCCTATATAAGGGCCCCGACAATAATTCCTACTTCATTATCTTCTATGCTCTTCAGCTAACAACATCTCCACTCTAATTTACACTACAATAATAATGGAAACCAACCAAGAAAATGTTCAAGTTCATGAAGTATCATCAACAACTCATCCAAGGGAAAATCCTTCTAGAAATTCAACTTCAACAACTCCTCAGAACCCTGTACAAGTTCCAGATGTATCTTCTACAACAATAAATGATGTAGAAGCTATTCTTCAATCCCTTGTCGGTTTCGACTGACCTGTATGATGATCACCGATAAACTGAACTCTTAGAGTTCAGTCTTTTTTAAAACCCCCTCCATATGACCTTGAAGCAATTATCCCCTCTCCTTTATACACTAACTCCTACTTCAAAAATTAACACCATCTCCTCACCCCTTCTCCACCCCTTCATTTGATTTAGCCTCTCCCCACCTGAAGCTATATGGCATGGCATATGGCGGCAGCGACTGATTTGGCAGCTGGCCGATGGCAGCTGGCCGGCAGCGGCTGGCAATTGGCACGACTTCCGTTTTGAAAGTAACCAAACCCCACTACTGACATGTACGAAGATCTACGCACTTTTATGTATAAAGATGATTTCGACTTTTCCGATTATCCCAAGGACCATCCAAATTACGACTACGACAGAAACAAGAAAGTATTGAGAAAATTTAAAGATGAAACAAATGGTGTGCCGATGATGGAAATTGTAGCATTAATGTCCAAACTATATTCATTTCAACTGTACATAAGCGAAAGGAACGAACATCAAGTCACGAAGAAAGCCAAAGGAATAAAAACCTCTTTCCTGAAGAAGAACGTACAGTTTGAACATTATAAAAGATGTTTGTTTGAAAATGTTGAAACAACTGCAACATTTAACACCATAAGAAGCTTCAACCATCGTCTTTTCAGTGTGAAGCAAACCAAATCGGCATTGAGCTATAAGGATGACAAGAGATACATCCTTGAAGACAACATAAGAACTCTGCCATTTGGACATTACTCTCTAAACCCTATCGACCAGTAAACCTATTTTTCGTCCTCTACCTTCTTCCTTTTTTCCTTTCCGTAAAGAAGAGGGGACATGGCAAGCCTAATGCCATGTTCCCTCTTTTTTACACTAATATGAAATGGCCTTGACCTATATTCAAACTATATAAAAGAGAATGAACTGTTGTACGGATCAGTATTTTTACAAGCGATGTGCAAGCAACACCTGAAGATGGAAAGTGTGAAGGACAAGATTGTAAATGAACTACATAAACCAGCAAGAAGAAGATTTCCAAGACGAAGTACAATTATTAAGGGAATGAATGATCTGTATCAAGCTGATCTCATTGAAATGATACCGCACAGTAAATTAAACAAAGGTTTCAAATATATTTTAACAATTATAGACTGTTTTACTAAAATAGCTGACGCTTTACCATTGAAGGATAAGACTGGTAAAAGTGTTACAAAAGCTATGGAAACAACGATACAAAGAAATAAATTCAAAATCAAACATCTACAGACCGATGATGGAAAAGAATATTTTAATAAAGACTTTGGAGCTTTAATGAAGAAATATCAAATAAATCATTATTCTACAAATTCTGAAGTTAAAGCTTCAATAATTGAAAGATTCAATAGAACATTAAAAGGAGCGATGTACAAACAATTTTCAAAACGAGGATCATACGTGTGGTATGACATATTACCACAACTTATAAAAGAGTATAACAACAAATATCATCGTACCATCGGAATGAAACCTATCCAAGTAAACAGCGCAAATGCTAAGGTTGTATTACAACGCATCAGAAATAATACGACACCTAAATTGGAAAAGTTGCAACCAAAAAAGTTTAAAGTCAACGATAAAGTTCGTATAAGCAAATACAAAGGTGTATTTAGTAAAAGATATCTACCAAATTGGACTAATGAAGTATTTACAGTTTATAAAGTGCAACCAACTATACCTGAAACTTACTTATTAAAGGATAACAAGGGTGAATTACTTCAAGGTGGATTCTACGGACATGAATTGTTGAAATCAACAGTCGGTGATGTATATCTTGTTGAAAAGGTATTACAAAGGAAAAAGGATATGGTTAAAGTCCGGTGGTTAGGATTCGATAAAAGTGAAGACTCTTGGATTCCTTCAAAAGACTTGGTATAGTAATTTAATAGATCATTGTGTGTTTAACCTTGACACAAGATGGAGATTGTACAACAAAAAGATCGATTTAATATCAATAATATTGATGAATTGACGGTTGACAATGATAAGTTAAATCATGGTAAACATGGTGAATTACTACCAAATACGATAAGATGTTTAATAACTGGTCCTTCAAATTGTGGAAAAACAAATGTTGTTTTTAACCTTATAACTAATCCTAAAGGATTGCGCTTTAACAATATATACATTTTTTCAAAATCATTGCAACAACCGAAATATCAATTATTGGATAAAGAACTTGCAAGTGTACCTAAAGTGAATTTCTACAAGTTTAATGCCAGTGAAACAATTATGCAACCAAATGAAGCAAAACCATTTTCTATTTTTATTTTTGACGATGTGTCTTGTGAAAATCACGACACTATAAGAAATTACTTCGCTATGGGAAGACATCATAATATCGATAGCATTTATATTGGTCAAACATACAGTAAGATTCCCAAACAACTCATAAGAGACAATGCAAATATGTTGATCATCTTCAAGCAAGATGAAACAAATTTAAAACATATATATAATGATCATGTAAATGCGGATATGGCATTTGAGAAATTTAAAGAGATGTGTGGCAAAGCATGGAATGAGAAATATGGCTTTCTCGTTATTATGAAGGAAGAAGATATTAAAAATGGTAGATATCGTATAGGGTTGGATAAATTTGTATTTATGCGTTGAACTACCGATGCTACATCTAGTTACACGCTGAACTTCACAGTGTAAACATGGTGAATCAAGAAAAACTATTGAAAGAAATAAAATCACTCAGTGATTCTATTAGGGAGAAGAATCGTGCATTGAGGATGGGTTTAAGTGAAAGAGAAGAATTTCTAGAGACTACATTTAAACCTATTACGGAACCTTTAAAACAGATATCAGAAACTATTGGTAAACCTCGTTATGAAGGAGATGTTTTACTACCAGTTTCTAAACAAGAAGTACAAGCATTAAAAAAAGAAGAAGATGATGATTCATATACAAGTGCTAGTGAGCAAGAAGAAACAAAAGAAGAAGAAGAACCAATTGTTGAAAAGGAAGAAGAACAGCCAATACCTGAAGCTGAACAATCTATTCCAAATTTAACTCAATTGAGTAGCGATATATTACAACACGGACCTCTTGGAAGAAAATATATAATGAAAATGCTACATGACATGAAATCAAACCCGAATTTGAGTAAATCACACGTATACGGAGCAAGAATTGATGGGAATGAATTAAAGATCGGCGATTCAAAGCTTGAAATAACACAAGACGATTACATCATTATTGGTGAGCATAGATATAAAGGAACAAAAGGACTATATGAATTAATTTTTAAAAACATACCACTAAGATATTCATCCAAAGATTTAAGTGTTTTTAAGGAGATACTACAAAATACTAACGCTCATAAAAGAAACTACTTAAAGGATGCAATGATTAATCGTTCACGTGCAACAAAATATAACATCGTTATAAAAAAGTTGTTTCCTCCACGAAAATTGCCAACATTACGTACTGCACCAGCGGTGAGACAACCACTGAAAAGAAAATCTTTATCACTTATGGATTTATCACTTCTTGAACAACATGGTAAAAAGAGTAAAGGAGATACTTCAACATCTGGCAAAGGATTGATGAAAAATCTATACAATACGAATGTGATTTACTACAACGACATCAATAAATTGGTTGATAGAATGAGACTATTGCATGAAGCCATGGAAGCCGGTCATACAGGTTTAAATAATGAATGGGTAGCTCTGATTGACGAACTCAGGAATCGCGGCATAATCGTATAATTGTCCGCGGATATATAAGAGTTGCAGGCGTATAATGTGTCAGTTCTAACATGAGCGTCGACAAGTTCGGACGATACTCCGCGTTAGGAGTGCAAGTTGGAGAAAACAGAAAAAGAAGTGGATTACCGCAAACACCCGAAGGTGACTATAACATAAATAATAAACGTTTAAAGTTTGTTAGAGATCCGGAAGAAGATGGAGATGCAACAAATTTAAAAACAGTTAAGGAGGTAACATCTACAAGTTTAAAACTCGACAACAACCAACTGTATGATGCAAAATCTCACAGGGTTATTAACGTTGCAAAACCAGTCAACAACGGAGATGTTGTTAATAAAGGCTATTTTCTATCTGCGATGGAATACGCTTTACTGTTGGAAAAGACTAAAAGTGGAAAAAAGTACAATGCTTTAAATTATAAAATAACTAATGTGGCAGATCCAACCGAGGATACAGATACAATCAATAAGCGTTATTTGCACTCTGTAATACCAGAAAAGAAAAAAGATGGATTTTCCTTCTATAAATATACTATAAACGATATTGGATATCCTAAAGAAGAAAGTGATGGTGTTAATATAAAATACATTAAAGATAATTGTATTTTATATAATGGTGCTGTTATTGATTGTCATGGAAAAGTGTTGTCCAATCTGAAAGATGGTTCAACTCCATCGGATGCTGCTACCGTGAGACAAATGAATGAAAGCTTGAAGAAAGGAACATCCGCTTTTGTTAAACAAAATCAGGTGGTGTCAAAGAAAGGTGATGAGTTTATGCAAGGAAGTGAAAAGTTTACCTTACTACAACTACAAAATGACAAGTGGGATGGAAAAAATAAAAGATTGTCAAATATAAGTTTAGGCACGGAAGAACATGATGCTGTTATTTTAACACAAGTACCACAACTATCAGCTACTGGTGTTAATTTTATATGTAAAGGTAGACGATTAACCCAAGTTAAATCTGGTATAGATGATCAGGATTGTGTTGTTGTAAAACAAACTATAGTTAGAGATAAAATAAATAACGTATATGATGGAAAAAATAGAAGAATATCTAACATATCAGAAGGAATAGCTCCGAATGATGTTGCTACTATTAATCAAGTTATAGCAACCTCTAAAAACGATCCATCTGTGTATACATGTAATGGTAAACGTATCACAAATCTTGATAATCCAACAGATTACAAAGATGCTACTAATGTAGAGTATGTAATGAATCTTGTAGGTAATGCAGTTATTGATATGCATAATCATTTGATTAATGCATCGATGAAACACAATAAAATCGAAGATTCTCGGAGAAACCAATGGATTAAAGATGAAATCATTGATAGATATTAGTAAAACTTTTGAATATTTAAGTATGGAATACACAAAAAAAGGATCCATTATCATAAAGTATTTCATAGAGTGAAGACGTTGGTTACATAAAACAGCATAATGAAGACCGTATCGCTCAGTCGTCGTCAAGACAGCGGCAAGAGAGGACGTGGTTTAACATCAGCTGCATTATCCCTGCTCAGACGGATTCCAATTGGTGCTGTTGTGAATCGAGCGATAGACGCTTTACCATACGAATTACATCTGCCCGGAGGTTATCAATATTGTGGACCTGGAACTAAGTTGGCAAAACGTTTAGCAAGAGGAGATCCTGGAATTAATAGATTAGATCAAGCTTGCAAGGAACACGATATAGCATATTCAAAGTATAAAGATTCAACAAATAGATCAATAGCGGATAAAATTCTAGCGGAAAAAGCTTGGCAAAGAGTAAAATCAAGTGACGCAAGTATTGCAGAAAAAGCATCGGCTTGGGCAGTAACTACAGCCATGAAGACGAAAGCTAAATTTGGTGCTGGAAGACGACGTCGCAGAGGAAGACCTGCAAAGAGAAGAGCTCCCAAAAGAGGTGGAAACATTAAGAAGAGACGTCGTAGAACTCGTAAAGCAACAGTAAAGAAAGCTTCTATTTGGTCAATGGTAAAAAACGGAGCAGGTTTATACCTAAGACCATACCGTGTGTACTAAATAAAAAGAATCAATTGATAATTCCAAATAAAGCCTTAACAAATCATCAGTTAAATGATTATGTAAAATGTTTAAAAATACCATTTTTTCGAGGAGTTTTTATGAAAGATGCATTACCAACTAAAATATGGGAAAATGAAACTGGAATAGTAAATTTGGATTCCACCTATGGTCCAGGCACTCATTGGGTATGCTATAAAAAGCTCGGACAAACAGTTTACTACTTTGACAGTTTTGGCAATCTACCACCACCAAAAGAACTGCAACATTATTTTCGAAACTCCAAAAACATTTTTTACAATTACAAAAGAGAACAACCTAACAATACTGAAATATGTGGGCATTTATGTTTGGAGTTTCTAGCAAAAAGTGTCAGTCAGCTTTAAAATGTCATCGTATACAGTGTCACTGAGTGGAAATTCATCCACATTGAAAAGTACGCTGTTCCCAGCATTGCGTCTATCCAAGGAAAGATTATGGGAAGCGGCATTACTTGATTTGACTACCTACAACTCAATTCCCAATGTTACGGAAGGAAAAAACAATTTACTACATTATTATGAAACTATGGATGCTTCAGGAAAATACTCAGAATTGAAAATAATTACATTTCCTACTGGAGCTTATGAAATCGATGATATAAACCAATTACTACAGAAACAACTCGGAGAAGATAATATCACCGTTAAAGGAAACAATAATACTTTAAAAGCAGAAATAACTTCGAAATATTATATCGATGTCAGCTTGGAAAACTCCATTGGCAGTTTACTTGGATTTACAGATACAAAAAAGAAAATCTTAACTCCTGGAACTACTCATTCAGGTGATACAACTGTTACAATATTGAAAGTCAATAGTATCGATGTAACGTGTAATATTATACACGGATCGTATAGAGAAGGAGTGAATCAGCATATTTTACATACATTTTATCCAACAGTGGCTCCCGGTTTTAAAATTGTTGAGAAGCCACAAAACTTGATATACCTACCGTTAAACACCAGTTTCATTTCAGACATCGTACTGAACATATTGGATCAAGACGGTGTTAGTGTTGACTTTAGAGGAGAAACGATAACTATACGGATACACATCAGAGCGGCAACATAAAAGTCGACATGGGATTATCATTTAAACCGCAACGGAAGAGTCGGGAGCTCAGTAGCTCCTCGACATTGGAAGAGTTAACATCGGACAACATTCGTTTTCTACAGAAGATTGGATTGAAACTTAACAACGATGGATATCCTGGATATATCTCAAGGACCGACATTCGACGAAACACTATGGGAGAAGGAATATCACACGCACAACCCTTACACTTTATCAAAATTAAACAATAACGATGAAATAAGGATTCCCATTCAACAACAAGATATTTACACATTACCGTGTGAAAGTTATTTATACATCGAAGGACGAGTATTAAAATTGGATGGAAAAACTGCTTCAACAGTTCCTTTTATAAATAACCCGATGGCATATCTTTTTGATGAAATAAGATATGAGATATCAGGCGTGACAGTTGATTCGACAAAAAAGGTTGGTATAACAACGACATTGAAAGGATTAACATCATTAACACCGCATGAGAAGAATTCAATAGTCACCGCCGGATGGGTTGCCCCTGATAAAGACACTATAACACCGGATTCCAACGGTCACTTTGATTTTCATGTGCCCTTACGATTGCTTTTGGGATTCGCTGAAGATTATAAACGAATAATAATAAATGTCAAACAAGAATTGGTATTACTCAGATCTTCAACTAACAAGGACTTGATACTTGCGGACCCTACAACTACGGAGGATAAACTGGAATGGCAACTACAATTGGATAAAGTTGTTTGGAGAGTACCTCATGTAAGATTGGCCGATGAACATAGAATTGTATTATTGAGAAAATTAAAATCTGACCGTGATATTGTGATGCCATTCCGTAGTTGGGAATTCCATGAATATCCTACACTACCTCAGACAGAACGACAAACATGGACCGTCAAGACATCAACTTACTTGGAACGAGCAAGGTACATAATACTCGGTTTTCAAACTAAGCGAAAAGATGTTATCACTGCAAATGCCGGTCAATTTAATCACTGTAAAATAAAGAATTGTAAAGTTTTCCTAAACTCTCAATTCTTTCCGTATGACAATTTGAATGTCATGTTCAGCAAAAAACGTTTTTCCATTTTATACGATATGTATGCAAGATTTCAATCGTCATATTATGGAAAGACTAATACACCACTATTATCACCTGACCAGTATTATTCCAAGGCTCCGATAATTGTAATCGATTGTTCAAAACAAAATGAATCGGTAAAATCATCAAGTGTGGATATAAAAATTGAAATGGAATTTGAACAACCGGTAGAGGATGAAACTTCAGCATACTGTCTAATTCTACATGATAAAATAGTTACTTACACACCGCTGACTGGAATTGTGAAGAATGTACTTTAAAAAGAATTAGTACAACGACTGCAGATTTTTGAGGTTAGAATTATCTGTCTCAATTTTTGAGGTTAGAATTTAGTTTGTGAAAGACAAGTTAAAGACAAACATTAATGTGAGCGTATAAATTTCAAGGATTCCACGAAAACATAAAAGTGAGAAAATCATGAGTGGAAAATTCATTATATCTTCGACCGTCGTATGGGAAACATCGTTCGCAAGATGAGTTCTACTAACGGAGAAGAAAATACACCTCTAATGGATGATAATAGTTCAGATATAGAAAAACAAGTTGAACGAGAAATGGACGAGTTCCTCAAGTTTAACAAACATAAGAAGAGAGAAGAAGAAAAAGAAGAAGGAGAAGCTGAAAAAGAAGTAAAAAGAAAAAAGGTTGAAGTTAACATTACAACTAATATTTTAACAGAAGTATTTCTTCGGATTTTCTACCCCATTTCTTCATGCATGACGAAAAGTATTTCAGTCGGAATTTTAAAATCATTGGATTATTCACCGATTGTTATTTTAAATCATGGAAATAAAATGGTTACATTCACTGAAACTTCTTGGGAATCATTTATGAAACATTTACATCTTTTGGAATGCTATTTGAGTAACAACACATTTGGAAGAAGAACAAGATTAAGTTTATTGGAATCAAATATTGAAGTTGATATAGTGAAACATCGTGGAGGACAAATGGTTCGCTTCAGAGATTTAACTAGACATGATGTAAAATTACATTTGACCAAAGAAGAATTTTACACTTTAAGTTGTACTACCGGTCCCGTCACCAGATATTTGAAACAACTAATATTTTCAAGTGCAATAATCAAAGACTATCTAATCGATACATTGGACAGACAACCTTTCGTTTCAATTTTATACGGTCCCGTGGATACTTCAATTTTTAATCGAATACCTCAAGAAGTGGATATGTGGAGACAATTGAACAACTATCACACCAACTTTAATATCGACGAAGAAGCGTAAGAAGTTAAAGAAGAACAATCGTGTTTGTAATACAAGTCAGTTGCTGACGAGACTTCATCATGAACAAACGGGTTTCGTTTTCTAATGCGCCACATATAATGGAAGTTAAAAAAGGTATAATTGAATTTCAAGCTTTTCGAGGAAATGATGGAAATTTCATTATAAAAGAATTAGTAATTTTGGATATGAACACATCTGTAGTTTATCATTACTTATTCAAACCTCCATTACCATTCAATAGACTAACAACTAAAGCGAAAGTTACAAACAAATGGTTGTACAAACACTTTCACAACTTAAAATGGGATGAAGGTTTTATTAATTATAACATGATGCCGCACATTATGAATCATTACTGCAAAGAATTCAAAACTATCTACACAAGAGGATTGGAAAAAGCTAATTGGATACAATCATTTACAAGCAACGAAGTGATAAATGCAATAATAGATAGAGATTTCCAATGCTATTTCAATGAACTTTGTATTTCATCAAAGAGTTTTAAACATCGAAGGTCACAGTGCGCTTTGAAGAATGCCTACCGCTTGAATAATTTCCTTCAACAGAATGGTGGGGGTAATGTCGGTAATAAAAGTGAGAGCGCTACCATGACGCAGCATGAGTATTACTCGAACCTCCGAAGAGACAACATCTCCGACGGACATTATTATTAACAAGAAGATTAACAAGAAGATTAACAATAACATCAAGATGGCATCGCAGAACTTTCTTCAAAATTTGGTTGATCAATTCAACGCTCATTCAAAATCAACAATCTTACCGACGAAGAGATGTTCTGAACTAAAAGAAGAAAAACATTACATCATACATACAATCAAGAAGATGGACACTTCAGTTGGTGATGCTATTAATTGCACATTGAGCGAGGCGCCGTATACAGTTGGTGACGAACCGAAGTTTCAGATATTCCTACCGAAACGATTTGTACAACTTCTACAGAATGAAGATCTTCGTGTTATTCAACCCGGCGCACTCTATTTGGTTTCACACGGACCGAGTGGAAACAACTCAACTGAACTAACTATTCATGTAACACCTTCTACTAACTAGTTTGTACATAGCATTGTAAATATATGTGTTTGTAATGGTTTCTCAATAAAGATGATATAAAACAAAAAAAAAGATAAAAGAAGCAACATATTGTTATGTCTTTGTACATAGCAATATGTTGCTTTTTTTAAAAATTCCACGGGATGACCTTGACCCAATTTTGTGTGATAATAAAAGTGAAAATCAACTTGTGAAATTCATCAGTCTACGACTACCTTTCGTACCGTACACATCTCGCTCTCTATAACTAAATACAAAACTTCAACATGTCCCTAAAGGTCAAGTGTGCATCTTACGATACCAACACCATTACGAGTTTTGAACAACTTGAAGATTTAACCAACGAAATGCGAGTTTTACTTACCGGTGGTTATCACTTAACTGTTGATGTTAGTGCTACTAATGTAAGGATGTTTACTAAAACAAAATACTGCGATGATGAAGTATTTCTTTCTACACAACCTACAACATCTTCATCGCCGACTGGTCAACATAACATCAAGTTTCACAAGTATTACCAATGTTAAATAACTTTTAACAAGTAAAATAAAAGAATCACGTGATCAATGTCAAGTTGATAAAAAGGGAATGATACTTGTATAAATAATCATTCGCTTCCCGACTCTCGCTGCGTGAACACCTAATTTTAAAGATGTTATACAGAATGATGATTGAACTTGATGGAAAGATCTATGGAAAAGATTACAACACTGTTGAACAAATGACTGAAGATTTAAATATATTAACTAAAGAAGGATATCAAGCTAAATTAATTTTAAAATTTCCTGAAGTACATCCACTATCGACTAAAGAACTTATCGCTATGGCTAAAGCGGAGAGAGAGAAAAAGGCTGAAGAAAACAAACAGAAACAGACAAAGTCTGAAGAAGATAAACAGAAATAAACTTCTTAAGTATAAACATTCCTTACATTAGTAAGGTATAATTTTTTAAAACTTCGTTTGGATGACCTTGAAATTACCCCCACCACTTTTTGTAATACATAAAACTGACTATTCAACACTATACACTCTTATTCTTTCACTGGACTCAGCAGCGTCAACATGGAAGAACAAAAGTACAAGTACGAACCTCGTTACTGTTGTGAACAACAATGTACAGATTTAGGACCAATGATGGTGGACGGGTTAGCTTGCACTAAATGTGAATTTTTTGGATCTTGTTACTGCAAGTGCAAAACAAAACAACTACCGCCGCCGGAATTGCGAACTTTCAAATTTTACAAATCAAGATATTTTCATACATGCTGTCCTCAAAGATGTATCAAATTTCATCCTCTCGATCTAGCTCATTGTCAACGCACCAAGTCTCATCAAGATGATTTTTGTACACATATGATAAAAAGATGTAAATACAGATCAGATTGGTATTCCGATCCTGTAGAACCATCAAATGTGTAATTTCAGTTTTACACTCTTTTTTAAAACTTCAATTGGATGACCTTGAGATTTCCCCCACCATTAGTTTTTTAGACTTCCCCCCACCATAAGTCTTTTAGATTTCCCCCACCATTAGTTTAAGTTTTGTATCTTATTGAATCCACCTTTGTATTATTTCACTTCCAACACTCTAACTAACAACATGGGATCGCCTTTCGTCAAGTTTCAACATATAATAACTGACAGAGAAGAATTGGAGGAAATATTTCAAAATTTGCTCTCTGTCATGGATAGATATCCTATGAGATGGATCAGACTTGATGTTCACTATTTACGTCCTCGTGATTCTTCATCATCTAGTGAAGACGAAACAACGACTACTACTTCAGCTAGGATATTTCAATTTTTTTCATCATCGAGTGAAGACGAAACAACGCCTACTACTTCAGCTAAAATATTTGAATTGAAAGACGAAGAAGAGGAACTTGGCTATTTATTTAATAACAAGCTCATGCTCACCGACAAATAAGCCTCCTTCCTAAGCACCGATCTTCATTCAATCACCGACTCTCGCACGATGAACAACTCTCCGTTGGCACGAATGAATTCTAGTTTCGAAGTAAATTCTAAAGAAGATTTGCAAGAAATATTTAATACTTTACACGAAATTGTTAGTAAATTCAACACTGTTAAAATGAATCTGGAAATAACTTACGCCTGTCCTATTTGTGATAAGGTTGACAGTTCTGATGAAGATAGTTTGCTTAATCTTACTCCACTTACACCTCTACAATCAGACACGACAACAACAAGTACGGAAGCAACTGGTGAGCAACCTCCTTCCCCCACCACTTCTTTGTGATTCAACTTCCCCCACCACTTCTTTGTAATTCAACCTCCCCCCACCACTTATTCGTTTAACTAACGTTCCTCGCTTTTATTTCTCATTCCGTCTCCAACATTTGAGCTATCAACATCACTTGTTTCAAAATTTCAAACACCAAAAAACAACACTAATGATGGATATGATGGATGAAGTTTCCTTCAACTCAAGGATGGAGGAGGAAAAGATGAAAGAGGAAAAGTTGAAATTGGAAATTAGACGATTGGAATTGGAACGGGAAAACCAACTCGAGATATTACGTTTCTTCAAACTTGTCAAATACGTCATCTGGGGACTCTGCCTTTACCTTATCCTCGTCGTCGGCGTTTGCTTTTACAACTCCGTGTTTCATCACAAAAATTCAACCTGTATTGCACATTGATTGTATTTCTTTTTGCACATTGATTGTATTTGTTTTTACGAATAAAGTTCAAAACTTAAATCTACCTATCCCGCTATCACCGGATAGTTCAACTCTCAGAACTATTTCCTGTGGTAGCGGGATAGGCTTTTTTAAAACTTACTCGGGATGACCTTGACATACTTTCCGTAACCCAATTGTCAAGTTGAATTTCAGTTTTGAACTAACTTTTAATTTATGCATACCTCCCCCTCATTTAATATACGACCGGAAGCTATGTGCCCAGGCACGTGGCTTCCGGGGCAGCTGACCTGAGCCAGAAGTAACCAAATCTAACTACTAGTTTAATTGGTTACTTTAGTATATTTCTTGGTTTGGGTTTCTTCAGCCACATCTAGCAAATAGTTATTATCGGGTTATCGGGTATGTTGTTATATGTTTCATATTAAAAAAATAACAAGTTTAGAATTCTATTAATTATGCTTGTTTTTTATTTATTAGTCAATAACGTGAAGATTAAACCTTGAAAGCCTGTATTTTAAGAAAGCATAAGTTTTTTATTATTTCCCGTTTAAGTAGTTGTATGCCATCAAACATAATGTTTTATCAAAATTCGTAAATTTATTGCCTACCTAATTGGTTTTGAACTGCTATGATTATAATATCAGTTAAAAAACCTTACTTGACGAATCGTACGTACCTTATTATTAAATTTACTGTGATTGGGATTACTCTATTTGAGCACATTATTTCCTCCTCTACAATTTCTAGTACTAAATTAGTAGTTTTCATCACTAGGAGCAAAAGTGGGTCTTTTTGGTGCGCAATCGTGTTTTAAAAACGAGGCGCAGCCGAGTTTTTAAAAACGATTAAGCATCAAAAAGACACTTTTGCTCCGAGTGATGAACATAGTTTTTTATCATGATGAGAAAATAGACTTTTAGTCGTTAAAAATATTAACTATAAAGTTGTATTTTCGAGGTTATATTTACAAAGTAAGTAATATGTAGTGTTTACATTTCTGTTATTTACAAACAATGCTCTTTATAACGTATGAATTTCAAAATTATGCTCCTTAACATTAATAATGTATACTAATATACTTAGCAAACAGCTGACTTTTCAGTACTAGGACCTAAAAAATTCTCCAGATGATTTTTCAAGTCCTAGGACAAAAAAGAATCGGTTTTGGTACTATTAAGAGAGCAAAAAACAGGCTGATTTCGTGCAGAATGATAAAAAATAATATATCGTATGGCTCATTTAGCCAGCCACCATGGTTGAAGAATAATAAATAAATTCTGCGGTGCAGAGCACCTGAGTCAGTATAAGTAAAAATCTAAACAAACACTAAAATAAAAATCAGATCTCTCTTTATAGAGCTAAATCCAGGGCGCTCAGCCATTGCAGCCCAGCTTCACTTGAGATATGCAGACCGGCCGATCCTTCGGGGAAGGCACTCAGTGGGCACTCTTCGACTATGTGTTTCATAGTTTGATACTCTGCTCCGCAGTCGCATGACTGGTCTTGTGTCATTCCCCATTTGTACTTCCAATAATTACATCTTCCCACTCCAGTGCGGAAACGATTGAGTATAGTCCACTGCTTCCGAGGAAGATTCATACCACCTACCGCTACGGTCGGGTCAGATATCAAGAAGTGATTACGACCTTAAAAAGCGTCCTAGGAGGAAGTCCAGTTAGTATTGATGGTGAAGTTCGTGTCCATAAACTGGGAGGCTGTTCGTAGCGGTGGTTTTCGGGTCCTCAATCGACCCGCATTCTGGGGTAGGTAATCATGGATGGGCAGCTGTGGAGCAGATAGGATCTTTGTGTATTCCCTAATGAGTGCATCCCTTCGTCTTATTTCAGGTGGAGCGATATTACACAGCACGGGGAGCCAGGGTACAGGGGTTGCCATGAGGGTACCACTAATAGCTCTCATGGTCCTGTTTAGCTGGACGTCGATCTCTCTAACGTGCACACTATTTAACCACACGGGAGCACAGTACTCAGCAGTTGAATATACCAATGACAGAGCAGTGGTTCGCAGAACTTGTGCGTTAGCTCCCCATGTGGAGCCAGCAAGGTGATGGACAATGTTAGTCCTGGTTCTCACCTTAGCTGCCGTTTTTTGTAAGTGGCTTTTAAACATGAGAGACCGATCTAAAGTGACTCCCAGATACTGTGGGTGGTCATTATGTTTTAGCTCAACACCGTTGAATACGATTTTAAGTTTTTGGTTGGCCAGTCTATTATTCAAGTGGAAGCAAGCAACCTCAGTTTTTGTTGGGTTTGGATTAAGCTTCCAGGCTTCAAAGTATTCACCGAGGGTCGTGAGGTCATTTGTTAGTGTTTCCTCTGATTGTCGAAAATGCTGGTTTTGATATGCCAATGCAATATCGTCTGCATATATAAACTTCAAGGACCGAGTTACAGGAATGTCGGCAGTATACACATTAAAGAGCAGTGGGGCGAGCACTGACCCTTGCGGCAGGCCATCCTTTAGTTGCCTAAACGTACTTTCTCTGCGTCCCAGATATACTTTTATCATCCTATTGGAGAGCATTGAGTTGAGGAGACGCAACAAGAAAGGGCAAGGAATAAGGTCGTAAAATTTAACTAGGAGGCCTTTTCTCCAGACAGTGTCATATGCTGCAGTCAGATCTAAAAAAGCCACCGAGGTTTTCAGTCTTCGCTCAAACCCATCCTCAATGATCCTGGGAAGGGGGCGATTGGACCCAGGAAAGGTACGGCTCAGTCGGATTACACGTCCTCGATAAGGACCTGGTGTTCTTTCCCATAAAGATCCGAGGAGAGATTCCTCGTGACGGCGACAAATGGACTGTCGTCCTCACTGAACCTCGAAAATCCAGGTTGACGGCGTACGACCCCAATCACGTCGGGCGGACCCAAGTCATGAAACGGGCACTGAGTTTTTTGAATTGCTACGCTCGCTACCAAACACGGAGGTTTTTCCCCGAGCAATGGACCCTGGCTGCTATCCCAAGCCACACCCCGTAGTCAAAGACGGGATTTCCGACGGCCCCTACATCTGCGCTTTCGCCGAGCTCCTGGCCAGGGGAAAAAGAGTGAACTACAAGCACTTGGACGGTACCTCTATCCGCAAGACGATGGCTAAGATCTTAAGGCGGGGAAAGTTCGACAGCGAAAGTTTCCCGGAGGAAGCTGACTGTGACCAGCTTATGCGTGAGCTGGATGAGGCCATTGGAGAAGAGACTCCACGCCCCAGTTGTCGGGACTCAATATTTGACCCCTTAGAGGTGCGAACCTCTGATTAAGTCTCTCCACCCCCCGGCGATGTTCGCCCCCCAAGGAGGGGAACGGCGCCCACTCCTCGAGTGTGTCCGTCCCTGTGATCCCAAACCACCCTGACGGAAGAACTATGGAAACTCCCCAGCTATTCCCTTAGCCAAACGGTGAAGGCCCCGTGGTGGGAGACGATCCGCCGAAGAACGACCCGCCCGTAGAGGCCCCCGGAGGCCACTCCCCGTGCCTGCTAATAGTTGATCGGGGATTGGAGGAGATTCAGATGGAAGTGGAGGAGGGTGAGGTTGTAGAACTTCCAGCTGAGATCCCCGACCCATCCGACGCCCACGGTGTTGAAGCCCGTATATAATAATCTTAGTTAAAGCAATTTACAGTGTTGATTTGACTTTCTTAACCTTCTTCACTCAACGGTCAAGTTCACTAGCAATAATCGGTGGTAATCAGGATCGGAATTCGGTCCACTGGTTGGTGCATCTCCATCTGGATAGGTGAGCTAAATCCCTTAAGAGAAACGGTGGTACTTTTGAGACTACCGTGGTAGTCGTCAAGGAGTAAATCGCGCGTAAAAAGCCTTTAAAAAGGTATCGGTTATCAATGAGTAAACCCCGATCACACCAAGTAGTGCGCGTGAACGCGACCAATTTTTAGATGAGGACAAAATCTTTTGGCCGAATGCGATTGTCAAATTGTATGAAGGCTGATCCTTATAGATTCCATGCATCGAACTAAAAATTCCTTGCCATGCGTTTTACAACTCTAAAAAATAGTACTTTTACGTTACATGTCATTTACTGATTGTCATATTTAGTCGCATTGATAAGCAAGCCCGAAGTGAAGCCCTGAAACAGCAGCAGGATAAAGTTTTAAAAATTCTGCCAACTAATGATAATCTATTAATCTAGACATAGAGTATTCCGTGAAAAAAAATTGGAATAAAGAAATTGAATAAGAAAAAACGCTCGGGTAGCTTACTCGTTCTAGAACAATATACAAAGGAAATGTCAAAGTCAAAGTTTTTTATTTGCCATAAATTTACACAATCATGGGCAAGAGTCATATACAAAAAGTTAACTAAAACTAAAAAAACAAATGAAATTAAATCTTCAACAATAGGCTAAAAGAAACAAAACAGTATTTTCATTCCTTCAATTCTTGTAAATAATCGTGAACAGAATAATATTCCTTTGAAATTAAAAACTTTTTTAAAGAACATCTGAACACTTTTATGTTATTTACTTTTTTTAGGATGTATGGAAGGGCATTAAATAGGTCTATAATTGATTGATACATTTGTTTTTCGGAAAAAGAGGTGTGGTGGATTGGTGGCGGGATATTAGTTCTATTTCGGAGGTTGTATGAGTGGCAAGGTAATGAGTGGAAGGTAAAAAGACTATTGCGCTTGAAAAAGGCGAGACATTCTAGAATGTAGATGCAAGGAAAGGTTAGGATGTTGTTGGTCTTAAAGTGTGTTTTGCAGGAGTCCGAGTACTTAAGGCCAAGAATGAGTCTAAGGGCTTTCTTTTGCATCAAGAAAATTGAAAGTGTTTTGAGGCTCTCTGAACCCCAAGCAGGGACACAATAAGACATGTACGGATACAGACAACCGTAGTATGCAGTTAACAAAACATCCATTTTTGCAAAATGCGCAAGCCTGCGAAGAATAAAAATGCCAGAGCTTAGTTTTTTTAAAACTTTATTAATATGGGATGAAAAATTTAACTTGTCGTCAATGATTAAGCCTAGCAATTCACTTCATCGCAGGAACTAATTTCGGCATCTCCAATGAAGATGTTATTGGATGACAATATACCAGAGATATTTCGCATTCTGAAGTCGATAAGTTTTTTTTTCAGTGTTGACACAGAGAAAATTATTAGTAAGCCATTTGAAAACTGAACTACCTTGTAGAAATGTATTGATTTCAAGAAGCTCACGATCAGGAGATGAAACTACCAAGGATGTATCGTCGGCAAATAGACATAGATGATGATCTCCCACAATACTGGAATGGATATCATTGATGAATATCAAGAATAAAATGGGTCGCAAGACTGAACCCTGTGGAACTCCACTTTTTACAGCTATTGGGAATGAATAGTAGTCTCTCATACAATCCCCATCATCAATAAAAGGAATTTTCACACTTTGTCTGCGGAATAGAAGGTATGATTCTAACCAGTCGAAAGTCTTCCAGCCAATGCCACTATTTGAGAGCTTTCTTAAGAGAAGGCCATGGTCCACTACATCAAACGCCTTACTCAAGTCCAAAAACAAACCAAAAGTTGATCTTCTATTATCTAAAGCCAAAGATACCTCATTTATAAGATTGTACATTGCGATCAAAGATGAAAGTTTGTCTCTAAACCCAATTTGGTGATTAGAGAGAATGTTGTATTTATCAAAGTATTTGGTGAGTCTGAAGAGAACCAACTTTTCGAGAACCTTGGAAAATGTTGACAAGATTGATATTGGTCGATAGTTAGATCGGTCAGATTTGTTGCCTTGTTTAAAAATGGGATTGACTATTGAAAGTTTGAGGGCATGAGGAAAACGACCTTTCTGAAATGAAGTGTTTGCAAGGAAGGCCAATGGAACAGATAATTCATTTGTGCAATGTTTCAATAGGACAGAAGAGACGGAATCTCGTAGTTCGGCCACCAGATTTTGTCCTCATCTAAAAATTGGTCGCGTTCACGCGCACTACTTGGTGTGATCGGGGTTTACTCATTGATAACCGATACCTTTTTAAAGGCCTTTTACACGCGATTTACTCCTTGACGACTACCACGGTAGTCTCAAAAGTACCACCGTTTCTCTTAAGGGATTTAGCTCACCTATCCAGATGGAGATGCACCAACCAGTGGACCGAATTCATCCTGATTACCGCCGATTATTGCTAGTGAACTTGACCGTTGAGTGAAGAAGGTTAAGAAAGTCAAATCAACACTGTAAATTGCTTTAACTAAGATTATTATATACAGTTTTAAGAGTGTGGAAAATGAAGACTGCAAGATATAGGCCTCCTTAAGTTCCCTCATTGACTATAAATACTGTACAAAATCAATCAACTTTTTATACAAAATCAATGATTCCATCGTCCATGTTTTAAGTTAATATTTTCATTTTTCTTCATTATTTTTTTATATAAGTACAATATCTTTAAATATGTCAGAAACAACGTAACTGCCTTAACTTAATAAATGAAGCTAGAGTTGTTTACAGAAAAATGGTTTCAATATTAGACTTTTTATCGTAATAACCGTAAGGAAAACTCCATAACATACTATACTAAATCAAGAAAATAATAAAATTGAACTCATTCTTAAAATTCTCAAAATTTTCTGAAAGTTTATATTTTGCTTATGAAGATTTAGAAGTAATTTTTCCCCAGATCTTA
This sequence comes from Neoaliturus tenellus, assembly GCA_030545055.2. Lineage (NCBI taxonomy): Eukaryota > Metazoa > Arthropoda > Insecta > Hemiptera > Cicadellidae > Neoaliturus > Neoaliturus tenellus. Next base: position 100,722,443 of record CM061536.1, on the reverse strand, counting down.
AAAAATGTCAACTGGAGACTGGGGACATATTTCGTATTTTATTTATTGTGTTGAGGTTTTAATTGTATTGAAAATGATATTTATAAGTTAAGTCGTTTTCGTTTTTCTAATGTAACTGGGCGTAACCTGTTTTGTAGTGTTCAAAAAAATAAATTGTACCAAAAACATTTTAGTTTGACTATTTTATTCAGCAATGTGATAGGGTATAGGCTATATGGCTTTTTGCTAAGCATGAAACTTTAAGTCAATTTATTTTATAAATAAAATTGTTCCAATGGACTGATGCTGCAAGTCTACCAGACACCAATTTGAGTTTTATCATCTAATTGCTTAATTTCTTGTCTTACCCTTAGAACATACAACTCAAAAAGTATTTTTTGAGGTTAACCTAGAAGGAAAAACCATTGACTATGTAGGCCTACACTTAAACGGCATTCGTTGGACAGAGTTACAAATAAAAATAATTGATTTTGGATGGAATGACGTACTAGGGTTATTATTAGCAAACGAGGGTTTGTTGTTTTTAATACCTACATAAAACACTGTTATAAAATAAGTTAAAACAAGGTTTATATGAACTTAAAATTATGCATTATCAATTAAAATTATGCAAATCAAGGCAAGCTGGACTTGATCTTCAACAACATGCGGCCTAATTATAAGCTAATGGTGAGGCGGCAAGCCTTTAGCACCTTAGCTGAGATGATGGAGATGGCTGAGGACTATGAAGCCTACCTTCGAGCGAAGAATACCTTTCGTCCCCCACCGCCACCGAACTTAGTGCTGGTTCCAGAAACCGCCTACGTACACAAGAAGAAGAGCGACAAGGTTTTGGACACGTCAGTGGTTGAGATCCGTACGCGAGAGTCACCACAAAGACCCTCCGGAGTTGAAGTCCGGAAGGGTGATGGTTTGCGTGTGGTTAACTCCAATGATATGAGTAGACCCCGTGCAGAGAAGAACAAGGCGAGCTACGAAAGGCCGGAAGGTACAAGGAGAGACGTGAGGTACTTCAGATGTCAGGAAACCGGACATTTTGCTCGAGGGTGTAAGAAGCCAAGAGTCGTTCGATGCTTTGGGTGTGATAGACCCGGGGTTACCCTCAACACGTGCAACTGTGATGCGGTAAACGGATCACCGGCTCAGGGCTCGGAAGGTCACCTGAATGCAGGATCCCGAGAAGAACGACCTCCACGGACTGGAACGGCAAGATAAACACTTTGGTCAGAGGCGTCGATGGAAGTGTGCCGCCGCGGGATGAACGGCCCTTTGTCGAGGTAGAGTTGATGGGGCGAGTTTTCCCTGCTCTATTAGACACTGGGTCCGTAGTCAATCTCGTTGGGGAGAAGGCGGTTGACCACCTTCACTCTCAGGAGGTGGTACCGCACGGACAGACCACCCCTCTGAGAATGGCAGATGGGTCGCGGTCTAGTGCCGAACTGTCGTTCCATCTGACTTGAGAAGTGGATGGCAAGCGGTGGACAGGGGAGGCCTTGTACATTCCCACTTTGACGACGGATATGATAATTGGGATGCCAATTATCCTTGAGCTGGATCTCGTCACGGTTGGGACTCAGGCCATTCGTATGGGTGTGGGTGAGATCACTTGACCACCGGGGCCTGGAGGACACGTACTCCTCCTACGCTTCCCCTCCGTCACGTGACCTCGACCTCCCGCCACTCCGCTTTGCCGCGCTATTCAAACCCGCTATTACACCCCCCCCCCCCCGAAACTTTGAAAAAAAAAGAAAACTAAAAAGGAAAAAATCGTTTTACTTCCGCTGAAATTAAAGCCTTTTTTTACTCACCTCCTTCGCACACGGAGGTTGCTCTCTTTCCTTCTTATCCTAGGTGTAATGGGTGGAAAATGAAAACTTCCTCTGAAGGGTGGATCTCCCGGATTGGTCATATGACCTCGAAACTCCAAATAAAACGGCTTCTCGCCCGTATTTTTGCAGATGTCTTCTTAAGGGCTCGGCCCCGATAAAAGCCTGCAACTTCGGCTTTCCTTGAAATAAAAAGAAAACTGATCCCTCCGATCAACACAAAATAAGACGAACTCCGTCTGTTTAACGGCGTTGGAAGGCGAGCCGGAAGAGCTTCTTGCTCCGGACTCGGTAAAAGGTGCCGTCAGCACGGTAGACGCGCCACCTCTGGTTCCTAACTTGGCGCTGATACCAGTGTGGACTTCGAAGATGTAGGCGGTCCCATATGTAGTCGGGGAGGCCCAGTGGTCTTCTCGGATGAGGAGGTTGTGCACCCTCCTCACGGTGTAGACGGTTGGCCCGTAGGCGTTCTCTCAAGTCGGGTACTTGGAGGGGCTCGACAATGGCGGGGTGCAGATTGGCCTGAGGACGTGGGGCTTCAACACCTTGGGCGTCGGATGGGTCGGGGATCTCAGCTGGAAGTTCTACAACCTCACCCTCCTCCACTTCCATCTGAATCTCCTCCAATCCCCGATCAACTATTAGCAGGCACGGGGAGTGGCCTCCGGGGGCCTCTACGGGCGGGTCGTTCTTCGGCGCATCGTCTCCCACCACGGGGCCTTCACCGTTTGGCTCAGGGAATAGCTGGGGAGTTTGGGATCACAGGGACGGACACACTCGAGGAGTGGGCACCGTTCCCCTCCTTGGGGGGCGAACATCGCCGGGGGGTGGAGAGACTTCATCAGAGGTTCGCACCTCTAAGGGGTCAAAGATTGAGTCCCGACAACTGAGGCGTAGAGTCTCTTCTCCAATGGCCTCGTCCAGCTCACGCATAAGCTGGTCACAGTCAACTTCCTCCGGGAAACTTTCGCTGTCGAACTTTCCCCGCCTTAAGATCTTAGCCATCGTCTTGCGGATAGAGGTACCGTCCAAGTGCTTGTAGTTCACTCTTTTTCCCCTGGCCAGGAGCTCGGCGAAAGCGCAGATGTAGGGCCCGTCGGAAATCCCGTCTTTGACTACGGGGTGTGGCTTGGGATAGCAGCCAGGGTCCATTGCTCGGGGAAAAAACTCCGTCCTTGGTAGCGAGCGTAGCAATTCAAAAAACTCAGTGCCCGTTTCATGACTTGGGTCCGCCCGACGTGATTGGGGTCGTACGCCGTCAACCTGGATTTTCGAGGTTCAGTGAGGACGACAGTCCATTTATCGCCGTCACGAGGAATCTCTCCTCGGATCTTTATGGGAAAGAACACCAGGTCCTTATTGAGGACGTGTAATCCGACTGAGCCGTACCTTTCCTGGGTCCAATCGCCCCCTTCCCAGGATGTCAATAGAGAGGAGTCCATCGACCACACACTGGGGAGCTGGCAGTAAAACACGCTCCTTTTCTTGACGAGCCTGAAAAAGGCGTCCACAACCCTGTCTTGGACCGGAAGGCTGGGGAACGGGGACGCGGTCTCCTCTGACGGAAGGGGTAACGGGTTTCTAACGCTCATGCTAAGCGTGCTACAAGCGAAGCAGGAGACTCAGTGGTAGAGGCGGGATAAGCACCTAGAAAAGCACAAGCGAAATTAATGAAGTGAGAGTTACGTATATGCAGCGAATAAAGGAGAGTGCATGCAGAGGATAAAGAAAAGTGCATGCAAGCAGGGAAAATCTGGAAAACTATTTACCCAAATCATCGTCGTTCGCAATACGCTTTTAGGTCCTTGACGTGTACGACGTGTACCTGCTTCCGGCCCGGTTCTTTGACTTGGTATAGGTTCGCACTTATTTTCCTTTCTACCTCACAAGGTCCTTGAAACTTGGGGGCTCATCACTTTGTCCCCGGGTTTAAACGCGTGGTCTCTTGCGGAGATTGTAGTAGTTTGCCTGGTGTAAAGGCCTTCTTAAGGTTGGCGCGACACCTCTCAAAAATCCGCTGGAACTCTCGCTCCTGTTCGTTATGCACCTCTTGCGTCGAAGGTTCGTTTGGGTCCGCGGACACCTCGAAATCCGGGCCCTTTACGGAGTCAGGCAACCGCAACTCCCGACCTAAACAGAGTTTGGCAGGGGAATATCCGGTTGACTCGTGCACAGCCGAGTTAAGCGCGAATTGGAATTCCAGTAATTGTGAATCCCAGGACTTGTGATTGTCACGAACGAATTGTGCGATCATTGTTTTAAGAACGCGGTTTTGGCATTCTACCGGGTTTGATTGGGGACTGTATTGTGCCGTAGTTTGGCAGGATACTCCCCACTCTTCGGCCAACTTCCTAAACAACGCCGACGTAAACTGGGTGCCGTTGTCGGTTAAGATCACCTCCGGGGCACCGTAGCGTAATAATACCGACTCCTTCAGACGGTTTGACACCGCCGTAGCGGTGACCGCGGTCAATGTAGCGAGCTCAGTCCACTTGCTGAACTGATCTTGGAAAACGGCTATGTACCTGTAACCACGGCTAGATCGCGGAAACGGACCGACCAGATCTGCGGAGATCACTGACCAGGGTCCTCGTGGGGAACGAAAAAACATTTTTCCGGCTGGCTTGGCCTGAGAAACTTTGTGCTCCTGACAGACTTGGCAAGATCGAACGTATTTAGTAACATCATGGTGAAAATCGGGGGAATAGTAACTCATGGCCATCCGCCGCAGTGTTTTCCGAATCCCGAGGTGACCGGCGGTTGGCAGATCGTGGTTCTCCACCAAGACCTTCTTTGTAAGATTGGAGGGACGCACAAATTCCAAGATTCTTTCTTATTAGCCTTATCGTAGGCTCTCCTATAAAGCTCGTCACCTCTGACGAAGAATTGAGGGTATTTCTGAGGGGACCGAGTGACGTTGCGAACTAATCGGTCGTACCACGTCTGTAGCTTACCGCTTCTCCCACCTTCAACCTCCGGATCGTCGGTGGTTGAGGTTACGGTCGTCCCGGAGGGTTCGCCTTGAGCTCTCTGTTCGGTAGCCGCTGTTACCAGACTAGCATCCACAGGTTGCCTTGATAACGCGTTTGCGACGCGATTGAGAGTTCCCTTCCGGTAACGAATTTCAAACTCGAATTGTTGAAGCTCCATCACCCAACGGGCGAGCCTCCCCGAGGGTTCTTGGAGTTTCATTAGCCACTTTAGTGCACTGTGGTCCGTAATGGCAATAAATCGATAACCCTCGAGGTATCCTCGGACTTTTTGAATACCCCATACGAGGGCCAAACACTCTTTTTCCGTGGTCGTGTATTTCTTCCCCTGCTCGCTAAGTAGTCGGCTCGCGTAAGCTATTACAACTTCTTTGCCGCCGTGATCTTGGGACAATATAGCTCCGAGTCGTTTGAAGCGTCGACTTGTAAGACGAAAGGTTGGTCAAAATCGGGACAAGCTAAGATTGGCATCGAGCACAACAATTCCTTTAGCTTTTCGAAAGCCTCCTGTTGGGCGGTTTTCCACTGCCACGGTTGTCCCTTCTTTAAGAGAGTCGTCAACGGTCGGGTCAATAAAGCAAAGTTGGGAATGATTCGACGATACTAACTCGCTAAACCTAAAAAGCTACGTACTGTCTTAATGTCGTGCGGCGCTGGGAATTCATGTATGGCCCTGACTTTGTCGGGATCGGTTCCTACTCCTTTGCTGCTTATCACGTGACCTAAGTATTTCAGTTGGGTTTTGCAAAAATGGCACTTATCGGGGTTGAGGCGCAACCCTGCCTTGCGTAGTCGTAGAAAAACTGTTCGTTAAAGTTCCAAGTGCTCTTCGAAAGTCGGCGACACTAGCACGATGTCGTCCAGGTAGGCAAAAGCCCTTGGTTTGAGTTCGGGGCCGATCACCCGATCGAGTAGCCTTTGGAAGGTAGCGCTGGCGGAGTGTAACCCGAACGGCATGACCTTGAACTGATAAAGGCCCATGTCCGGTACAGTGAAGGCCGTGATAGGTCTCGAGGCCGGTTTTAACGGAAACTGCCAATATCACCGATAGAAGTCAATGGTGCTGATAAATTTCACCGATCTCAATTTATCAAGTAATATAGCCCAGTCAAAATAGGTTCGTGTCGGAAGTAATTCCGGAGGAGCTGAATTTTTCACAGTTGATAGACTATGATAAGGTGTGCATTTTTCCAAAAGTCCCGAAAAATCACTCTTGAGCTTTCCACCCTACGACCCTTTAAAGTTAAAGCTGCAGTATGTTAGGTAATCACCTACAGTTTTGTAAGGAAACAAGCAATCGAGGTCGAGTTGCTTTTATTTTGTTCCCAATAAAATTTGCTACAGAAAATGTCATTACCACTTATTACAAAAACCTTAAGGTTTTGCGGCAAAATTGATACAAACGTAAAAATTTGATTTTTTTCTTTTCATCAGTTAAAAACTTTCCCTTACACCTCCTTTGTTTGAAGTTTATATGTAAAACCGTAAATCTAAAGTTTTTAGAGAATGATTTTAGCTTTACATTGATATATAATATCACTGTGTTCGGTGTGAGGATAACGAGCAATATTGTATTTTATTTTATGGTGACATTGAAAAAAGGCTCTGATCTTGGGCCATTTCAGTACAGACATTATTGAATTTTAATGCCTTCCCCTCTTATTTTTTCTAAAAGGAATAACCTAGAAGAATGGGACTTAATACATCCATATTTGGCCATTAGTACTTCATTTTGAGATAATGTGATTTTTTAGCCCCAATGGGAAACGGTCCACTAGGAGTCACAAGAAAATCCTAAATGTAAGCATAGGGTAATATGTACCTCATATTAAAGGTCTCACTTAACAGAACACAATGCCGCAAACCCGACGTCAATCGGACAACCGAGCCAGAAGTAGCAGGCAATGGAAGTTTTTGAATTTAGAAGTTGTTCTTTCTTTCTTTCTTTCTTTCTTTCTTTCTTATTTGCTTTCGCAGGCTTGACTAAATGTCACGACGCCTCATATTCTGTTTGTTTTGTAATTTGTTTCCCTAGAAGTTGTTATAAAAGATTTTAATGACAAGTTAAAACGCCTGGGATTTCCGGCTCGGTTGTCCGATTGACGTCGGGTTTGCGGCATTGTGTTCTGTTAATTAAGACCTTTAACATGAGATACATATTACCTTATGCTTACATTTAAGATTTTCTTGTGACTCCTAGCGGGCCGTCCCCCATCGGGGCTTAAAAAATCACATTGTATCTCAAAATGAAGTACTAATAGCCAAATATGGGTGTATGAAGTTCCATCCCTCTAAGTCATTCCTTTCAGAAAAATAAAAGGGGAAGACATTAAAATTCAACAATTTCTGTACTGAAATGGCCCAAGATCAGAGCCTTTTTTCAATGTCACCATAAAATAAAATACAATATTGCTCGTTATCCTCACACCGAACACAGTGATATTATATATCATTGTAAAGCTAAAATCATTCTCTACAAACTTTAAAATTACGGTTTTACATATAAACTTCAAACAAAGGAGCTGTAAGGGAAAGTTTTTAATTGATGAAAAGAAAAAAAAATTTTACGTTTGTATCAATTTTGCCGCCAAACCTTAAGGTTTTTTCAATAAGTAGTAATGACATTTTTTGTAGAAAATTTTATTAGGAACAAAATAAAAGAAACCCCACTTCGATTGCTTTTTTCCTTACGAAACTGTAGTTGATTTTCTAACATATTGCAGCTTTAACTTTAAGAGGGCGTAGGGCGGAAAGCTCAAGAGGGATTTTTCGGGACTTTTGGGAAAATGCACACCTTATCATAGTCTATCAACTGTGAAAAAGTCAGCTCCTCCGGAATTACTTCCGACACGAACCTATTTTGACTGGGCTATCAACCCTATTTGTGGGATCGGGTACGAGTCTACTAAACTAGCTTCATTGACCTTCCTCATGTCGACGCAGAAGCGATAAGAGCCGTTAGACTTCTTGGTCATCACGATCGGGGAAGACCAACTCGATGAAGGGGGCTCGATCACCCCATTTCGTAGCATGTTTTCAACCTCTTGGTTGATGATGGCCTGCATCGCAGAGTTTCGCGGATAATACCGCTGCTTCACCGGGACTGCGTCATTTTTTAGACGAATTTCGTGCTCGGTGAGGTGGGTAAGACCGGAAACGCTATCGAACAAAGGCAATTCTTTTGCCAGAAATTCACCAAGCTGTTTCTCTTGGTTATCCGACAAGGAAGCAAGGGCACTGACGTCGCGAATAAAGTTTCCCTTCAGGGCCACAGAGCTATCCATGTCTTCACTAATTCGAACTAGGTCTAGCGCCTCAATCGTGTGAATACCTAACATTAGGTCAAATGTCAACGAGGCCACGTGCAGAGCTTCCCACGTGTGTTCCACACCCGATGTGCCGATCGTCCCCGTGATTCGATAAAGTTTCTGGGTCGGCTGTTCTAAGCCGTTCGCCATTCTGAGTATCAGACTACTCTCTTCGGCTTCGGCGCCCAAGGAGTCTAAGTGCCCTGCTACGCGGTCTCCGATTAAATCTAACACGCTGCTGGTGTCTAGGAGAGCTTGAAAACTTTCGTCACCTATCCTAATATTTACATAAAGGCGGGAGGTGGTGTGTCGTTCGTCGGCTACAGCACCGACATATATAATTAATACTACGGAGCCATTCTTCCCATTGGTCGGAGGCCCTGGCCATGTTGGTCGACTCGAATGGCCTCCTTACTTTCAAGTCGTTTGACCGTTTCCCGTACGACAACCACACCTTGTCGTCGAGATCCCTTCACGCTTACAGTGGTAACAGCTGAGCACCTTGGGTAGTCGGCAGTCGTGGAAAAGATGGCCGCGCCTGTCGCAGTTCCAACAGTGGAAGTCTGCCGTTCGCCCAGCTTAATTCCTCGTAGTGTCCCGGGGCGGGTTACGCGATCTATCGTTGTTATATCGAGTGTCCATCCCGGTTTGTTCAACCCGGGCGAGTCCGCGTCGTGCGTCGTGGTGTACAGGCCCACGAGGTGGCTTGTCGCACACCTGGGTGCCCTGACTACGAGTATTCGGTGTGTAATTTGATTTTCCTGTAGCCGACGGTTTGTCTTTGCCCACGGTTACCACCGGCGCGCTGTCGTACTTCTTTTTATGGTAGTAGGCGGTCTCGTGTACTAACGCGGTTGAAGGGAATGGGGGAGGCTTAAAGTTCTTTTGGGCCAGGACGTACAATTCGTAGTCCTCCGCCCTGTCAATAAGGTCCGGCAGCGAGGCGAAGTCATGGTGGCGCACCATAACCTTGTACTCTGGTCTCATATTATTGTAAAGGAGATCGAGTTTAGCCTGTTCAGAGAAGTTCCCACTTAGCTCCTCTAGTCTTTCTATAAATGAAACCGGGTCCTTCCGTCCGTCGAATTTCAAATTCCATTTTCTCAAGACGTTACATAGCCCGGCGACGTCATATCTCGCCCCTGTTCACTCACCGAATTAAGTTTTTAATAAATAACTAAAATGAATTCAATTAACTTAAAACTTCTTCGAGAAAATAAATCAAATGCAAAATATAAATCTGGGACGACCTGTCCTACGAAATAAAACTAAGGAAATAAATGTCACTAAAACAATCGCACTGGGGAATATATATCGGATAAAATTATAAACTAAATTACTGACGATTCGAACTTAAAATGAAAACGCCTGAAAATCAGAATCAGAAGGGGTTTCCTGGGCCAGTAATACGAGATTGGTCAAGGACCCGTGGGTTAAGATATATTTTAATTTTACCTTGAATAGACTAAATGGATTAACTCGTAATAAACTAAGACAATTAAATCGAAGTGATTAGAGCAGGTGGCTTTCGTTAGCTTACCGTGCCGTAGACAAAACTCTTTAGATGTTTCAACTCGGGCTCAAGCACCCCGTCGGTCTTTATATGTCGTTGGCCCTTTACAACTGCTGCCGTGGTCAAGAGTAGTACCGGTTTGCACCAGCGTTCGGCGACGAATGACTTGACCACCGGGGCCTGGAGGACACGTACCCCTCCTACGCTTTCCCTCCGTCACGTGGCCTCGACCTCCCGCCACTCCGCTTTGCCGCGCTATTCAAACGCGGCCGTTACGATTAAAGTACGATTTTTTGTTATAAAACCTCTTATTGAGGTCTTACCATCTGTGTTACTAAATTTTGCGTCCAACACTAAACCAAATTTTATAAAATTTAATCTTACCAATTCTTGTTTTAAAATTTGACTATTCAATAATTTTGCCTCAGTTATAAAGTTTTCCAAATCAAGTTGTACATTATTAATTTTGTTATTAATTACTGTGTGTCCAGGGCAGGCAGTTGCACGTAGCCGTCTCATACCTTCTTGTTCCTCGCACGTATCCATATCCATGTCCACCAAATCCAAGTCCGTGTCCGTGTCCATGTCCGTGTCCGTCCGTGCCGTACTTCTTCCAGCTCCTGATGTTCCGGCGCCTCCAAATTGGATAACGCTGGGTCGTCTCCGTTGCATCATTTGGAGCTCGCTCTCCCAGTTGTCCAGCCTTCGATGGTGTTCGGCTAAAAATTGGTCAAGCGAGTCCAAGTCTAATTCACTGACTTGCACATCTGCCGTCTCCTCCACTGTGTGCAATTCTTGATGGATCTGCAGAATCGCGTCGTCTGGGAATAATTCCCCACAGATATGGCAAAGAAGCATTTTTTTAACACTTATTACCACAAGCGTCTTTAGATGTTAACCCCACAAAAGATCACCAAAGAATGAGAGACGCTCTTGACCGACCTGCCTATATAGCGGGTGGTGGGGGGTGGTCTTGAAGAAAACCGTTCTGCGCATGCGCAGAACAAAATCTATATATATAATTCCGTAAGCGAATCGGTCCCCACGAAATATCTCGAGTTAGAAGAAAGATAGGGTAATGTATGATGGCTCATTTTAAAGCTTGAGGGCCAAGGACGCAAGGAAAAATACCAGAATCGTCAAAAGTTACCTGGTCTTCGACCCATTGGACCTTGAAGTTGTAATGTTAATCTAATGGGAAGAAGATTTTTAGATCTACACGTGTGATTAAGCAGATGATCCAGTGAATAATTTTTATCATTAACTCGGCTAATTATTGAACAGATATTTTGAGTTAAGATAACCATATTTCATTATAACTTTTTAAAATTTGCAATGCACTACAGTATAAAATAAGGAAAACACCAAAAGTGATGGAAAAATTACGGATCCACGGTAGATTTCTCTCTTCAAAATCTATGTCATTATGATATTGTGTGCTGAATATATCGCTGTAAAAAGTGACTTATCCATGGTATGGTTGATATAATTGTTAATAAAATGGCTATACTCAGTGCATGTCGTTAAGATATGACGTTACTGATTTATACATTGGCTATTTAGTGGTTAGAGTTGAATCGGTTTTTTAATAATTGTTTATTTTTGACTAAATCATATTATGTAAACTACTAACATTAGATAACCTCCGTATGAGGAATATTTTGTTTTATACATTCTATGCTCCTTTCCTTACATAGGTGGTACGGAATAAATAATAGCCCAATAATACATATATAAGGGGAGTTTTTAATTTATGCAGTGTGCAAAAACGAACAATATGTCAAACAATGTTCTACTTCAATGAACAAATAGAAAAAAAACAGACTACAATTATAGCACAAGGAACGTTGTTAGACTCAAGTGGCTGGTGTTGGTTGGGAGGCACGAAGGGTGTCAGTTGCACAGAGGGCGTGGGGGCCTCGGTGGAGGCATGGGTAGACATTCTGGACACGGGGAGCAAGGGCAGGTAAGGGAGCATGGGGGTATGGGGGCCACGGGGGGCATGGGGCCACAAGGGAACACTAGAGACGTCGGTGGCACGGGGGGTAGTTGGGCAGGGGGTTATGGGGAGGAATGGGCCGGCATGAGAGGTTGGGAGAATGGGGGGGGCACAGAGGCATGGGGGTACGGGGCATGGGGGCACTTGGGCCACGGGGGCATAGGAGCCAAAGGAAGCACGGGGCATGAGATGAGAGCATGGGGGAGACTTGGGGGGGACATAGGGGGCACGGGAGAGGAATGGGGGAGATAGAGAGGAGGGAGGCATCAAGAAAGAACGGCGGACATGTGAGCACAGGAGAATTGGATTTACAGAGGTATAAGGGATAGGGGGCATGGGGGTACTCGGGCCGCGAGGCATATTGGGTACAGGAAGCACGGGTTACGAGAGGGGGGCACGGGAGGCTTGGGGGACATAGGGGAATGGCACGGGGAAGAACGGCAGGCTTCGGGGAACGGGGATATGAAAGGCACGGGGAGGAATGACGGGCATCAAAGGAAGTACAGGAAGCATGGGTCACGAGAGGGGGCATGGGGGAGACTTGGGGGGACATAGGGGGCATGGGGGAGGAATGGGGGACATAGAGAACACGGGGGCATCAAGGCAGAACGGTGGACATGTGAGCACAGATGAATGGGGGTCACAGAAGCATAGGGGGTATGGGGACATGGAGGCTACTTGAGCCGCAAGGCATTGGGAGTACAGGAAGCACGGGTCACGAGAGGGGGGACACATGGGAGGCTTGGGGGGGACATATGGGGCACGGGAAGGAACGGCAGGCATTGTGGAACGGGGATAAGGGAGGCACGGGGTGGAATGGCGGTCATGGAGGCACAAGGATATGGGAGAACCGGGAGTATGGGCATGTCGGCACGAGGTGCACTTGAGACGTCGCGTCGGTGCCACAAGGAGTAACTGGGTATGGGGGTACTGGAGATGAATGGGAGACATAGAGAGCACCAGGGCCTCGAGGAAGAACAGCGGGCATGTAAGATTGGGAGAAAGGGGACATAGATGCATGGGACATGGATAAAGGAACGGGGGTATGGAGCATGGGGGTACGCGGGCCATGGGGGTACTCGGGCCATGGGGGCATAGGGGGTACAGGGAGCACAGGTCACGAGAGGGGAACGGGGTAATGGAGGAGGCTTTAGGGGTCATAGGAATCACGGGGAGGAACGGTGGGTATGGGAGCACGTAGGTATGGGCGGCATGGCGGCATTTTCATTGGGCACAATTATCACAAGAGACGTTGGAGGCACTTTTTTTAGTTGGACATGGGATACACAGAGGAGGAATAGGGGACATAGAGGGCACGGGGGCCTCGGCGAACAACGGCGGGAATGTGGGCACAGGAAAATGGAGGTCACTTTGACATGGGGGGCAAAGGGGTTCGGGGGCATGGGGGGTACTCGGGCCATGAGGGCATATGGGGTACAGGAATCACGGATCACGAAAGGGGACAAGGGACATTTCAAGAGTGGGGGACACAGGGGTCCTAGATAGTGTACAGTATTAATGGGATAGTAACCATTTTATCATGTTGTATTAAACTACTGTATTCACTTAAATTACGAACTCATTATGTGTACATGTTAAAGTTAAAAACAAATTTTATTGCGTCCGGCAGTCTAATAGTGCAATTTTTTTCCACAAAATAGACAACCTATTGTATTGTTTAATGCAAGGGAGAATATTGGCAAATTACTGATTTGTTACCACCAAAAAATATTTGTCGAGATTAAGTAATAAGAAAACCCAACCGTGTAAATTCACGCAACAGCTTGGGAAGAAATATAATAACTGTTCAACTAGGTGATGAATTGAAACTTTATTTTTGAGATAACATCATCATTTGGACTTTTAGGGGCCTTTGCCCCTACAAGCCCCTAGTTTTATAGATTATTTAAAAATGTTTCCTAAAATTCTACATAAGTTTAATATAGAATATCCACTTAAAATATGGTAAAAACAGGGAATACTGGATAAGAGATATTGATAAGATTGACTTTTTAGCAAATACTTTCAATAATATATCAACAGGATCACAAATTAAAATATTTTTATTTTTTACAAGTCAACTTGTTTAATATTAAATATTTTTAAATATATTTGTTTCATCAGATGCTTTTTGGCACACTTACTACATGGCAAATCTAAAAAAATGTACAGAATTAAGACTATTTCCACGGAAAAATACCAATGTTTTAACTGCATATTAAATTTAGCTCGAAAAATATCAAATTAATATCAGCATAAATAAATTCCAAATTTAGATCTTTGAAATTTATATTCAAGGTAGCACTAAAACGGTGCTACCTATATTTTAAATACTTACAATTATTTTTTCCATCCTTACAATTTCACAGTTTAAAACTTGTAAGAGACCGACAAACTGAAAAAAAAATTTTTCTAACCTAATCATTACTAAAATACATACATGATACAACTGTGCTAAATAATACCTTTATGTTTATGACACATCTGAAGCGGTGGAACATCCATGTCAACACCTTAGCGGCTCGAGAGAGAATGAGATGAACCAAACTTGCTCCAGAGGTATCTCAGTGGTAGACTGGTGGGGAGAAATCGAGAAGTAAAATAAACAAAATATTCCTTATTTAAAATTTGACGATCGATTTGTGTCGGCGGTAACAATTTGCCACTACTATTTTAACTTGTCCTGTGAGTTACAATTTCACACTACTGGCTCGCACCTCCACCTCCCCGTGGGGAGGGGGAGGGGGGTGATGCACTTCTCGTCCGGAGCAAAAAATTTTTGGTCAAGGTCAAAATTTAAAATTAAAAAGTTTTCGAGAGGGGGGCGCACTTTTCGTCCGAAGCAAAAAATTTTGGTCAAGGTCAAAATTTAAAATTAAAAAAGTTTCGGGGGCAGCACTTTTTGTCCGGAGCAAAAAATGTTTGTCCAAGGTCAAAATTTAAAATTAAAAAAGTTTTGGGGGGTCAATTTTCGTCTGGGGCCGGGGAAGGTCACCTACCACTAGGACTTTAACTCTTGGTTACCTGCTACCCTTACTCATGTGTGAACATAAAATAATATTTTGTTTGACCACAGTTTGGACAGCCAACACTTAGCCGCATCTCGCTCTAAGTCCTGAGGAGTCCCAGAACTCAGACGAAAATCCGCCTAAGTCATGGCTGACCTAAACTGCATGTGGAACACCAAAATATTATTTTGTTCACACACGAATATAGGTCAAGGTCGTCCAAGAATTAAAACGAAATCCCCCCGATGCCTAAGACCGCCGGCGGTCAGAGGCATCGGGGGGATTTCAACATTTAGGGGGAGGTGATTTAATAAAAAATATTTTCTTAATTTTAAGTCTCCTGAAGGGAAACATGCTACAATAATTTTGAAGAGGTCATGCTAACCATGACCAGGATCCCGTCTTAAGCCGTAGGTTCTGACTTTTGAGTAGCACACCGGTCAGTGTCAGGATGCGACGAATCGCGCTGAAGGATGCCAACCACCCATCTAGAGTGATGCGGTCCAGCAGCGCCCCTGACCAGTAAAGTTGCCTAAGGGTGGATCCCCAGGAGCCTACCCCCAGGTTCGTTAGGCACCATGCTATTGTTGGTAACAAATAATTCTTGAGGTTCTAAACCTGGAAAAATTTTTATTTTACAGAGGCTGCTAAGCCTCAAAAGCCTAAAAACACTTTAACCGCCAATTTACAGAGGAGAACCTCCAAGATACGAATTTAGAAAAATTTTATACTTGGGGACAACCTGTGGAGATTAGTACAAAGAAATATTTTTCAACACACAAGACTTAGACTAAATAAATCCAACACCAAAACCTAGCAGAAGCAGCAAGCGCAAAATAAAAATATTTCTTAACACTACACATGCCATGCCTTAGACTAAAAGAGAATTCCCAATATAATGCGGCGCCAACATTATATTGCGAATCCTGTAGGGCAGAGCTCCAAACACCCAGCTGAAGTGTTTGAAAGCAACTGCAACGCGGGTAAGCCTGAGAGAGAGAGGAGTAGGGCCGGCCAGGAGTGGGGGAACCGGACCTAGTTACGTAAACAGCCGGACCTGGACACGTGCAAGGCTGTACTTGTTTATGCCAGTGGAAAATCCCCAACAGCCACACCTGAATACATTACTAACCGGATCTCATTATACAACACGTGTCAGCGGTAAAGTGCCAATAATGCCTCAAGGTATGGGAATGCCTCAGGGCATGGGAGTGCCTTAGGCTATGACACCTCCACCGGGGGAGGAGGGGGGTGCACTTTTCGTCCGGAGCAAAAAAATTTGGTCAAGGTCAAAATTTAAAATTAAAAAAGTTTCAGGGGGGTTGGGGGACGCACTTTTGTGCAACAAAAGTTGTTTTTGTTTTGTTTGTTTGTTTTGTTTGTGAAAACAGGACGCTGCCTGTTTGCACAAAATTAATTTTTGTTACACTCTATCGCTGTCCTACAGTTACATTTATTTAAAAAATTATTTTGATACAAAATTAATTTTTATGTAGCTCTACAGGTCTCCTAATATTTTCCTACACTTGTATTTTGCAAGTGTGTCTAAATTTTTTTTCGCTCATGATTTAATTTTATTCTACACAAGTGGATTTTGAACTTTGCTACCAAACTGATCTATGCACATTTCCTACAAAATTATTTTTCATTTAGCTCAACCACTTTTAGTCTTACATTAAATATTTCTTGGACTTAAATTTTGTACAAGTCTCTCTGTTATTTTTCTGCCAGTACGTGTTATTCCTTGGACGGGTCGCAGCAAACTGTTTCTACACAAAGCAACACCGGACCGCGTTACCCCCACCACTGCTAATACCCCCACTATAGCGCTATTCCCCACTACTTCCAAATGAGGTGCAACACTTTACTGAGTGTTTCAGTTTTATCCAAACCTTACTGTGAGACACAGCTATGGCTGAAACTTTGCGAGAAAAATTATTAAGAGTAAAATTTTTGCTGGCCAAGCAAAATAATTCTGTTAGGGTGTCCAAGACTTCCACTTTAACAAAAATGAAACGCTGCTTCAAAAATAATCCGAAATTTTACTCAAGGAACGCCAAGATCACTATGGGTTATAAAATACAGGGTGTCCCGGAACTCTCTGGAACCCTTTTGTATATTTGTTCCTTGCATCGAGACAAGAAAAAAACATCCTACAAATAGGGGTCTAAAATGCTTCATTTAGCCGCTAGCCACCATTTTGTTTTTTACACATAATAAATTTTATTTCCGTAACGGATGGTTGCATTACGTTCATATTTGGTAAGAACCTTTATTATACCAATGCCCATTTTCAGGAAAGAATATAATTTTTTACACTGTATATTTTCAAAATGGCGGCCATTTTAATTTTTAAAACTCAAATATCTGAAAATCGGTAAATTTTATAAAAATTTTACAAGACACAAAAAAGCTGCCAAATTAAATTATCTAACTAATGAAACCAAGTTTGTAAGGATCTGACAACAAATAACAGAGTTAGTGCGATTTTACTCCATAAAAATGTTGATTTTGCATTATAATTCATGCAAATTAAGACCATTTTAACAGACAAATCACAATAACTCCGTTATTTGTTGTCCGATCCTTACAACCCTGGTTTCATTGGTTAGATAATTTAATTTGGCAACTTTTTTGTGTCTTGTAAAAGTTTTATAAAATTTACCAATTTTCAGATATTTGAGTTTTAAAAATTAAAATGGCCGCCATTTTGAAAATATACAGTGTACAAAATTAATTTTTTTCCTGAAAATGGGCATTGGTATGATAAAGGTTTTTACCAAATATAAACGTAATGCAACCACCCGTTACGGAAATAAAATTTGTTATGTGTATAAAACAAAATGGCGGCTAGCGGATAAACAAAGCATTTTAGACCCCTATTTGTATGATGTTTTTTTCTTGTCTTGATGCAAGGAACTAATATACAAAAGGGTTCCAGAGAGTTCCGGGACACCCTGTATTTCAGAAACTTTTAGACGAGCTAACTTTTGCCAGTAAAGTAACATTAGTAACTCCAATTCCAGACCAATTGTCAAGATCACTTAAGAAAGCATAAAAAGGTAAATATTTCTCAGGAAATATTTCCACTCCGAGTAATGGAGGTCCGGTAAAGGACAGACTCGGATGAGTTGTTGGAAAAAATAAAATTTTTCTTCCATCTGATCACTTTACCCCCACCACCTCCTCATCGCCACCACTGGGCCGGGTACCTGAAATGCACGGAGCGGCTTGGTCGGTTGCTACTCGACTCTTGTAGTGTGTACATCACACTTTTTACACTCAAATTACTTAACTTCAGTCCCAAATTAAAACATTTAGCCGAAATTTACACATTTCATAAATTTTCGGCTAAGTCTAGAATTAAGAAAAAAAAATTTTTCGTTTGGTTATGTTTGAAATTTCACAAGTGCCAAGGTCACATGAGAAAGAATAAAAAATTCCACTCCGAGTGATGGAGGTTCAATACAGGACAGACTCAAATAAATTGTTGGCAAAAATAAAATTGTTCTTCAATCTGACCACTTTACCTCCACCACCTCCTCATCCCCACCACGCAGCCGAGTACCCTGATTACGCGGTACAGTCTGATCAGTCGGAGCCCGGCTCTCTTGGTGTTAACACCATCGCGTATATTCCGTGTTTTAGGTGTTTTCCAGTCGGACTTCGGGTTTCCTGGTTGGTAAGTAGAAAAAATATTTTTTTAAGGGTACACCTAATCAGGTCAATGACCTCTGAGGAATGTCAGGCGTCACATGTGGTAGGTTTTCAGTCGGGTCACTAGGAAAAAAATAATTTTCTTTGCACTTTTGTGGTTTCTCGTAAATTTTTGCTCTCGAGCGAAATTCAAGGAACCGCAAAAGTGTAAAAAAATTTTTTTCTCTTTCCTCGTGACCTTGACCTAATTACCTCAGTGACGTCATCATTATCATGTAAAGGATGATGACGTCATCGACACATCATTCATATGACGTAATTGGTGACGTCATTGATGACGTCAGTGGCCTTGATGACGTCAGCATTCCTCAGAGGTCATTGAACTATCCCAGGTAAGCCCTTTCGCCACTTAGCAGCCGATATAGTTGTTTAGATCTTGCATTGAGAGCAGTTCTCTTTTTTGTGATGTGGGTTTTCCAAGTTATTTTTTCGTCCAGGTAGAGTCCAAGATAACGTGTGTATGTACTTTGAGGGATTCTAGTGTTGTTTATATAAACCGGTAGGCACAGTCCCCGTTTTAGAGTGAAGGTGACATGTGAAGATTTTGACGCATTAACTTTCATTTGCCAATTTTTTAACCAGGTGCTAAAACATTAATATGGTTTTGTAGGTGGCTACTTGCTTCAATTGGATCTTCTGAAGTGCTGAGGATAGCGGTGTCGTCTGCATAAGTGGCTATCTTAGTATTGGGAGTTTCAGGCAAGTCAGCTGTATAAATACTGTAGAGAAGAGGGGATAACAATGACCCCTGAGGAACGCCAGCAGAGATAGGTTTACAGGCAGAGAATTCCAGTCCTTGTTTAACAGTGAAGAATCGATCTTGTAGATACGACCTGAGTATTAAATAGTAGGTGGATGGAAGAAAAGCTTTTAATTTTGATAACAGGCCAGGGTACTACACCTTATCAAAGGCGGCGCTTACGTCTAAAAACACAGCACTTGCATAGACTACTTTTTATTTTCAAGGCCGGACGCAATTGTATCGACCACCCTATGAAGTTGCTGAATAGTCGAATGCCTGGATCGAAAGCCGAATTGATGATTTGGTAGAACATTACTTTCTTCAAAAATACTTTGCAACCGATACAAAAGTAATTTTTCAAATAATTTAGAAATGACAGGAAGTAAGCTAATCGGCCTATAAGAAGACACTTCGTGAGCAGGTTTTTCAGGGTTTTTAATCGAGATAATTTGGGACAGTTTCCATTGAACCGTGAGTCGTTCGATTGAAGTAAGTCGTTCAAATTATGGCAATAAAGATTTGTGTTAATAAAGTAATACAAGAGGAGGGGACTTCACGTAAAACTTCACTTGTGATTAAATAATATCCTGGTGATTTCCGCAGGGGTAGTTTGCAAATGGCCTTTTTAACAGCGGTAGCTGTTATTCGGGGAGGTGGCAGGGACATAGGAAAAGGGGAGGTAATAGAATTTTTTATTTCAGATAAAAAAGCCAGGTTCTGTTCTTCGTGTGGACTGAAAATTCCAGAAAGGTGGTCTGCAAAAACGCCAGCTTTCTCCTTATCCGATTTTGCCCAAGAATTATTAGGACATTTAATCGGGGATGTTGTAGGTATGTAGTGTAAGATTTGTTTTGTAGTTTTCCACAAAGAACCGTCTTTAGGGGTAAGATTTGTTAATTTCCTTTCAAAAGCTGAAACTTTGAAGTCTTTTATAGCATTTTTTAATTGATTAGTATATCTATTGAGGGTGGTCGTATCGGACGGTAGTCTGCTCTGATGCCATATCCGCCTGGCTATCCGCTTGTTCCTTATTAGTTCACAGATATATTGAGGGTAGGAAGGGCCAGATCGTTTCTTGAGAGGCTTGGGAGTTAAAGAAGTCCAAGCGGCTTGTTGGATAGATTTCTTCAGATGATCAACAGCCGCTTCGAGGTCGTCACCTGTTTTCAAAGGAAGATTCAAATTTAGAGTTGAATCGAGTTTGTGTCGGAAAGATTCCCAGTCCATAATTGTAGATGTTAATGATGTGTTTTACCTCTTTTTCTAAGGGTGCCACCGATATTTGCAGAAGAATTTGAGAATGATCGGAGGGAGAATTGTCGAGACAGTGTACGGTTTTGTGAAATTGATTTACTCCTTTTGAAATAAAAATGTCAAGTAAATCGGGTATTTTATTTGCGGCAGTAGGCCAGTATGCGGGAGTGCCAGGTGAATGAATATCAAGATTGTTAGATAACACCGATTGGAGAAGCTGACGACCCCTGGGATTGTTAAGTCTTGAGCCCCAATGTATGTGTTTTTGGCATTGAAATCGCCACCACAAATAAAATGCGTACCCAAGTTAGAAAATAACTCTGAAAATTCATTTGAATTTATTGTAAGCCTTGGTGGACAGTAAACCGCTGAAAATGTTATGTCAATGTTATTAAAGACTAAGGTTGTTGATGCTGATTGATGGGAGTTTGTTGGATTAACTGACGGGTGAACAAAGGGTTATTCTTGATAAGCACCGCAGCTCCACCATACGCCCTGTTATCAGGCCGGTCAGCCCTGTAAATGTTATACCCTGGCATGAAAAATCTCGTATTATTTGTAAAATGTGTTTCACTTATTAAAGCAACATCGATGAGTTTTTCATGTAAAAGTAACTCCAACTCTTGAGCATGTTGATGTAAACCATTTGCATTCCAAAGCAGTACTGTAAGAAAAATATTTGATATATAATTTGTCATGTTTATTGATTAGGACTTGCATAAGCTGAGTCATCATGGTTAATAGAGGAGTGAAGAGGGCTTTAAATTCCGCGAGGATTGATGTGAAGTGAGAAATGATGTCTTCTTGGTTTAAAGTAGCATTGGTATTTGAGTTTTGAAGACGCTTAGCGTAGTTATGTTCATCAGTTAAGTTATGAGACAAGGTCACAGGATGGTCACTTGTGCTGAAGGGATGAGAATGGAGTTTATGTTTCGGAAGTTGTGGGAATGATGATGGTGAAAGGTCAGGAGGTGGGGAACATGATTTCCTTCCTTCGAAGGTCTAGATCTAGGGGATCGCCGGTTTTGCAGTTCCCTGTGAACAATACAACCTCTATAATTAGCAGGATGATTGTCCCCGCATAGCGCGCAAGTTGCCGGTGTATTATTCGGCTTCGTGCAGGCTGTGGATTCATGGTCTTTAGCACATTTAACACATTTTGGAGGGCGATTGCAGTATTTTTTTGTATGTCCCAGCTGTTGGCAACGCATGAACTGCACGATCAACCCTTTAGGCCTTGGTTCTTCAACCTGAATTTTTAAATGGAGGAGTGTAGATAGTTCGAAAATATTATCGTTTGCTTGGGATTGATCTAGATCAACAAAGAATAGAGGCAAGCAAGTTTTGTCCCTAGACAAAACATTAGTCACGTTTTGAACTGAAATCCTTTGGCAATTAATTCATCTTGATAGCATCTGGGTCAATAGAGCTGTGAAGTCCTCGAATAACTACACGAAATACTTTTTCTTCAGGAAGTTGAAAAGTATGAAATTCGGCTTTGTTTTCCCTCAAGAAGTGAACAATTTTCCTATAAGCTTCGGGAGAAAAAGGGTGAATGGTAACATTTTTCAAGGTCGAAGAACAAATAAACTGGTCGATACCAACCAATTGGGACAATAATTTGCAAAGTTCAAGGTATTGAACATTTGTTTGGAGAATTATGGGGGGCACTCTTTGTTTCCTAGTTTGGTTTGATTCAGAATCACTCGAGTTTGCAAGAGGTTGAAACCTATTTGAAGTTAGCAACACACTAGAGGTTTTAGAATTTTTGTGAGCTAATTTGTTAGGACGTAAAGAGATAGAGTTATCACTATTGGTTCGTTTTCTTGGTCATACAACGGTGGTCCATTGATTTTTTAAGTCACTTACATTTGGTTGGCGTTCATGGTGCGATTCGTGGTCCATCTGGTGGTTGTTGTCAGAATTAGAAGTAGTTTGGTTATTTGGCGTTCCCATGGCAACGGAACAAAATCCCAAGCTAGCGGTGAGATGAACTAAAAAATAACGAGTAAAACAAAAACTATAGTCCAAAAATGTTCACAAAAACGTTCCGGGTATATCAAAGCTACATTTTACGCTTATCACTCAATCTCAAAAAGAAAATTACTAACTGTTTTAAACAAATACACTAGATGTGTACAAATACACATGTTTAGGTGATTAAAGATATTCACAATATTGGATTGGTCGGATGTCATTTATTTAGAGCTAAAAGTAACATTTGTATTTCATTAAAATAAATTGCTCGATTTCGAGCAAAACGTATACTACTTAATATTAATTCAGATAACCCCTTGGTAACGAAAATTGTGGATGTTTGGTGTTTTCTATGCCATTTAAATTTAATATAAAAACACATTTGTTTAATTATTTCCAACTTTTTGTATAATAATGAGATATAGGTTTAAGGTTTGTCACATTGACGATGTTGACGAAAACCTAAATCATTCCAGAACATTAACTAATCATTGATACACGAGCTCTGAAGGAAAGTCAAGCCCGGGCTTGGGGATCGACATGCATCAATAAAAGACATAACCGCCGACCAATAACCGGCGGGTTCCATACACCGGTCACGTGACCTGTACCGTCCAATATGTGGCTTAAATATGCATCCCCTTACGTGACATCTCCACCCCCACCTACTCCTCCACCTCCACCACATCCATCGGCGCAGGGGACCGTTCCACCCCCGCTGTAGTTTCCAATCATGTCTTGACGCTTTTGTGTACATTTTTTTCCTGCTATTCATTTGTAGGTATTTGTATACTGTTTTTCATTTTAGTGGGGAAAATTAACTTTAGGTCAGCAGTTTATGCTGATATTCTAGTTGTTCAAATGAACTTTTCAATGGTTTTTAATAATTCAACCATAGTGTTATGAACACCTTCAAGTAAGCGAGATGTAATTCAGAACAAGAGGGAATCGAGTGTTCCAAACATCTCACAAGGGTGGATTGAAGGCGGAATACAATCTTTGCATCCACTACTTTATCTACGCGCAACATAAATTTAGTAAAGCATTGTACAATAAAATCATATGCATGCAAAATATGCCATCCATAAAAAATTGCATCACCCGATGCCGAGTGACTTAATCGTTAGTCAAATTAGATCACACTCTTTTGAGGTTGGATACATGAAGAACCTAAAACATGGAACAATTAGCTAATGTACAAATTATGTAATCTATACAGTGACACTACTTTTGTTAAATGCCGAGATCTATTGCTTTGTTGATCTAGCCAAGCCCTCCCTTGATCTAGCCCTCCACTACTCGTGTTAAAATGTCACACTACTAGTTCGCCAGCTGTTCTACAATGGTGTGATTGTTATGCGATTCCACTCATAATTACCGGTAAATTCCCTAAAATAAACCAATATTTACCCAAATTCCGCTTGAATCAACGAAAATTGGGTCAATTATCGTCTTTGATTAGCAACACCGATCAGCTGGCACACCACTGTTGTGACGTCATCTCTCCGATCACTCCGGCCTTGTGTGTAGTCGGCCTTGGTTTAGCTAGAACATATATTTTAAAGTGACTCCTGCATCATAAAGCGTTTGGTAATTATGAAACTGGTTCGTAGCTTTAGGCCTGTTACACATTGAAGTGGCGCGGGCACGCTGCACGAGACTGCTACACCAAGCAAAAACCAAACAGTGCTTTTAAATGGGAGCTTACACAATACAGTATCACCATCCCCGCCACGCCTCTACTACGGTAGTGTGTAAGCTCCTATTTAAAAGCACTGTTTGGTTTTTGTTTGGTGTAGCAGTCGCGTGCAGCATGCCGCAGCGTAGCAGATGCGCCACTTGAGTGTGTGTGTAACAGGCCTTAATAATGTACCTCTTTTTGGAGTAACTTTTAATATTACAAGGTGGCTAGTGCGCACATTGCGCATTTTATGATTCATTATGAGAGAAACATACATGTAGTTGGTTATGAAGTGACAGTCATCTATTTTTGTTTACTATGGCTTTAAAATTCAACTGAAGGTAAGTTTAATCAGCGTCAAATTACAATTCACATTAAAGATCTTGTAATAAAAGTTAGTCAACATTTTAAAGCGCCCTCTAGAAATAAATCAATAGCCAGGGGGCGAAGCCAAAAACGATATGACCTTTTTAATTACGATTCGTCTACGCACTATATTCTAAGATTTAAAATTACACCTCGATCTTAAAAATCGGCTCAGTACGTCGAGAGAAAAAGGGACATAACAGACGAAACCCTTATAGAAATAAGAAGATAAATTTTTATTATTGTTGCTTATTGCAACGGTTGAAGATAAACATTCTAAAAGCATTGCATGGTTTAACAAATAAAACTTGTGTAACTGCTCGTATTTGCAAAATGAGTCATGAAATCTAATCGAACGATGCAGGTTTAGTAGTCATTTATTGCAAGCAAACTGCCCCGTTAAGAACTTGCCGTACTTGTAACAGCGTTGTTAATAAACATTATTTATCGGTTTGTAATTTGTGACAGTTTTTCATTTAAAACAGACTTGTTTCTTTAAAAAAATAACTTGTACAAAAATGCAACACACGATAAAAACAATTATTGTTTTCAAGTGTAACCGTTACCACTAAAACATTTCTTCACTTGCAGGATTTTCGACCTCTTGAGATCGGGTTTAAGACTCATTACTCTGACTTGTAGAAGACGTTCAAAATACGTATGATGCGAAAAAAAACTAATGAAGTTCATCTTTAAGACGTCATTAGTAGAGAAGTCCTTAGGGATCGTTTTAACAAAAATTTCAGCATCATAATTTTAAACGTCTTTGAAGTCACGGTAATTTTTGACAAACCCGATATGAGGAGGTGAATATTCCCTGAAGATAATGAAATTATGATCATACGGTTTAATGCAAAGTTTGATTGCCTGCCATTTCCGCCTCGGTCATCCGTTTGGAGGATGCATTGTAGTTCGGCTTGTATGACATTTAATTTTATTTCAATATCTACCTATGCTTACATTTAAACATTTCTTTTGACTCTTGGTGGGTTTTCCCCATGAAATTAGAAAGTAGATTTTAGTGTTAAAATTATTTGCCAATTTACATTGCTTCATTCGAAACTGTCTGCTTCATTCGAAACTGTCAAGAAAAATATCTCCTGTTGGACTCCCATAACGTTTGAGGGACGTTTAGTGTTCATCTCCACTTCGTCTTGTCTCCTCGTCGCGGCGCCACTGCCGAACCTGTGTCAATAAATCATCCGCTTTAAGCCCTTCCCGCGCAAGAACGCATATGAAACTGTCCATTACAGGAATTACCACGCGTGAGATATTTATAAAACACGCCCTCTCAAGTCCCAGAGTCCCTTCTCTTCCGAGGTATCCTGATCGTTCTTCCTCTCACTAGGACTAGACGGATTACCTCTATTTCTGTTCTATTCATTTTTTATGTGTATCACAAAAATGGATCAAATGAAACTCATTTTAAAACATGACCCTTAAAATCATAAAGAAATTACGAGGGGATTAAAACTTTTTATTTAGATAACAACATGTCACATTTTGATTTTTGATCCGTTTTAGTGTGGCTTTAGCAAGTAAAATGTGTAAAGAAGAACAGCAAGGGGCCGTCCATAAATTACGTCATCGCTTTTTGGCCATTTTTGGACCCCCCCTCCCTAAAATCATCCTACCATCATAATTTGTCTGACCCCCCCCCTCCTCTTGAAAATGACGTCATTTTTAACAAACCTCCGTTTTAAGTAAAAATAATGCTTTTTAAACGCTGCATGATATACTAAAAAAATTAACCAATCAAATCTGAATTTACCTTCAGAAATAAAGCCAAAATGACTTTCTTAATGGAAAAATAAACTATAAAACAACTTAAAATAGTCTAATGTATTTTATAGATAATTATTTTATAATAGTTCATTTGTGTTAGAATTTATCATTGTTTTACTGTTAAAATTTGATATAAAACATCATATTTAAAATGACGTCATATCAAAGCCGACCCCCCCCCCCCCTCTTGCACATCACCATACCGTCATTTTCAATCTGGACCCCCCCCCCCCCCCTATTTTCAGATGACGACCCCCAACTGGTGAGAAAACGATGTGAGATTTAGGATAAAGTAAAAACACGCGCTTTCTATGATGTAAAAATCAATTTAGTGACCATTATAGGAATTGTAAAACCAGCGAAATTTTACGCTTAATCGTCAAGTGTTGTAGTATATTCTGACGCAACTCCTTGACATACAAACATAAAAAGTAAAAAATAAAAAGTACTTCGATACTTGATTTGAGTCATCAACACAATCGCTGTACATGGTGTACAAGGTGTAGCTTTGCTGCGGACAATACATGAGAGGTTTATCATATGTTAAAATTTTATGGGTAATAGATTTTTAATCCAAAATTGTTGGCATTATGTTCATTACTTTTGAAAAATAAAGTATGGGATTTCCTGAAAAGCTTTTTAATACAAATTATGTTGAATATACCTTTGTAAACTCACTAAATAAAAAAAGAAAAGAAAACGAAACTATACGAAGATTCAGATTTTAAGATAGTACAACATCCTCGGTTGAGATGACTGTAGTGCCAGGTGAGCTACATCCCATAAGAGCAATGGTGTTAGTTTCTGCGACATCCGTGGATGTCGCCACAGAGTTTTTGTTGGTTAAAAAAGTGTTTAAAAACAAAAATTTTACTCTTTGTTGCCTGCAACTGCTGCCTACTCTGCAGAAAACAATAATCGTCCTCGTTTGCGTTGGAGAATTTTTATCTCAATTATTACTAAAATAAGGAATTTCAAAGCAAACTAGGGTAGAATTTATGGCATTTGTTTTCCTTGAGTGATAATTCTTAATTTGGTCATTACCTAATGGTTTGTTATTAACTAATAATCCAAATGCAAAATAGAGTAATATGGTGTCGTTACGATAAATATCGTACCCGTGGCAAGACTGCTTCATCCTCTTTTTCAATCAGCTGTGTAATGGTAAATATTATAACGTAACTTGACTTCTGTTTTAGTTTTGACGCTTCATATCCGGAACACAAAAATAGGTATTCAGCTGACATTAGGAAGAAGTTATGCTTTTTCCTCTACAGACCTTGATCCTCGGTCGGGTGCTGTGTTTCTGGTGACCGAATCTGCAGGTCATTGCAGTGATTTGTGGTGTGGGACAGACTCCGCCACATATTGGGCCTCAGTCCTTGTATTAAACATTCCTCGGCCTCTACTGTTCGTTCCGTACTTGGTTTGCCATCGCTGGTCGATATACCGCTGGAGTTAACTGTAAGGTATTTTTATAAAAGAATATTCAAATAAAAACTAAATTGTGTAACGGGTTTTGGTTGCTTTAGATTCAAATTAATTCTTGAATGTGTCTCAATTGTATTGGGAAATTAGTTCGATTCCAAACTCTTTCCTTTTACAGTTGGAAACTTGGAATGTAATTTTAAGACCACTTATAAATTAGATCAGAAGCAGTTCTTCGTTGAAAGCTTAGAAATAAACATTTAAAAACGATAAATATTTATGAACAACAATACTACGGAATGAAATCACTATTTCGCATAAAAATTAGCGATCTCACTTAGTTGTTAATTGTTAACAGTGAGGTAAGTGAAAAGCCTTGAAAACGAATTAATGGAAATTTATATCAATCGACTAGTATGAAAAGGTAGGAGTTCGTTTACCATAACACATTTCAATAACTGTTAGGCCTATATCAAAACTACATTATAAAATTGGTAGGCTTCAAAAAAGTTTTCGTAAAAATATGCCTAAAACATTAGATGTAGGTGTATTTTGTACTCCTATTTTACCTATGAAACTATGAAATCAACGGTTTTAGATTATTTATTGTTTGATTAATATTTTATGTTCGAAGATGGACACGTTTTCAGTAGTTTATTTTAATTATTATTTTTATTCCATTTTCTCTAGATTTTAAATTTTTTAAGGTGAATTTCTTTTTACCAATACTATAGTTGCGTAGTGGACGTTTCAAATTCAACATTAGTCTTATGGGAATAAAAATCGAAGTAGGCGGGTACTATACTCTAACCCTAACATTGCGTTACACATTTTTGTTACAAAAATCATTTCAAAACAATTAAAATACGCAAACAGTAAACCCTAACTTGTACGAAATTGCTATAAGATTGTGTATTGATAATCCGGTGAGATCTCTTTGGAGAAGGCAAAGTAATGTAAAGGAGTAAATCTTGAGCTCCCAGCTTTCCGGGCTTTAATTAAGAAGGCCCTGATTTGTGAATGTAAGATTCCACACATGAGAGTCTTATATTGAACTGGCTGATGTAGGCGGTGCGGGGGGGGACTGTTATCGCCGTATTCGCTTTTAATGGATTAATCTGAAGTAATCATTAATTATAGTGACAGTTATTATTTTTTATACTGTGATTTATAAAAGTGCGAAATAGTTAAACACTATAGTAAAAGTTAGCAAAAGAATTTTTTTCCTATTGTTGATGCCAGATAAATATTTTACGAAGCTACTTTTTAAAGCTAAACAATATCGAACAGAATATTAAACAAAACATTCATGGAGGACCATGGAGGATTTCTAGTTATTATACCGGGTCTCCATAAAGTCTTGCCCTGATAAAGAAACCAAATAGTGTGAAAACAATTTGGTGGTAAGATAAAGTATTATTTGCAATTTCAACAAGTCACTTCTTTAGTTTTTTACAGCAATGCACAACCTCAATACACTTCAGTGTGTGCGCCTTGGGTAGACTGAAAGTCTTCTAGGCGACTTTCTAGTTAGTTTTCTATTAACAACCATTTTTCTGTTTCAGCTCACATTTCCTGAGTAACAGACGTCACTGTATATATTATTTTGTCTTTTAGAGTGTGTAAGTTTGGCACTGAAGAAGAATAAACCAAATCTTCAACAAATCAGAGAACATAACAAAATCCAGAGAGGTCAAGCGTGATGAATAAGGTAGCTATTTAGTTGGACCACGAAGATTTGTTTTTGTAGTGCATTATAAATAAACTGCATTGTTGTCAATCAGCTAAGTTTAGGTATTAAAAAATTAATTACTGTAGAAAATACTAGATTAAATTTCTTTGAAAGCGAGAAATGTAAGATGCTTGCTTGTGGCTATAAATGTGTCCGCACAGCAAAGCTATGAAATCAGGGCAAGACTTTATGGACACCCGGTATTACTATGGGTCATGTTATACATATAACTATACTCCATTATACCCATGTGTTGATATTGAATTAAACAAAGTTTTAGTTAACCATGATTAAAGAAGTGACTCGAAATCTTGTACTGAATAGTAATTTCATCATATGAATTAATTTTCATTTTAATCCATACAATATACGTCTATCCTTTTATCATAAATCGAAATCTCAAATTTTAGACCTTCTCAGCGAGATTGAAAGCTCACAGGAGCTATAAACAATCACAATCCATAACTGACGGCAATAAAGCATAACACTGATTAGAACATTAAGCCAGGATTGGAACAGTGTTTATTATACACAGAGCAATCTGGGAGCTTACATCCTACATAGAGTAATAACAATCTTAGCTGGGAAACTGCTCGGAAGATATAAAACCATCCTTGCTTCTCGAGATTATTAGGGAATGATGTTGGACTCTGATCTAAAAATAGGAAAATAAAGATATTTTTGATACAAGCTATGTTTTTCAGTAAAACAATTTTGTAACCAACTGGCCGTGCTCTATGGTGATTGGTTTAATAAAAAAATATTACTCACTTAACACGTTCCATTTATCTAGGAATTTCGCTTTTAATGGAATTACAGTACTTTCGTCCATCCGTCCCTCTTTCAAAACTCTTTGTATACTGCAGAAATAGTATTAATTCCTAAAGAAACAGAATATTACTACAATATAAAATACTATATGCCAAAAGTGTGACTATAAAACATAACAAACTTGTCAAAGATCATAAATATGATCCTTGATCCAATTAGGCCAATTTTTGTTCGAAGATGGACACGTTTTTCAGCAGTTTAATTTCATATGATTTTTATTATATGAAAAAAATCATCTATATATTAATAGGCAAGCATATTTCATTTCCTCCTTTTTTCTCAACTTGTGTGCATTGTAGGAGAAATCCGCGCATACCATTAGAAAGGTATAGTCCTGTAGATGAGCAGAATCATATTCTAATTCACTTCGGACCCCAGTGCTACGCCCCAGAGGCTCTTGAAGTTTCAATGTTAATCTTATGGGAGAAGGATAATTGCTGAGTTAATCATTAAACAGATGTTGTAATACCAAATACTAGCAAATCAGGAATAACAGATGTTTTAGTTACCTATCAAAGATTTTAAATCTAATTGGCTCAAGGTGAAATGGGTTTTTGGTCGAATTTCGACCAGTGGGCGATCCCTAGTATGAAATTAATTGGTTTTTCTACAGTTAATTTACAAATAAAACTTTACAAAATTACGCGACTTAGTCACCATTTTCCGAGATGGCGGAAAATTAATTAATCGCTCTGGAGGTCTTTCATAATAAATTTGATTTTCAAAATTTGACCTACCATAAAAACCTGGCAAACAAATTTGACTGAATTTGAGTATTTTACAAGAGTTGTATTGTGCCAAGCTTTTGAAGGCCAATCCATATTATACGAGTATTATCTATATGATTATGGTTCCCTAAACATGATAGACGATCATTCCCCTGAAAAAATCGCTTATGAAGGAAATGTGAATTTGCAAACCCACCCAAATGATGAACAAAGCTTTTCATCATACTACAATAATCTAAAAATTATGTGAGTAACTCATTTTAAAATAAAACTTGCATTTAAAATGTAGTGAGCAAGTCAGTTTTGTTTACATTGCCTTTATTTCTTTTGGATTAGTACGATTTTTAGCTTAGCAAAAAAAATAACTTTTGAGTTTAGCACAAGGAAAAAACGAACACGTGTTTTTTTTCGGTGCACTTTGAAAAGGCTACAGAAATCGCCAACTTTTCGGACTAATGAAATGCCTGAAAACGGCTGTTCAGCGTGCAGTATGGTGAAAATATCTTTTTCTAACTCCCATAATGTTTCATATAAATAATAAACTGTACGGTAATAATGCTTTACAGCAAACGACAAAGAAAATATTCCCTTTTTAGAATAGCAGCAATATTTAAAATCGACGCTGCGGCATCCTCTCTAGGGTTTCGCGCGGAAGAGCTTTTCTGTCAGTCTGTCTGCCGGTTTTGCTTTTTTAAGCAGCTGTCAATTCCGCTCCGCCTTCGTCACTGTGGGCGAAATCGCCAGTGCAGAATCGGATATGAGCCTGGTTTATGTATGATTTCTTTGTTCGGAAACACTGGGGGGGGGGTTCGAAATGCGGGGTCATCATGCAGAGTGGCCGCTATCGGAAAACTCAAAAGAGATGATTTTGTATTGATGTGCTGCTGGCGTGAGTGAATAAAAGAGTATTTCACCCTGGGAGTTTTGCATTTGGGAGTTTTTTATGCCCTTGGGAACCTTAGCAATTGAATTATTAACTAAAAACTTAAGTAGAAATGTATTCACTGGCATAGCCTATCAGTTTCTCGTATTGTTTAAGAATCAGGTTGTCTTATAAAGAAGTCTAAATCACATCACTTCATAAACGTTAAAAAAAAACTTTACCATTACCCCAAAATGAAACAATCAACATTGGATATTTATGGATATTGCCCTCATTTCAATAACTATTCAAAATCCACAAAGGTAAATAAAAGTTCCATCCTCATGCAATTCATCTTGTTTGACTTAGAAAAGTCTCTAATGTCAGGGTTCCATGTCCCTACGTTGGACTCGAAAACTTAAATTTTAGTGTCATAATTGTTATTATATATATAGAGATAATTGAGAGACATTAGTGGTAGTGGTGTTTGGAAAAAATTAAACTCGTTTATTTAAACTGTGCCTGCTTTTAAAATTCAAAATGTTTTTAATATTAAAAACTTATTAGACTTCATTGAATCAGTAAAAATAAACATAACAATTTGACCTTGCACGGTAGCCATTTCCAAGCATCAAAGTAAAGATATACAAGGAACTAAAAGCTTTTTAATATCACTAACGTTGATAACGCAATAGCACCCCAATGGCCTTGCAAGGGTGTGGTCCCCTGATGTGAAAAACTTTCGTGTTTTAATTTAACTGACGACACAATCATTCTAGGTCACTTCTGCTTTGCGCTAATGCAGTTTAAGAGGGCGTTGGAGTCAATCCAAATTCCGCCTTTCCCCCATAAGGGCAATGTTAAACGGGATGTCAAATAACTCTTTTATTTATAATCAGAAAATAATGGTTTATAGCTCTAAATAAAGGGTCCATCAAGGCGGATTTGGTTTGCGAAAGAATTTTTTTATAAAAATTTGTGTTTTTTACTAACTTGAAATAACAAAGCAAGTTTTTTACTTCTTTTAAAACATTTTCTACAGAATTTTATAAATTATTTACAAAGAATCGATCTTGCAAAAGGAACGGGAATTTAATTGTGATTCAAAACGCTATTTATTCTGACAAATCGGGACAAAAATTAAAGGAATTATATGACAAATGCCGGGGACAGTTTAGCATTGCTCCTTATGGGAAATAAATCCAACATGGCGGCATTCCAACGCCCTCTAATCTTTTTATCTTTTTAATACGAATAGATCAAAATAGTGAAGAGAAAACGGCCATTTTTTTCTTTTTATTTTTGTTGTAATCTGGTCTCTAAGGATTTAATTCCGTTGTTTTTTTTTTAAATCTACGCAACCACATTAGCTGTTGACGCACTGGTGTACGACGTTGAAATGAGAAATAAATCAATACAATTTTTACCTTATAAACTTTTTCCAACCCTATATCAGGACAGGGGAGTTGTAATATAATTTTTCATAAGCGGCCTTGTCCTGTATATGTATGAAAGGTATATTTTTTGTTGAGTTATATGTTTCATTAATTTGTATTTTACTTTTGATTATCAAAAGCCTAAAATATTAATACGCGTATTAAAGTCCCGATAAAAGGATGGTCGATTCCTATTATATAAAAATAAAAAAAATAAGGACAATTAATACAGTTTCGTTTGTGGTATACACATGCAATAAAGCGATATATAGGTGTGATCACCCTATAAAGAAAACTTCACTTTGTTTCTAATAGAATAAACGCTGC
The DNA here is from genome assembly GCA_030545055.2 of Neoaliturus tenellus. Taxonomy (NCBI): domain Eukaryota; kingdom Metazoa; phylum Arthropoda; class Insecta; order Hemiptera; family Cicadellidae; genus Neoaliturus; species Neoaliturus tenellus. The sequence goes on along the minus strand of CM061536.1, from coordinate 100,688,933 downwards.
TATTTTCAAGTAATATTTAGAAAAAAATCCGTAGCCTAACTAACTACTATAAAGTTATATTTTCAGACCTGTACATTCTAACGATTCATAAAAATTCTGGTTATTAAAACTTTTAAAACAATTATAAGTAATCTGAATAAGGGGAGACAAAAATAAGTATTGGTTATCCTTCAAACCCCTTACGAGGTTGTTAGAGAGTGCCTCCTTCTTGGATTTACTTAGCATAAGCTGTAGTCAGTGACGCTTGCTTTAGTAGGCCTATTTCTTTATTTTTCCAAATAAAAGAAATGATTGCCACCAGCACCCTCTTGATAAGGACATATACTCATATTTTAATATTCCAACTAATTATGAATATTCTTAAACATATGCCGAGAGCTTGGAAAATTATAACCAACAAGTTTTTTTTTTTTTTTAAGTTGGTATAAATTTGATATTTTTTCAAAACACTCATGAAATCCCTTTTTTGGCTTCACCCAATAAAATATTCACTTCACCGTGAGTGGCCCATATTGAATTTTTGATGGTTGACGGGAATTACATGCTGAGGGGAGATTTATGCACGGTTTTATAGCCACTTCCAAATATGAATCCTGAATGTCCCAGTGCCGGCTCTCAGAAGCTGTGGTGTAGTGGAGTGGTGGGGGTAGCGTAGAGGGGAGGGGGAGATTATGTTCTGGAATGGTGTTGTAAAAGATGCTTCGCGATTTATTGGCTCTGAAAAGTCAGATGCTGAATCTTAAGTATTAAACAGGGTAGTAACTGTGGGGATGGTTGTAATTTCAAATAATTAAGTTATAATAGTCCTCGTATCGCTTTACCAATTTAATTATTTGCAGGAAATGTACAAAAATCAAATACAGTTTGTCATTTTAGAAGTCAGCAAGGCACTTTTTTTCAGAAATTTCTATGTGAATTCATTTTTTAAAATGAATGCTTACTTGTAATACGTGGGGCCGATTTTGTGTACACAATTCGTTCTCACTTGCTCGAACAATTACTGGAGAGTAAAAGTTTTCATTATTTCTACCAACTGTGTTTATTTTTGGATGGATAGGAATTATTACATTATCAAAGTCCAGTACAAAGGTTTTTATTCTTGTTTTTACATAAATTTAAAAGCTACTACAGTAATAAATGAAATTTATTTATTAAAAATTGGGCACATAGACATTACACTGTGGAGTAACGGGTATCTTTAAAGATACAGAACAACTAGAAACTTTGAACACCGTCAAATGAGCCCTTTTAACTTTTTTCAGTATTCTCAGCTTTTTGAGTGGCTGTTTTGTTCCAAAAAACATTTCTGCCTATACCAAGATAGAAAACGCCTAAAAACTCTTGTAATCTATACACATGTTACTTTTTTCTATCGACCTATTATATATGTCTACCATTGTCTTCCATAATATTATGTAAGTATGATAACGCATATTAAAAAGTTGGATTCTACAAAGATCTAATAATGTCAGCCGCATCAGAAAGTATTTGTGACAGTGGTTTATGAGCCTAAATTAGTTTCAATTTAAGATTTCCATCACAATCAACCAAAAAATGACATTCAATACGAATAATCATTAGAATAGCACTTTAATTCGGTCGCACATCCAAAGTCTGGCAGTGTTTTATCATCTGGGGGACAAAGAGGGCTTAGCACTGATGAAAGCAGATAAAACCAGAGACGGTTCATGGGGCGTAAAGTGAAATGTAAACAGTAAAAGAGATGTTAACTCGACTTCATCACGAGTGTTTAGAAAATTACGCAGAATCAAGAGCCGGAGTCTGTTCTGCTCTGGATCGTTCTTAATTTGCTTTGTTTGGAGCAATGTCGCGTCTTTTGTAGAAGAGATGAACAGACATTCTGAATGTTATGTGAGACGGAATATTTTAAGAAAATTTTCGTTGTAGGACAAGTGGTATTATTCTTAGGAAATTTTGTTTCTTTAATTTTCTTGAACCTGGTGTTTGATTTGTTTTTAGTAAATAAAAACATTTACGTCATACACACCTTCGATGTTGATTTTATGGACCAGTAAAAGCTTATACTTATAATGGAAATATTTAAAATGTTCGACAAATTAGGTCATACTTCAAGTTTATCCAGGCGTTTAAATTAAAATCGTCTTAAAGATTGATTTCATTGTAAGCCTTTTAAAAATGTATAAAGCCACAAATTCGCATAGTAATTATTCGTGATGTATAAGCCCAGATTATTTGTCTATTCTAAAATGTATGTTGAGTAGTCTTTATATGAAATCACAATATATTCCTCTATTTTTTTCTAATGTTATAATTACACCAAATTCCATCAGGTAAAACCCTTTGGGAAGATAAGGTAGATCATAATAATCTAATAGGCAAGCATGATTCGTTTCCTCCTTTTTTCTCAGCTCGCATGTATCGTAGGAGAAATCCAGAAAGGTATCGTCTAATAGATGAGCAGAATCCCATTCTAATTCACATCGGACTCCAGGAATGCGCCTCACAGGCTTTCAAAGTTCCTATCTTATAAGAATAAGAATAAGCATTGATTGAAAAACAGGAAGAACAAATGTTTCAATTATAAAATTACTTATAAATTATTCTTGCTTACCCTGGAAGATTTGCAATGACAACTTGAGAAATTGTTGCCTTTAGGTGAAATCGTTCGCTACGCTCACTCCCCATCAGGGGGACATTCATTAGCTTATTATTACGCTCACTCGCAGTCAGGTTCAGCTTGTTCGCTGGGTTCACTCCCTGTCAGGTTTAGCTCGTTTGCTACGCTCACTCGCCACAAGTATGTGGCATCCTCTTATAATATTTATTTCTTTGATAGTTATTTTACGATTTATGGGAATTTACATAATAGTGTTTTAAAAATGTTTACATTTTAATTAAAAGATTTTTACCATGTTCAATTGTCAATTATCACAAAATAGCTTTTTTCTAGTCTTTTTACTTCTTTTTTATTGTTTTTCCTCCTTCCTCTTTCATCCTTCTTCTTTATTATTACTTATATTTTCCTCATATTGGTTTTTTTGTCTACCGCTTCTCTTCAGTTTATTTTTATTTTATTCTTCCTTCCTTTAACTCTTCTTTTTCTCCTTCCACTCCTTTGGTCTCGCTTGTAATAATTTTCTTTACAGTTTGAACCTCTTAAGTGAATATGAGAACGAAAAAAGACATGATGAAAGAGTGTGTGTAACTTTCACTGTTTGATTGTAAGGATGTTGAAAACAGGTTACTTTACCTCCGTCCTTTGTCAGCTTTAGTGTTAATCCCACAGGACTACCGCGGTTTCAGAACTACCGTTCCATCTTCAGTTCAGATTTCAAGACAATTTACAAAAAGTTTCTGTCGTCACACAATAAAAAATACACACTTAAACATTTACACATACGAGAGATACGACACGAACGCACATACATTTTTGCGCACTGTTGAAACTCGTACCGGCCGGTAGGTGATCGCCGGTAGGTGTAAGGATGTGTTAATTGTTTGAAAAACAACAATCAAGTGTACTTAAATGCGTAACGAAATAACATGCACTTAAAGAATGGTACTCTCTGATGTAGCCTAATATAAGCTCGTAAATTACAGTGTAAAATATTATGTACATTTTTTCTGTTACTAGAGTTCTTCATTTTACAATAAAAATACTTGATTACTTCATTACAAAAACTTTAAATGTCAAAGCTTGATTAAGACCATTCTACTGTTTAACGCCAAAACATGTATTTTTCGACTTTCTGACCACTGAAACAGTCGTTCACAGATTTGGTAAGATAAAAATTGTTTTCCTCTCTAAATCAAGAGAAGTTCCCGTCATTTCCAATACAGCTTGTGATTTATAAAGCAAGGACTGGTCAGTTTGTCCGTTGACTGGCTCTTTGAACTGGCCGACGGATTTGTGAGTCTCTGATTGAAAAATAATCTCAGAGACCGTCGGACTGGTCAATATTTTTGCATCAAACCATTGAATGGTGTTTAGAAAATCTCAATCGCTCAACAAAGAAATTTTTAAAGTGCATTGGTCAAAAGAGGTTCATATGCAGATGTATGTTTATGGTCTTGTAGTTTCTTATGTAGTTTCTTATGTAGATGTTAATTGAGTTTTTAAATAAACTATTCCATCGAAATTTATTTTTTATCAAGACAAAAAGCCAAATATTCTCTAATTACGGTTAAAACGTACGTTTTAAGAAAGTTGACTAAAATTCACCCCCAGAAAATGTTCATCGCAATGTTCCACTCTTTATACTTAGTAAAAAGTAAATATAACATTCATTTTCATGAGCCAAAAAATAAAAAGTAATACAGGATTTAAAATATTTTGTATTAGGTTGAAAAACAAACCCGTAAATCCAATACTATGATACGAGCAATGTGTGAAGGGATGTGTGTTCCACGATCTCGAAATCTAACGGGTAGATTTTGCTTAAACTTTGCATTTAAGAGTGTTATTTTCCAAAAAATAAGCTTAAAAACAGCCTCAATCGCAGTAAAAATCGAATCTGGTCTAACTTTAAGTTCAAAAATCGTAATTTTTAACATTGGTCTTATGGGTTGCTATTTTGGTATACGGAAGGTATACAAAAATAAAGGAACATTAATGTTAAGAAACAGCTGTTAACTGTGAAGAGGTATAGTTGGTTGTTGGTGGAAATTTAATAGGTTTATTACCATGACATTATAACAAAAAAGTGATTTAAAACCAACGAACAAGGCTCAGTTAACCTGGTACTATTTATATTAAACCTTTATATTTATATTTATACCTTTATATTTATATTTAACCTTTATATTTATATTTAAACCTGGTACTATTTATTTGCCTTTTAATCTCATTATACTATTAGAACATTGTAGGACGTAGTAACTAGGCGCGACGCCATCAACGTTGGACGACAAGATAGGACACTTTTTTATGTATGCCAACGCAAGTAGCTTTTTTAGAGAGAGTTAAACGCTTATGGGATACGCTGTCCAAATAAAAAATCAGAATCTTGATTGTTATTAGACATACAAAAAATATGCAAAAAAAAAAATATGCAAAAAATATGACAATCATCCAATAGTTATAATACACACTATTACAATTTTAATATCCATGCATGGATGCTATGGCGAAGTTTAAAACTAAAACAAAAGAACCATTGAGCTTTTATTGTTTTTTAAACAATAAAAGTTTAATTTGTGAACATTCCAGTTCGGTGCACCGAAACTGCGATCCTAGTTTTAATCCTCAAAAGGGTTCGCTAATCCCACAACCGAAACTGCGATCCTGGCACAGCGGTCCATCAGCAGGTAGCGGAGGGTCCAGCGGGGAATCAAGCGTCCGGTGTATAGGCAATGAATACAGAGTCTTATAAGAACAGACCCCATGTTAAATATTCTGCCGTTTTTTTAATTGGGCAACTCAACACCTGGCTGCGCTGAGCGTTGGCTGTTCCGACTGCTCTACGCGCCCCCACGCCTCTCATTGTTGTAATTAATTGGGCATCTCACCACCAGGTTGCGTCGAGAGTTGGCTGTTCCAAAGTACGGACTACACACAGCTGGCTGTTCCAGTTACACTACATCCCCCCTCCAGCCACCGCCGCTAAAGCACCAATTCTAAATTACAGCGTTTCATTGAAAAAAGAAAAATCGTTCACATTGTAAATTGTAATCTTTCATAGTAAAAATTGGGCTACCACTAGGCCTAAATGAAAATAACTACGGCGTTAATTTAATTTTAGATCTATGATAGTTATGAAAAATATGTAAAAACATTGCGAAGCAATTTCTTTCAAATTAATCACATGAAAAGGTTGGTCTGCGAGAAAGTTTTTTTTTTTTAATTATTGGTTTGGTAAATTTTGTCTTTGAGAAAGTAGTTGAGAAATACTTACATTTGCACAGTTAATTTAAAGTTAGCCTAATTTTTAAAACCCATAGGACTCTTTCTATGCTTATTCAAAAGTAAAAGTTCGATCGTCGATTTGTAGGTAGCCGTGGGCCATGCCGACGGGCCGTTGTTAATTAGCTTGTAGTTTTGTAATTACAGTATATTAAGTTTACTTAAATATCAATTTTCCTCCAATCAATCAATTAATTATCAATTAATGTTTCCAAAAAAAGTATTTAAATGTTTATTGGAATGTAATGACTCATTCTATAAGTTGTTTGGATTTCAAATTACTTAAATGTATTGAACGAACATGGCCAAAATATTTAATAAGGCCTATTAAATCATTAATAAAAAAAGGTATTTTGGCTGTGGACGAAAGCTCGTTCACGTTAAAAATTTTGTTTGAATAAAAGGTAGATATTCTTTCCACGACAGTCAATAATCTATGAACATTAAACTCTCGTATCTTACATATCAGAAAGTTTTGTCTTGTCTAGGAGCTACTACCGATTAATTTATTAACTAATATTCCAATGAGCGTTACATAGTTGTAAAATGTTATACATTAAACGATGTGCAAAATCAATTTTTTACCATCATACAATTCTGCCTTTCCAAGAAACATTATTTAATTTTTCCCTACAGAAAAGGCTGATAACATGGGCAGGATAGCGAAAAACCTGACTAAAATTACATTTGAAACCATTAAAAATTATTGTTGCGTGACCTTTTGATTCAAATACTAGAGTAAATTCTGGTTCTAACGTTCACGTTGGCCACACTTTAACGACATTGTATTAATGTTAAAAATTAGTTACGGCGAAAACTTAGAGGGTTACTTTTAATTAATTATATAATTTAGGCTACATTTACCTTTTATAAATTCATTCTTAATTTATTTTTATTATAAGTCAACTTTTTTATTTTTTGAGATAGCAATTTCATAGCACTGTTACAAATGAATGTACAGGATAACAAATGTTTTCATAATTTTTATTCAATTTGATTTTATATTTATGCAGCCATGAAATTTATTGAAGACAAAGTAAATTACAAACTGGATTATACTAATAATATAATAATAAAACAGCTCGATATTAATTTTTGCCAATGACCCTAAAGAAGTCTGTGGCTCAAAATAAGTAGACTCCTCGCTCTGCGATCTAGCGCCTTTAATGTAGTTTAGAATTTAAAGTTTCGCAAGATGTCGTGTTTATTACTGATGACTATCCTACATATTTTATGAGTACAGTATAGGCCTAGGTTAAAAAAAGTAATTTTCAATTTTAAAATATTTAGCATTGCATTATTTATTTAATTGTGATTTAAAATAACATATCTTGTTTAGAAAAACAAGCATCATAGAATACTTCAGCATTTGGACGAAATAATGGTTATGTTTAATTCTATAGTGTGTAAAAAATTATAAGATTTCACAACTATGTGCTTAACAAATATTAAGTAAAAAATAGATAGTCAATGCACCTTGCCATTCTTATGAAATTATAGACTGAACGATGAAGTAAGAGAGCGCGAGACTCAAAGTGAATTTCTTCAAGGCACTATTAATTCAATTGCCAACGATCAAAACATTTAATCGTAAATTACTCAATTGCATGATGAAATTCATCTAAATGTCAACAACTTTCCCGCTGAAAGTTTGTTTCTGACCCAAAAATAAAAAAATTCCTCGCTTAGTAACTTTTTAATGTCAGACTAAATAAAAAAATAAAAGTTTCCAACCTGTAAATTACATATATTTCACAAATTAAAAAATATTCATATTGTTAGATTCTGCATTTCATACAGAAGCCGAATATATACGTTTTATAGCATATTAACCAGTTTGGTTAGGTCCAGGGGCGTGTAAACGGCAGCGCGCTATCCTTAAATTAACGCTGATTTCGCCGTAGATGCTAGGTTGAAGGGGGGGATTTCACGTAAAGGAACGGCACAGGAGTACAGCGCGCGCAGCCTGGTGTTGAGTTGCCCAATTAAAAAAACCGGCAGAATTAAAGCCATAAGGTCTGTTCTTCTTATAAGACTCTGTATTCATTGGTATAGGCTAATGGCTCTAGAATGTTTCGCCGTCCGTCGTGTCGCTCAAGTCACTTTTAAACTAATGCCAATGAACTGGGACTTTCAAGTTGTAATAAACTCGCACATACCACCCCCTTAAGAGTCATCTTCACCCCTGGGCCAGTACCCCATTGTTGCGCAGTCGGCAATGTTAACTATACGGCTTTTAATGCAAACCATGGTATTTGATTCCCCTGTTTCGGACGCCGTTTTCAACCGGTTTACTTTAAACTTGGTAAGTGTTTATTAGGTCCCTCATACCTCGAAATTTTGAAAATTAACAAATATTACTAAGGAAAATCGAGTTACTTTGCGACGTCACAGAGGGTAATAGGCCTATTTGTTAAATTTTCAAAATTTCGTGGTATGAGGGACCTAATATAACTATTCAACTAAACACTTACTAAATTTAAAGAAAATCTGTTGAAAAACTTCTTTCGAAACAGGGAAATCAAATACCGTACCATGTTTTGCATTAAAATTGCCGACTGCGCCACAATGCCCTATCGGCCCAGGGGTGAAGATGACTCTTAACCTGGACCAATAAACGAAGACTTTCAGGGTGTACATTCCTTCTTTATTTTCCCTCACAAATATACCAGTCATTCTCAGTTTGAGAGCAAGAGCAGCAGTATCGTCTTACGTACAGTATCGTCAGTATCTTCCCAGGGGCGGCCTCCGTGCCAGGATCGCAGTTTCGGCGTCTGCCTGGAGTCGCCCTTGGGGTAAGGATCGCAGTTTCGGCGTCTACCTGGGTTTTGGATCGCAGTTTCGGTGCGCCCTTCCAGTTTATGTTTAAAAAATCATCAGCATTATATAAACATTCCCATATTAGTATTTGCTCTAGTTTTAGTTTAAAACTATCATGAAACAAGGACTTATTTAAAAACTTGTTGAACAGAATTGTATAACTTAATTGATATGTGATACCAATTTTTTGTGAACTACTATATCTCAATTGATGCATTAAAAACATAAAATATTATTTATTGCGGGAGACAATACAAGTATTGTATAGCATTCGTCAAACACATGCAATATATTAAATATACATTGAAAGGTAAACAAAATTATCATGTAATTTAAACAGTAATTAATATCAAAGAAGTAACATCCAGACACTTAATGATTTAAAAAAAAAACCCTCACTACCAGGAACCAAGCCGATGTATTCTCCCTGTGTAGTCCATGAACTTCCCCACCGAGTAAAACACATGCGACACTAAAAAGCGTCTTAATTTTGATTTTGATTTTGAGGCTATTCGGTTTTTTTTTTCAAACCAATTTTTATTTTTACTTACTAAAAAGATTATACCAATTTCACCAATCTTTACTGGTTCTATGACTTTTGTAGATTTCCCCACCGAACGACAAGTCTAAGCCACTCTCCTAAGTCATCTTCACCCCTGGGCCAGTAGCCCATTATTGCGCAGTCGGCAATGTTAACCATACGAATTTTAATGCAAAACATGGTATTTTATTCCCCTGTTTCGGACACCGTTTTTCAACCGATTTTATTTAAACTTGGTGAGTGTTTAGTTGAATAGTTATACTAGGCCCGTCATACTTCGAAATTTCGAAAATTTAACAAATATTACTAAGGGAAATCGAGTTACTTTGTGACGTCACAGAGAGTAATTTTTTTTAACAAGTAAAAGTGTTGCTCGAAATCGAGCAATTTATTTTGATACAATACAAATGTTACTTTTAGCTCTAAATCAATGACATCCTACCAATCCAATAATGTCAATCTCTTCAATCACCAAAACTACACGTATTTACAGCTGATTATCAACAGATGTTTAAAATGCTTTAGGCTATTCAATCCCAATGTTATTCAAATGGGAAATTTTGAGATTTCAATGGTGGATAGCACCTTTATTTTCAGTCCGATTCTCATCAGTTTTTTGCGGAAACAACTACAGACCAAGCCCTATCCAACGACACCAAAAACTTGAAAATCGGTTGAGAATTGTAGGAGGAGTTCTCAAGACAAAAAACCCCTTAGCGTATTAAATAAGTATAGATTTTCAAAATTTCGAGGTATGAGAAGCCTAATATAACTATTCAACTAACCACTTACCAAGTTATTTTATTCCGTTGTTTCGGAGACCATTTTACAATTGATTTTCTTTAATCATGTTTTGCATTAAAAGCCGTATGGTTAACATTGCCGACTGCGCAACAATGGGCTACTGGCCCAAAGGTGAAGATGACTCTTAAATATCCACAAAACCATCCGGCAATCATCATTTATGAAATATATCCGCAATGAATCAATCGTTGATACCAGTCGCCCCTCTAGTGCCGCGTAGAAGGGTACGTTCCAGCCCTTGGGGGCATTAAAGACGCCGCCGCCTGCCCACGGACCTCTACGATACACATCAGTGACATTCGCCTATCGCGTATCGTTCCCTTGGGTCAGAGAATTCTCTTTTGCATCTCGACCGCTGTGAAATACGCCACATTCGATACATGCGCCTCGGCTTCTCCTCTTATTGGATTTGTTCTTTTATCGCCCGTAGAATCCATGATGATGCATCGGCTTGAGTGTTAGAGTGAGAGGAAGTGACATGGAATTGGAAAAGTTTAGAAGTCTTTTGGTATTAGAAAGGTTTCGGTAATCACAAAAAAAAAAAACTGTTATGGGATGGTACAAATTTCTTGAAAAGGAAATAACTTTAGGCTTCTGTCAGGCATGGACGAGATTGGGTTTTTAGTTCAAGACGAGATGAGACGGGATTTCTTAATTCTCATAAAAGTTCGAAACGAGATGGAGACAGACTTTACCTTCTCGTAAAAACGGAATTTTAATCTGATTTTTTAACATAGTTAAATCCTGATTTATGACGGATGTTAATGACGCATGAAAAATGTTAATCGTAACAGGCAATACTGATTTCCAACTTTTATATATAAACATCTTTGAAATACATCTGTTTAAAAACAAATATGAAGTACTTAATATAAATAACTGAAATAACTCTTAAACATAGACTGAGATATGGTGATAAGAGATAGGATACAACATTGAAATTGCTAAATTTACCTGACTGAAACACCAATCTCATTAGTAAAGTATTAAATTACGATTTCAATCTTGTCTTTTTGGTGTGTCTTGTTTTTTTTATTTTTTTTTAATTTCTGCTATATTTAGTTAAATTTTTCGCACAACAGTCAAGCCTAGCAATACTTCCCAAAAAAATACAATTAAAAAAAATATAGTAAATAACGGCCATAATCATAACTATAAACAAAGACAAAAATGTCCAATAAAAACAACAACAAAAAACTTTTAATTACGTAAAAAATCTGAATGTAAAAGTACGAAGAGAGAAAATAAAACATTTCACTTTGCTTCAAAATAACGTATTTCAGTATTAAATAGCTAGTAAAATATGCCTAGCAATTCGTAGATTATTTATAGGCAAACAGTTTTTTAACGTTATTCACGAAATATTTACCGTCTTAAAAATAGCAAGAAACAAATCTCGTCTCGTGTAACGAAATTAATTTTTTTTTAAAGTTCTAGAAATTTCGAGACTTGTTCATCCCTAGTTTCTGTGGAGTGTGCGAATAACTTTTCAATAATGAAAGCGAAACATAATATATTTCACAAATAAACAACATTATGTTTTCCCGTAATTTTGTATTTTAGTTTAAGTAAATCTAAATTTAAAAAGTTCATATAAATTTTAGGAAACCTTTACATTACATTAATTGTATAAAAATAGCTCGGAGGAAAAGAAGGAATTAAACCCAATAAATGGATATATATTCGTTTAACTAATAACATCCATTGCATTGAACTTATATTTATAATTTTATCCAGAAACTATTCAAGTTTGCTATCCATATTTTTTATATAGTAATAGTTTTTTACGTGTATCGGCACGGTCAAACACTTTTCTGTTGTAATTTGGTTATGCAGGGGTAATTCAGTGATCCGCTGAATTTTAATCCCCTCCTCCCCTCTTTCTCCACCATATTTACCAGGTTTGATAAATCTTCCCATTTACTCGCTCCCACCCTCTTATATTCGCTAGAGTTCGCCAAATTGCTCCTTTATCGTCTACTTAGCACTTGCAGACCGCGAACTTGGAAATAAATGTACTTTTAAAGCACATCTCCTGCGATTAATTCTGTTGGTTTGAAGAAGAAGTAACACGAAAAAATGCTATCAGAATAGAATTGCTTATTAAATGCAGTAGAAATTCACACACTCTAGAAATTTATCATTTGTTAAGTCGAATGAATACTACCTTTTTTCTTCAAGAAATATAAATTAATATTTGCCCTAAACAGAAAGATTATCAGTATTTTGTTGTGGAGGAAATCTTTAAATACCTGGGATCAAAACTCCAATAATTGGGGTTTATTTAAAAATTACTAGCTATTTTAATTATATCTTGAATAAGTTACTAAGGAAAATCGAGTTACTTTGCAACGTCACAGAGAGTAACATTTGTTGAATTTAAAAAAATTTCGAGGTATGAGGGGAATAATATAAATATTCAACTAAACACTTACCAAGTTTAAAGAAAATCGGTTGAAAAAAGGCGTCCGAAACAGGGGAATAAAATACCATGTTTTGCATTAAAAGCCGTATGGTTAACATTGCCGACTGCGCAACAATGAGCTACTGGCTCAAAGTTGAAGATGACTCTTAAGGGTTGATTGCTTACTGAATCTTTCTTTTCAATCAATTTAGTTTTAGTAAAGTTTGGATTTTTAACCCCAAAAAATCCACCACAAAGAAAATATTAAATACATGTTAGTTAATAAATATTAGTTTTCATAGTTCAATTTAATATACACACCCCTCCACCCCTCCCCCCATCTCACCGCTGACCCACAACAGTCGCGTGAGTCCCACAGGGCGAGGTCAGATTCATTACGTAAATGTTTCCAAATCTGCATTTAATTACCATTGACGTTATCATACCGACCTTGTTGTCTATAATTTTGTTAATTTTTGTGATTTCCCTTAGGGAACACTTTTACCTCAAAATGGTATTTCACAAACCCTTCCGTGAAACACTAAAGGCTTAAAACAGTATGGTCGTTTACCATGCGATCAGAAGAACTATTAAGGTAACATTTTCAAAATGTTTGTAAGTGTATAACACGACTCAAAACCTTTAATTGGTATCGGTGTCTCGATTGAAGAGCATGCGGTCAAAAAATCTTTTTATAGTTGTTATCACACTTTAGTTGCCTAGCAAGACTTTAATGATGTTACTTCAAGTGCGTCACTAACATTTTCCAATCACTCTAAAAATCAGTTCAAAATATATTTTCAAATTGAAATATCCAACACATGCCTTAAACATATATATTAAAATTATTCAATATGTAAATTGATATAATTTTTCTTTAAAAGAGTTAACTCAATTTTCCTTAGCATTCTGACAAATCACACTAAATTGTAAGAGGTCTCGCCCTTGGGACGATCGTTGGAAGTGATTTGTGAAGAGCGCAGTCTCGAATTATTGGACATTCCTGGGACAGAGGGGACCCTGGTGGCTACACAGTCGTTCATCTATGACTAACTACTTGGTCTGAAATTGAACAAATAAACCGAAGGGTTTACTACTATTTACAACGCAAACAAATATATTATATTCCTATGGTTTGTTTCTTTCCTCTTTAGTTGATTTTCATCAGGTTTAGAAGCAATCGATTTCTTTTCTAATGTGGGTTTTGGTTTGTAGGGAAAGAGTATTCTTATTGTTATGTTTAAATAGTTTTCTCCTATTATACCCCGTTTAAAATTAATGTTCGGTCGAGTGACAGATCTTTATTTCCATCAAAATCACAAATTTACCCCATTCTATTTTCATAATCGGCTGTTATTTTCATTTTGTCCTTGAAGTTCAGAAGATGGATAATAAATGATTGTGTTACTTTTCTTAATTTAATTTCCAAGCGGGTTTTTTACGTTTTAAACGTAAAATAGGCATATTTAATTGTTCACAATAAATCCAAATCTATACTTACTTAATACGCTAAGGGTTTTTTTTTTTTGTCTTGAGAACTCCTCCTACAATTTTCAACCGATTTTTAAGTTTTTGGTGTCGTTGGATAGGGCTTGGTCTGTAGTTGTTTCCGCCAAAAATTGATGAGAATCGGGCTGAAAATAAAGGCGCTATCCAACATTGAAATATCAAAATTTCCCATTTAAATAACATTGGGGACTGAATAAAGCATTTGAAACATCTGTTAATAATCAGCTGTAAATACGTGTAGTTATTGGCGATTAAAGATATTCACATTATTGGATTGGTCGGATGTCATTGATTTAGAGCTAAAGTAACATTTGTACCGCATTTAAAAATATGCTCGATTTCGAGCAACACGTATACTAGTAGTGTATTAATAGTCCAGGCTCTAAACAGGTTGAGCATGCACTGAAAGTCTAGCGAAATCTGACTTTTGGTTATTGTTAGGGACATTTAGTAGATGTAAAAAAATCGACGTTGCCACATTTCCAAAGTGGGCACAAAACGGGGAACGCCCCCTAGAGGAAGTTATAGAGGAATTGGCCTATGTCATGATCGATGTCATTTTAAAGGTATTTGAATGTAGATAAAAATGCGTCAAACCTTATCTCAAAAGGTCGAATATAACACAAGTTATTTCATTTTGAAATGTCGGTAATATGCTTTTATGCAAAGTTTGACTGCCTGCTATTTCTGGCTCAAACCTTCATTTGATATCATATTGGCGAAATTGTTTTCAATTCCATTCCAATTCTATTTAACTCTTCGTTTCAAAGATCCTGAAAATTAAGTTAAAGGTTACCTTTTAAGTCTTTATTTGCCTTTATTTGCCAACTTCGATCACTGTACGAAATATTATGATTACATTATGATTTTCAGCCCAATTTGGGAACAGACCATGAAAATTTTAATGAAATATTTCAAGTGAGCTAAGGATCCTGTTTAACGGAAAGCAATGCCGCAAAGCCGACCTTAAATTAAAGTCAGAAATCGCAGGTAGTAAAACTTTGCGTAAAAGCATTTTACATATATTTCAAAACGGAATAACTCGAGTTATATTTGACCTTTTTTAGATGACGTTTGTGGAATTTTGATCTAAATTCATTGTATGCTCAGCCTGTTTAGCGTCTGGACTATGAAGTGGCATGAGATCTTATACAGCTATTTTAATGCTGGTTGGGTAGCTGAGTGGTTATAGTGCTCGCCTTTGAATCCAAAGGTTGCCGGTTCGATCCTGAAAAAAGTTAGTGGCTTTTTAAAGGATCAATTCCGGACCCAGTTAACATTTGTCATTGGGCTATTAATTAATGACTAGGGGGCCCGTGCAGCGCAATGCACTGCATTTATCAGAGTACTTGGTGATCAAACTTTGCTCCATGGAAATTTTACCAAGTTACTTTGAATAAAAATTAAATTGTAGAGAAAATTAGATTAACCATATTGGTATTTCATCATATCTTCATTACTAATTCTCAAACTTCCCAATGTGATAGTATTGAGATTTTGTGGTTGTTCTTTTAGGTTTAAATTTAGCTAGGATTACATGACGGTTCTTGTTCTTATGCCGATTCTTTTTAGAGCCTCTGTCTAAAGACTGCTATGAAATGTAGAATACATTCACAGATGTTTGATCTAGATAGGTCATCACACATAAACCCTAAATGACAACAGAAGGAAAATAAATAATTCATTGCAACTCCTCGGTTCTGTATGAGCTATGCAGCACCCACTGTGGCTGTTCTCCTAGAACTGTATAAAGTAGTCGTCGACATAGAGAAAGAGCACACACTATTACTATTTATAACAAAATAAATCCTCTTTCCATGGTATTACAAAATTTAAATAAAGAAATCACAAAAATTAAGAAAATCTACATTTTTTGTGTGTCGATTTTGGTTTGATGCGGCATTTATATTTTTATTAAAATTTTGTCCTTATACACACCATTTTTGCAATAAGCTTATCATCAATACTGGAGATTTAAAAAAAAACTTTGAAATGTTGCCTCTTTTAAACAGTTTTTTTTTTAATATGTATCTAGCATTCTGCATTAAATTTTTTATGGCATCACATTACGGTTCACGGTAATTATACCAACTATCCCTTTTCCTAGTTCACAGCAGCTTGAAAACCCATGCGCAAACATTTAGTGTTATATTTTAATTTTTACTGTCTTTCTTTGTTGTTTCGATAGCAATCTGATAACTAACTCTTAAGACCCACATAAAAAATTTCAATTCCCAAACGTGTTTATGTGCATCAGGAGAATGATTTTTTTGGGGTTAAATTACTAAACTTATTTATGTGCCCAAATACACATAAATAAAAATTCAAGCAAAATCTACCTGCTACATTTTGAGAAAAAATTAAAACGTACAATTTGTCCCACACAATAGACAGTCCTTGAATTAAAGTATGGAACTGTGTTGATATTTCAATACCACCGTACCAGTTCAATTGCTTCCATCCAGCATTCAGATGGATTTTAACATGTGTTTGTCTGTTTTACTATCAACAGCTGTTTTAGTTTGAAGTTCAATAACAATTATTGTTCCCCATGGACCAAAAATAAATCTTAAATCTTATGGACAAAAAAATAACTTTGAGGGCTTCCCGTGAGCTTCAGAATTAAAATATCAAAAATCTAAAACCTTATTGCAAAACTACGAACTGAGACCATTCTTTTGACACCTCAAACTTTAAAATTGGTCCAGAAATAAGGGAGGAGTAGCGTTAACAAGAAAAGGGCATCACGTATTATTTATATAGAATAGATAGATGCTTATATAGAATCGACTGGTGGATGTTAGATAGTAACAAGATTGGGGTTTGGACCGTTCCCCGTCAAAACGTCGAAAAAGCCACTGGCGTAGATACACCCAAAATAAAATAAATAAATTTATGTTCAGTGATTCTGATTTCTGATTAATTGAACTCTTCGCAGCGGAAGGAAAGGGAAAACTTTTGGGAATTTTAATCCGCAATTCAACCGCAAGTTAATTTTGAACGGACGAAAACTGGATTTGATCTGTGAAATTAGAAATTAAGGACTCTTTCTCATCGCACGTCTGTTAATTTTATTTAACATATAATAATGGATTGAACATAATATACTGTATAGATACACAATAAATTTGTAACGTAATATAATATCAATGGTACATCCTAGATCTTTGCGTAAACCTATCAACGTAAAGTTAGGTTTACACGTCAGAGTTTTTCACTCTCGGAGAGTAGTTAGTTACTCTCATAAAAATCTCAGACAGCTGTTGATAGCACTCGCAGAAAACTGTCTGGGATTAACCATCGTGAAAAATTCGCTGGTTGTGTTAACACCTTTGCGAGTTCCTGCTGAGAGTACGAAACTCTCTGAGAGTGAAAAACTCTCACAAACTCATTCAATGCAATAAATGACCAAGTGAGGTTGATTGCGCATCAAGTCCCGTTTCGTCTGGACAACAAGAGCAAGGCGAAGAAGAAAATCTTAGACAATGTTGTGGAGGCCGAGGTTTAATTTAGCGGGAAGTGATTTGTGAAGAAGCATTCCACTGGATATTGAGACGGTCCGGAGAGAGAGAGAGAGAGAGAGAGAGAGAGAGAGAGAGAGAGAGAGAGACAGAGAGAGAGGCAGGGACAGAGAGGGAGGAACTTATATGAGCATGACTGTGTGAACTCCCCGAGAAAACTTACCACTCCTAGCGTCACAGAGACAGGATTTTTAAAACAGTGGCAGGAAAGAATCTTTTCATTACTCTACACACGAAAGTACACTTTCCAAACGTAAAATGAGCTAAGAAAATAGGTTATTACCGCTACTGCACTGCAAAATTACATAACGTTTACTTTTCGTGCGTATGTGATGCACGGAAAGTAACCGTTAGGCCTATGGGATTTTGCGGTGCAGTCCAATCAGCTGTTGCATTAGGCCGATCGGCTGTTGCACAACTCTTAGTTTCGATGCGTGTGTACCACGACATAAGCACAGAAACTCAGTTTTATGAGTTTGGTTTTTTCTTGATACTAAGTTGAACAAACCAAAATATTCATGTGTTTTACAAGTTTTTTGATATCGTAATGAAAAATAATGTTCAATACTCGTCTCAAAAGTGCCATTGGGGGCTCGATAGCCTTTTCCACGCTCGGCTTCGCCTCGCGCGTAAATGCAATCTCTCCCCGCAATGAGTCACTTTCGAGACTAGTAATGAAAACTACTAGACCGACCTATCAATTTACAAAATTTGTAAATTGTTGAAACTTTTTAGTTATATCATATGATTTGAATTAATCTTTTCCATATTTGTGTTCCATTGCAAGAAAGCGCTTTATTAAATAAAAAAAAATGCCAACTCTAATTCATTTACATAATGCATCTTCCGTTAAGTGGGTGTTTCTTGTTAACTACCTTCTCACATTGAATACTTAATAAATATTAGTTTTTAATTATCTGTATCCCCAAATTAAAACGTTTATCTAGCGTGGAATTTAATGAATTTGAGTATGTGAACCATAGCATTGTTATAGTTATCCAAGGTTTTACTGTAAGTTATCCCAGTTATGTGGATTTATAGATGTTCAATAAAATTACAACGATAAAAATTACATAAACATTTCACTGACATATACATTACGATAAAAACCTAAAAACTGAACCACCCAAGACTGATTCTCGTGGGCTTTAACTCTCCCCTTATGCTGGTCCGTTTTTCATATTTTAGAGATACAGCGGCCAAATCGACTTGCGGAGCAATATACCCGTGTCGCATTACTTAATACCGGACACATGTCAAAACCGATAAGGTGGTACCGAATATGTCCAACCCTTGGACGATCGTAAACCGTTATGTCCACCCCGTGACGTACAACATGGAAGGGTGGAAAGTAGATTTGCGGCCTCTGTCACCGTATGTTCACGGTTGGAATAAAAACCGACGGTCTTGGCACCGTTGATTGTACTGTCTTTATTGTGTTTGTCCTTGCTGTTTTCGTAACTGTTATTGTGACACTGTTCTCTCTACTGGAATATTGCTACAATGTTACCGAAATGTACCGGTCGTTCCCCCGAACCGCATCAAGTGACAATGTGTCTCCGATGTTTCGCGCTCTTCGTTATTGTTATCGCGTCGAATTGCCGTTGCTCTTTGTAGTTTTTGGACATTTTATACTTTATGGAGAAAAAAATATTTTTGGTTGTCTGACATTTTATAGAATAGCGTTTAACCTATAAATACCTATTATGTTTGTATGAAGAAGAAAACTTAATTGGATCTACGACCGATTTTCACAATAAACTTGTAACGTCTGAAAAACCATTCAACTGACACACCCAATCAGTTACAAAACTTGTAAGAGAGAAACAATAGTTTATTTAATTTGTGAAGTACAGACTTTTTGAAGCATGGAGCACATGCCTTCAGAGTAGGATTTGTAAATGTATAGCACAAAATGTCTAGTTTTACAATTAAAACTTAAATTAATAGTGTTATTTGTGCTACAGTTAAAAACTCCTGCTCTTACGGCATATGCTTCATGGTTCACAAATGTACTTCACCGATTAAAAAATTACCTTTACACAAAAAAAGTGTTTCTAAAACACTCACAATGCACTAAAAAATACTTGAGAGATGTACAATAGTAAGCGGTCCAAAAGATTTTTTTAAGGGAGTCCTATCAACATGAGTTTCGACGACATGAGCGTATACCACTCGTTTGGCTACCGTTGATACATTTACTAATAGAGTTTTACCCCATTAACAAAAACTGTGTTAAGAACCCTCAAAACCTACCGGCACAAATGGTTATTTGTGCTTCTAGGGACTTAAGTACACGTTCTTCTCCCTGAAAGGAAGCTGTTGTCCCTGAGGGAGAAAAACTACTTTAGTTCCTTGATGCACACAACATTTTTCATCCACCTACACAAATAACATTTAGGCCTATAACAATAGGGATACCGTATATAATTTAACTTTACCTTCATATATGATTCCTTTCTCCGTCCTGGTTTAGTCACATCAACATAAAAAACACAAGGTAGACTATATCATTTTTAAAAGAACACAAAAAACAAAACAAAATGGAAGTCTAGTCAAAATTCTTACTTAATTCTTAGGTTTTGGACTTAAGGTTAGTAGCCTACCCAAGCGAAAGTAAACAAACACGTAGCCTACACTTCTAACAGAAACAGCTACTATTAGTAAATAAAGAGTAACGAAACAAATACAAGTTACAGCTGAATGTGACTCATGTTTTTTAATCTCTCTTTTAATATTCTTATGTAACTAACTTTAACCCCTTGGTACAAAAAAAGTTGAGTTTTCCCTAGTTATAAAAATTAAGTATTCAAGTCAAATGAGGTAAAAACTAGTACTTTAGTACTCTATTCCAAGGAGTAAAATACGGTTTTAGATAGTATGTGGAGGAAAAATAAATTAGGCCTACAGCTACAGCTCCAAATAATAACTCTTCTTTAAGCCACTTCTTCAAGGGCTACAAATGTAGTCCACTACCACTAATTACCCCGGACACGGTTACAAGACCAGGAACTTGTAGGTGACCCGTGTACCATGTACTCGAGGGTGGTATTGCCCACAGGGGGCTCATACTGACCACTAGCGCTGTCCGACAGCGGAGGGTCTAACTGGGGCCGTTCAATTGATTAATTACCACCCCCAATAAAGATAAATTATGGGTATCTTGAGAGAAAATTGCAGGGTTAGGAGGTAAAGGTTTTCTTGGGCATGGCGAACAGGGGGGCAAAATATTGGATAATACGTATAGTAAGCAGTGTGTTAGTTTTCGGAAGGGGGATTTACAGATTAATAAATGCAAATATATTTACAGCCTTTGCCTAGTAATTAAACAACTGTATTTTTTTATTTTTTTACTAGTTACGATTATAGATCGTGAGTGTCATCCCTCCAGTGTTATATATTCAGTTCTCAACGGCGATAGAAAGGGTACCTTTTTCGTCACTCTTGTAAACACTGAAAATGCATCAGCATTCTCCTTTTTTGGACATTAATAAGAATATTTACATGTATTTTTTTGAAACTGTGCCTTCGTACCAGCGAAAAAATTTTATAAGGTAAAATAAAACTCAAGAGTAAGAAAAATTGAGTTATTTTTCAAAGGGCCCGGACGATTACATTTTTAAAATTTTAATCTCTTAAAATGTCTACTGTAACTATTCAGCATAATTATTACCAAGTGTCAAGAACACAAATCTTACTCAGAACTGTAAACAGCTGATTAATTGAAATAGTTGTTTAACACATGTTATTAAAATGTAATGTTATTGTTTGGTGGTTGCTAAGAAGGAAAGCATGTTTTGTTATGAATGTTTTTAAATGGAAGTAATGTTGTTTTTTAATTAAATTAGAGTTTTGTTAACTGTACAATATTTGATCCTTTTTTATTTTGAGTTCTTATCCTAGGCGAGAGATAGTGAATTTGACATTTGGCGCTACAACGTGGGCATAGTATATTAGTCAATTTCTTGGAAATTTTCAATGGATAAGGCAAGAAGAAAGAGGTCATTGTACAGAAGACAATTTACAAAACAACTCGGTCTTCTATTAGAATATTTAGAAGGTGGAAAGTTAGAGGAAGCTCAAGGATGCTTTAAGGTTTTAGAGAACTGCATGCAAACAATTTCAAGTCAAGATGAGGAAATCATGGAACACATGCTAGGTAGCCAGGTTGTAACAGAAGAGGATCTGGCGAAGGAAACTGAGTCATGCTTTGACTACAGGAGTAAGTTTTAACTTATTAAGGTACGTCTGTTAGGTAAACTTAATGAATCCATAGCAGATCAAAAATCAGTTTCTAATGTATCTGTTACCGGTCAAAAGAGTTACAACTTACGATTGCCTAAAGTAGAGTTATGTTAATTCTAGGGAGATTTAAGAGAATGGTTGCCTTTTTGGAACCAATATCAAAGGATTCATGATGACAATAGTATTCCTGCTGTAGATAAATTTTATTATTTAGATCAAGCTATTGTCAAAGACTCTCGAGCCTGGAGTGTTCTAGAATGTTTTCCACCAACAGAGGAAAACTATCCTTTGGCAATCAATGCTTTAAAGGAACGTTTTGGTAGGGAAGATGTTTTGGTCGAAATTTATATTAGAGATTTGCTTAGTTTGACTCTTCCTACAAATAAATTATGTTCCCTGGCAAAGATGTATGACAAACTTGAGTGTCATTTAAAGGAAACTTAAACTTTAAACTTTGTCCTTTATTGGAATCATGTCTGTCAGAAGACTTTTTAAGAGTTTGGCAAAGGAGTTACACTGATAAGGACACACATTCCGCTGAAATCAGGCTTGAGAAATTTATGGCTTTTATGAAAAGTGAGGTACAAAATGAAGAGAGAATTTCAGTTGCTATGTCTGGTTTTGGGGAACCTACAAAGGATAAAAATTCTGAAAAGGGGGTTAGTTCTAGTAAACTTCCTAAAGTTAAGGTCTCTACTCCTAGTGCCACAGGGTTGTTGTCATTGAGCGACAAAAAACAATCTGTTTGTATATTTTGTAACGACACTCGACACAGTAGTCCAGATTGTTACAAGGCAAGAGACATGTCATACTCAGACAGGTTAGACGTAGTTAAAAGTAAAAAATGTTGTCTGATTTGTATGAAAGCTAATCATGTAATTAAATTCTGCAAGTTCAGATAGAAGTGTATTGTGTGTGACAAACGACATCAGCTTTTATTATGTCCTGACTTCAAGAGGCAAAAGCCGGAACATGTTTTACCTTCAAAACCTGCTAATATTCTTAACCAAGATAATATTTTAGCTAATGTTACATCTGACAGCGTGCTTCTTCCTACCCTAATGGTCAAGATACGAGGAAATGGAGTGGAAAAGGTCGCCAGAGCAGTGTTGGACACGGGATCGCAGCGCTCCTACCTTCTGAAAGAAACAGCCCAAGAGATGAGGTATTCTCCATTTGAGGAAGAAAACATCGTGCATGCTTTTTTTGGAGGTAAAAGGTCAGGTATATGTAAACATAATAAATACAAGCTTTATCTGTCAAGATTTGGTGGTAATTACTTGTGCAATTTTGATGTATTAGACCAGGAAATCATTTGTGATGATCTACCTCATGTTAGGGAAGGTTTACTGAAGGAGCTGAATCAATTTGGTCTCCTGCCAAATCAGTTTCAGGACTGTTCTGGTCCAATAGAAATCCTTATTGGGGCTGATATTGTGGAGAAAATCTTTACCGGCAATGTGAAAATTCTTGCTTCTGGTTTAACTGCTGTTGAAACTAATTTGGGATGGACACTGATGGGTAAAATACCAAACTCTGAACCAAAATTGAGTAAAGCTATGGTAGTCACTTCAATGTTTGTTGACAGTCTAAATATTTCTGATCTCTGGAAATTAGATTTAATTGGTATTTCGGACCCTACTGACGTCAAGAGTAAATTGGATGTCCAAAAAGGGGTTGATAAGTTTTTCTTGGATACTCTTAAGGTAGATTCAGAGGGGAGGTATGAGGTAAAACTTCCATGGAAAGAGTACCATCCGCCCTTACCATCCAACCAGTCTTTAGCAGAAAGAAGATTGGAATCCACTCTCAAGAAGTTAGAAAGGGATAGGGTATACTCCAAGTATCAGCAAGTCTTTGATGAATGGGAAGGTGAGTCTATAGTTGAAAAGGTTCCTGAATCTGAGTTAAATAATGTTAAGCATTTTTTACCACACAGGCCAGTAATTAAGGAACAAGGTACAACAAAGTTCCAGTATTTGATGCCTCTGCCCATGAGTCAGAGAACACTTCTTTGAATGACTGCCTGGAAAAGGGTGCTAATTTAATTGAACAGTGGGTCCCATTTTTTAGAAATCGAGTAACAGAAATAAGGAAAGCCACAAAGCCAGAACAATGGAGTCATGTCCCTGGGGCTCTTAATCCCGCTGACTTACCTTCTAGGGGTTGCAATGCAAAACATCTTGTACAGTCGTCATGGTGGGAGGGACCAGATTGGCTAAAGAAACAACAAGAGGAGTGGCCATCTCACGAACTTGTATATAACGAAGAATGTAGTTTTAGAGAAAATTTTAAGGGCAGTGTGAGCAGTTTTGAGTGTCTTCCTACAATTAAAACAAGATGTGGAAGATCAGGGAAAACCCCACCAGATTTGTTCAATAGTGATGAAGTTAACCATACCTGGTTAACTTGGTGGGAGAATGTCAAGAACACAAATCTTACTCAGAACTGTAAACAGCTGATTAATTGAAATAGTTGTTTAACACGTATTATTAAAATGTAATGTTATTGTTTGGTGGTTGCTAAGAAGGAAAGCATGTTTTGTTATGAATGTTTTTAAATGGAAGTAATGTTGTTTTTGAATTAAATTAGAGTTTTGTTAACTGTTCAATATTTGATCCTTTTTTATTTTGAGTTCTTATCCTAGGCGAGAGATAGTGAATTTGACACCAAGTTTTAAGAAAATCTGTTGAAAAGCTATCTTCAAATGGGAGAAAAAATATTTTACCCCATAGCCACATTACCGACTACGGTACTATCCCAAAGGTGAAGGTGGAGGACTAGACGACAATACACCCAAACTTCTAAGAGTAATAAAAAATATAGCTAAATTTTCTCATAAATTTCGTTAATCCTCATCCAAACAAGAATTCAAATTTGATCACTACAATGCATCTATTACGGTAAAGCGCAGCATTACCAATTTGTAGTTGGACCAGGAATCAACTACAGTTCCGAATGACCAATTCACCGACTTCATAAAACGTTCCATTCTCTTTTAACGGTTGAAATACGAGAGTGGCTGGAACAGTGAAGAAGCCGAGGACATCGGGTGCAGTTATTACTTCAGCTGGGGCGATGGTTTGATGGCCCAGTCAAACAAACATAAACAGTGGATAGTCCCTGACCGGCGTAAAACACATTATGATCGTAACACACGTTTATGCAGTCACTAGTTCACATCTGACCTGCGTGCCAAATAAAAATGTGATATTTCCGTTGGCTACATATCAGAATAGCTGGAATTTACGGATGTGCATAAAACGTTTGTTGCCACTTTTAACGTTTTTCAGTTATTGAGAGAATGATTAGTTTGGATGTTTAAATGAAACAACTCCTTCGTCGTATGAATTATAATTTAAACAAACAATTATAAAGTTAAGCCGGATACCATTATAGAACAAAAGACTGTAAAAGTTTTTTGTTTTTGCTACGAATTTGTTGTTCAAAGGTTAAACATTACTATAAAGGGAAGCTGTTTTCGGAATAAGGAACAGAAACTACTAAAAACAAATCAAATAACATTTCTTTTTCATTATTAACAACTCTCCTTATTTCAGAATTTTGTAATACTTTAAACATTGAAATCTGCCCATCTCCAGGTATCTATTTTTATCTATTGCAATAGCAAATGTTTCTTGCAAATAAAGTCCCCTTCCTTCGTCAAGATGCTTCAAAATCTGTATTTCTCATGAAACGAAAAACTTGAACACGTGAACAAATTCTGGTAAAACTACACCACACCATGTCAACCCTAAATACTTGGGTTTTTGTTTTTTTTTTTTTTCTTGATGTGTAAATATTAATCGATGTAATTAAGATTTTATTAAGAAACATCGTTCTTCGGGTCAACACATGCCTAAAACAAATAAAAACTTAAAATCTGGAGTATAGAGCCCAACGATTAAGCTTAATCTTTCGCACTTTCCTTCTACGATGAATATAATAGGCGTTTAAAAAGTGAGATAAGTGATAGGGGTCTACCGAAATAAAGCAGACGATATAACTAATTCTCAAGAAGCAGTATCATGAATTACCAATAATTAGTTTAGTATAACTTTATGTTGCTTTGCTTACATGCAAATATGCTTCAAATTACTGGAATAACAACTAATATTTCATTTTACCCGATCTTTAATTGATTACGTTGATACAAATACACCAACGATATACTAAGCTGCACAATGATGCAATAATGTGGTTGAATCGGCCAAGTGGCGATTGAGGCGGTGTTATATGCAAATTATAGCTTTAGTGTTCACTGGGGGGCTCGGAGCCGGCCCGGCGGCCGCAGCGTCAGGTACTGACTGACCAATGACCATGTACTGTACTAGCGGGGGGAGGGCAGCAAGTCCACGGAACACCGCCATGACTCGATACTAAATCATATCGTTCACGTAGAATGTTCGTTCACATAGAGATTTGTGATACAACAATAAAATTGATGCTCGTTTTCGCTGGTAGAGATTAGAAAGTTTTTATTAATTATATAGTTATTTAAAATTACATTTAGGTATATGTTGAAGTCGAAGTTATACGGATGGGTTATATCTTTAAAACGATTTTTGTACCATGTCAAAAGTTGTAGATTATACAAAATCATACCTTTTTTAGATATTTCCAAACACCAATTGATCCAAATTACCTCACTGAGAAATCAATAATGCAACAATGATCACAAATCACAAGGCTCAAGTGCTTAAAAATATTCTATAGCAATAAGATCAATCTATATATAATTCATAGTACAGTATTAAGAAATGACGAACCATTTAATATCATGTAAACCGCAACACTCCTCGAAAAAGTGTGGCTATAGCTAAGTCTGTCTCATTGTGTTTTCAAAGCAGAATCTGCTATACATCCCTCTTAAAGTCATTAATTACGTACCAAACAATATACAACAACCAGGTGTGTCATTGCATACTATAAATCATCATTATGAAAAATTTAATATAGTTCGCGAACTGATTAAATCAATCCAACCCCATATAACCTGACCGACCCCTCCAGTGGTGATCGCAATCGCAATGAAGAAAGCAGCACTTGATAAATCACTCGCACATTACTGGGACGTCATCATTGGGGGGGGGGGGGCTAGGGAGTGGGGGCATTCCACGGGGAGGGCGAGACCTTGCATTTATTATTGTCTTTTGGAAGGATTAAATTATGCCCCATGAATTTTTAAATTCAGACGCGGTTCATAAATTTATGTTGTATTGGCATCACATCATTTTTTTAGTTTTATAAAAATTCTTTTGACTAGATTATAAGTTTACACCATACTAGTGGGTAATTGTTTATTTTAACGATTGAATGCGCCTTTATTTTAAGTTCGATTTTCATACATTTTTGGCGGAAACAACTACAGGCGAGTCCTATCAATGACACTAAAAACTTGAAAATCGCTTAAATATTGTAGGGGGAGTTCCGATTACAAAAAACCCCTTTCGTGTTAAAAATACTAAAAATATAAATAATGATCATTAATTTAATACTAGACATAAATATATTAATTTCCATTTCCCGGCTCATAATACAAGTCTCCTCGGAAATTCTCCATTTTACATTAGTATAAAGCTTTTTAATTCTTTACCAAATGAAATTAAAAATATTATTCATGAAAAGAAGATAAAAAATAAATCGGAAATTTTCTTCAAAGGGAATGTTCATTAAATGAAGAATGTTCATTAAAGGGAAGAATTCCTTGAATGAATTCTTAAATTATAAAAATAGCCAAGAAAATTAAGAAAGTGTATCATTCATATTTTTTTTATAAAAAAAATAAAATGTTACAATTGAAAAGATTTTTATTGTTTCATTGTTTTAAGGCCATGGTTAAAAAAAATTAGTACTGTATTCGAATTAAAATTTGAAAAAGAAAATTATTGTATTTATAAACATTACTCTATGACTAAGTGTTGTGTTAGCAATAAAGAATTTGTATTTGTATTATTTCTATTTGTATTAAATAAGTAGTACCAGGTTGACTAAATTAATGCTCGGTAAAATTATTGTGTCACTTTTCTTCATCACACAAAGCTTGTTCGCTACGCTCCCTCGCCATCTTCCTTTTTTTAAGACGGTCTAGTTTGCTTCGTTCACTCGCCAGACGAAAGGGTGCTGTAATTTTGTATACATTGTTTCAACACATTTAAAAGATGTGTAACACATTGGTTTATATCTACAATTATCCAATTATGTCAAATTCAGCCATACTACAAAAAATCTCCATACTACAAAAAATCTCCATAAGGATAACATGGGAACTTTGAAGGGCTTTAAGATTAAATCGGATTTTCCGATTCATGGGACCAACTCCACTATATATTTTTTCGTGACTAAAACCTCCATAATCAGCCAAAAATTGAAAAATTCTCGGACAGGTAAAACATCGGACAGGTAAAACGTAAACAGGCTGGGTAGCTGAGTGGTTAAAGAGCTCGCCTTTGAAACTGAAGGTAGCCGGTTCGATCCTGAGAAAAGTTAGTGCTTTTTGATGGTTCGATACTGGACCCAGCTGCCTTTGGTCATTGGGCTATTAATTAATGATCCTGACAAATAAAACAGCTGATATTTGTCAGTAACAAAGCTACACCTCATCTGATCCATTACAATCATCACACTCATCCCTTCAGTCATACTCACCTTAAAATACGCACCACAGAGTGCGTCGGTGTTTCAAATAAAGTATCAAAGTATCAAAGTATCATTTACCCTTGTAAACAGTACTTGTTTTAAAGTATAAGTACATCTTTTCTTAAAAATCAACTGTACGCCCCTAACAGCTATTCCACCAGTTCATCAACAAGTACCAAGTACTGAGCAGATAGTTCCGGGCCACCCTTGGGCCGAAGGGTTTAAATTACAGCGGTGATCTGTCATGGGTTTATTTGACAGCGATAAATCTAGACAATAAAGCGGGAGTATGCGGCGGGAAGCGGCCAAATCCCTTGCCCAGATTATTGCATACTTGTGTCCCATAAATACTGGGCGCTATACGGAGTTATCCGCCCCTCTAATGCACCCCCTGGCCTCCATCGAGCTCGATAAATGTAAGTATAAAGAATTGATTTACAAATAAAATAATTAAGGTCTACACTCAATAAGATCTTTAATAATTACAGGTCATCGTAGGGTTGGCGGCGGATCAAATTGGGGAGAGATTCCCTCTCTATACAACTTTCATAACAGTTACAGCAAACAAAACTTATGAAAGTCCTAAAACTTTCTGTTTATTAAATAATTTTAATGTTTACTTTTTTAAGCTTTATTAAATATTTGACTTGAGGTTTCAAGATTCGCCTGATCAATATGATTTCGCTTTATATTCACATTTTTAACTATTCGAAGTGGTTATTTTATACATTAGTTAGTTATTTCATGTTAGAGGAATACTAAAACTACAAAAGTTTGTTGGAAATAAACGTTAGGGGTCGTCCATAAATTACGTCATCTGAAAATAGGGGGGAGGGTCCAGATTGAAAGTTACGGTAAGGTGATGTGCAAGCAGGGGGGGAGCTTTGATATGACTTAATTTTCAATATGATGTTTTATATCAAATTTTAACAGTAAAACAATGGTAAATTCTGACACAACTATTATAAAATAATTATCTATAAAATACATTAGACTATTTTAAGGCGTTTTTTATAGTTTATTTTTCCATTGAGAAAGTCATTTTGGCTTTATTTCTGAAGGTAAATTCAGATTTGATTGGTCAATTTTTTAAATTTACCATGTAGCATTTAAAAACATTATTTTTACTTAAAACGGAGGTTTGATAAAAATGACGTCATTTTTTCCGAGAGTTGGGGGGTCAGAAAATTATGATGGTAGGATGATTTTAGGGAGGGGGGGGGTCCAAAAATGCCCAAAAAGCGATGACGTAATTTATGGACGGCCCCTTACAGAATACATAACGCTACAGAAAATAAAACTTAAAATATAACAAATACATCGAGGATGTTAGCACATCAGAACAGTTTGAGTTATTATGAATTTTAAAGTGAGAAAAACAATCATAACTCTTTAATGAGGACTACTAAGCCTATTGGCCGATCTACATCGCTCCACTTACATTTAAGTAACATGTAACATTTCAGATTGATCTAATTGTGTATTGATCTGTCTCTTAACATTACCAAAATCTCATTCAAAATCCATGAGAACTTAATAATTGAAGTCATATACGTGGATCCTATTACTTAACAGCCTGCGGCGTGGATTGCGTGATTTCTGATAAACCAATTCCCGGAATGAAGTCGCCACTTGGCTAATCCGCTGGAGGTTTATTATGCAGTGATGGCCGACTCTCGTGCGGCCACAGATTGAAACGTCCCTGCATAACAGGCTAATGCACCTCCGCATGATACGGCTATTATGCGAGATTCCTCTAGAAATAATAAGTTTATACAGGGTGTCCCGAAACTCACTGGAAGCTTTTGTGTATGTGTTCCTTGCATCGAGACAAACATAATTTAAATCATTTCCATGTGTCTCCGATGCCTTAGTTTTCTGTCTGTCCGTCCATATATGCTTTTTGCTTATCTCGTGAGATCTTTAAAACCACTATTATGTATTTCAAGACTGTTTTACTTGTGAATTTTTACATTTCTACATTCTCCTGTTTCAAAAAGGCAGCTATTTAAAATTTTTTAAGTAAATCATTTAAATGTGAAGTAGTATACGATCAAAATATTCTAGAAACACTTAATTGTGTGGAATTTAAATGATTCAGAAATACCAAGTTTTAGGACATTGAACTATAAATAATGAAAATATTAATATTTTTCTAAAGAAAATCCCGATTTTGTAGTAGTTTTCCTACTGAAATAGTGTTCTCGTACAGGAAAATCTTTATTTCTCCGTTGTTTAAGATCTAATTTTTAAATTTCTGAATAGAAAATCAAATTTTAAACATTTGATAAACTTTTTTTATTCCACATCTTTTTAATATTAACTACGCAAATTTAAAATGGCCCCCATTTTGAAACAGGTAAAGGTAGCTGTGTCAAAATTCGTAAGTTAAACAGTCTTGACGTGTAAATAGTCTTGCCAAGTTTCAATCCAACACCTCAAGTAGTTTTAAAGATCTTATGAGTTAAACCAAAATGACATACGGACTTACAGACGGAAAACTAGGCACCAAAGACCATTCGTTATAATAAGAAATATGTGTGTCTCAATGCAAGGAATAAATTTACAAAAGTGTTCCAGAGAGTTCCGAGATACCCTGTATATCCTAATGGCGATTAAAATTAGAACCACCAAAACATATAAGTTATGTTTTTTTTTTTTTTTTAACTTTGTCCTGTTTGAAATATTTTTGAGCGTTGGAAAAGAGATTGGCGCATTTAAACTTTAAATGAAGATGATGAGGAATTTTCCTGAGACGTTTGTTATGTTTGATAACGGTTGGACAAACGTTTAAAACGCAGTAACGTTTAATAAAACTAGTTTGGTGGTTTTATTCTAACATTCAATCCATCACATGAAGATATACCCCCCCCCCCCCCGTCCAAAGAAAATCCATATTTCATCCACAAGGAATTAGCAACAAGTAATTGGATCGGACATTTAGATACTTTAAATGTTTACTAAAATGCTGTAGACATACAAGAGATTAATTTAATTTCAAAAATACTATTGTTATCAAGGTTACACAAAGGGAAATTTAAATTTAATTTTTAAATCGATAAATGAAACAACAAAATTTCTACACGCTAGAAAAGTTTTACCGTATTTTAGTTGAAGACCAAGTTGCTTTGAAACTGGAACAATGATGGATACAAAACATACACGATCTACATGTGACAAAAAAAATAAATAAAAAAAATTGGTGATAACTGAAACAACTGAGACACTCAGATATCGTAGAGAGTGAAAATAATTAGGACCTTATGAAAAATTAACACGAACAATATATGATGATCATGACATTGACCATAATCTAGTAAGTTTTAGATATTATTCTGTTTAGCTAAAGCAATATAATTGACTTTCGCGGTAGAAAATTAGGTATAAAATTTTAATGAAACAATTTTACCATATTAATGATACAACTGTACACAAGTAACTCCTTGCCGATTGTAATTGGTCTTAACTTGTTCGGATTGATGAAAAGGGCTTTCTCTTCCTCAAAAATACGAATCACCTCTTTTATAAATTTTATAAATTATAAATCTCTAAAAATAAAGTAATTCATCAGCTACAGATGCTAAAACTCCCACATTCTTAGGAACTTTTACTGAATTATTTAGAAAACATTTCCATCATCCTGTATTATGTAAAGGCTTCACATGAAAATAAAGAGATTCATTAGGGAAACCTGTTTTGAGGCTTTTTCATATGAATCATAATTAGTGTCTTTCCATAATTGTTTAATTAAAAAAAAAAATAACAATACATTGGCGTTTCAACAATTTAAAATTAGGAATTTGCTTAGATTTACATATGAAAATCTAATTCGAACAATTCACGAGGAATCTCTTTTAATTTGCCCATCCTGTCCTGCCCATTTCCATTATCCTGTATTATATAAAGGCTTCACATGTAAATAAAGAGATTCATTAGGGAAACCTGTTTTGAGGCTTTTTAATATGAATCATAATTATTGATCTTTCCATAATTAGTGTTTAATTAAAAAAAAAAAAATAACAATACATTGGTGTTTCAACAATTTAAAATTAAGAATTTGGTTGGATTTACATATGAAAATCTAATTCGAACAATTCACAAGGAATCTCTTTTAATTTGCCCACGTATTCTTTTCAGATTCTATGGTCTCACAGACACAAATGATATATTTTTTTAAGAAACTTACAGCTCGATTATACTTGTATTCAGCAGAGAGGATGTATTCACGAAAGATAACGCCGGTTACAACGTCTATAAACCGGTGATAACATCTTGTTATCACCGCGAGCGCCGTGTCGCCGTAGACTCCAGGGTGTGGTCGGAGCTGCTGCGCTCGCGAAAATTTCCCTCTTTTAATTTAATTGGCCACACATTGTAGCCTCATCACGGGTCCCGGGGGGCTAGCCTCGCGTGCGGGTAAGGATATAAACACACGTCGCCCCAGGCCTGCAAACCAGCTGGGCCATGGTTAGAGTAAGGGACGATGAGTAATTTGGTTGTGGCAAACTTTTGAGGAAGAATGGATTTTACTATTTTGTAATTTTGATTAAGGTCAAGATACAATGTATCTCAAAATCAAATAGGGAAGTAGTGCTGTAAAATTACAGTTTCCTCCGCGTCCTGAACATCGATCTATCAACAATTAGATTTTGGAAGAGAAAAATTTAAGGCTCACTATAGAATCAGGGTGGACCACAAAAATTTTTGCACAAAGACATTATTTAAACATAAACATGCTTTAAAATGATCATGTAGATCTCCAATGCATTTTTCCGTCTTTCTCAGTCCCTATATATTTCTTTTCGACTTTTGTTTATCAAGAATTGTTTGTGATAAAATTCGAGAACTTTCAACCGTTATTTTGGTACTGAAATTTCCCTTAGTTTTATTCACTAATCATTTATTTGTACTAGTATACGTGTTGCTCGAAATCGAGCAATTTATTTAATACAATACAAAAGTTACTTTTAGCTCTAAATCAATGACATCCGACCAATCCAATATTGTGAATCTCTTTAATCACCAAAACTACATGTAGGCCTACTTACAGCTGATTATTAACATATGTTTAAAATGTTTTATTCGATCCCAATGCGTTATTTAAATGGGAAACTTTGAGATTTCAATGATGGATAGCGCCTTTATTTTCAGTCTGATTCTCATTAATTTTTGGCGGAAACAACTACGGACCAAGCCCTATCCAATGACACAAAAACTTGAAAATCGGTTGAAAATTGTAGGAGGAGTTCTCAAGACAAAAAAACCCTTAGCGTATTAAATAAGTATAGATTAGCAAACTTAAATCTATTACCGATTGTTTTATTAAGCTTACTATTTCTTTACTTTAATAGCATATATTCGTATAAATAAAACCTATCATGGGATAAAGTTGAACTTGTGTTATCTATCATGTACCCATTTGTGTAGTGGTAGGCCTAACTATCGTAAAAAAATTATATTCTGTATGCCAAACTTTTCTCCCAAAATTATTTTTGCTAAGCAGCATCCTTATTAAAAATAGTTTTTTTAATAGTATTCTACAGTCCCTATAGACTATACATATTTACAAAGCTTTACACTTACGTCGATCTGAGGACTAGGTCCCAAACATGTGTGCCTTCAAATTCATTGCAGTCACAATTGCCTCAAAGCCTTCTTAATAAGAGATAATTTTTAAGGGTGTCACTTAATAGTTATAATGCGAATATTATTGTTAACATGTAAACATTTCAATTAACACTGAAAATTATTTTTTTTCATTTTGTTACCAGGGCAATGAATAAAAGATTTTAACTCAATAATTTTAATGTTAAATGTTTTTATTAAAAACAGGGTGGCTGACTGGTGAGCTTAAAAGTACATTCTTTGTACGGTAGATTTTCCATTTCATCTCCATCCAAACGTGGGTCCGGTTAATTAAAACCTGCAGAGGATTTTTCTACCTTAAACTTCATTGACACTCAAAGTTATCTGCAAATGGATGCGAGGCAGATTTCCTAAACGGTCATGCTGTACTTGGTTTACTTAAAACCAAATTTGAATTCTTCCACAAACCATCAATGAAAGATAAATTTATAACGTCCAAAAACAATTCTATAAAGAAACTTGTGAAAATTATGAATACAAATACAGTAACACTTAAACTAAATAATTGTTTTTTATTGAGATTTAAAACATATAAATTGGAAATAACAAATAAACTAAACCACGAAATCGAAAGGTGAGCATTCAAGATGGCGGAACAGAACGTTGCGGAGAATATGTGAATTTCATCTGCGCCAAATGGCTTCGCGGGATTGGGTGATGGCAATATTCACCCGAGGTTCCCAATCGCGCGGTACGGCCGCCTTATCGCACCGTAATATGCGCCGTATTACACCGGCCGCCGTATAACACCGCGCCTTTAATATCATCTGCATTGATATGTCTCCCACGCCCGCTCCGCACTCGACTTGAGGTGGAGGTTCCTAGATTGTGATGCCGTTCAATTGTACAGTCAGATTTCGATTTGCAAGTAAAGAATTGAATTTCTTTAGTATTTCACGATTTTAATTTAAGAGTGTTAAATCCTTAAACGTAATTGGATAGTTGCATTTCCAAGTTAAAATAAGATCTGAATATAAGTAATTGATTTCACGTGTGTTAAATATCAAATATACCAAAGTACTTTTGTTGCATTTGAAGAGAGTAACATTATATTGGAGTAACATATGATTACATTAAGGAATATTAATTTTGTAAACAAATGTTCTCATTTAAATTATTGAGGGAAGATTGGTCATAAAAAAACTAGAGGATATTATAGACTTGAGGCGAGTGAGTTTAGCGAACGAGCTAAACAAACCTGACGGGGAGTGATCACTGACTGACTCATTACGAAATATCAGGAACTACCAAACGGATTTACTTGAAACTTTGAACACAGGTTCGTCTTGCCTCTAAGGTGATCACTAAGAAACATTTTACAAAATTCACTAAGGGCCGCCCCACAGGCCTTTGAACTTTCAATATTGCTGTCCGTATTGCCAAATTTAAAAACGAATAAAGAAACCTGCGGGGTTGAAATTTTGAGTTATCTTTTTGCGCATAGGTGCTCAATAAAAAAGTGTTTTGTACGTCTCCTATAGGGCTCCGCCCACTGATACTCACAATTACTGCAATGCATTCGTGTTGAAATTAGACATGGACGATTCTCTTTGCTCATGGGTATTTACTAAGAAACTGTTTTGCAACTATCGTTTTTTAAGCACTATAGGGCTCTGCTATACTGGACTTCAAAACTACTTTAGGTACTCCGGGGTTGAAATTTGACATGGTCGTTCCTATTAGTTTATAGGTTTTCATTACGAAAAGGTTTTACAAAATTCCTTCAGAGCTCCACTTACACTACTTCATTGTTCCAATGTTACTATTAAGGAAGAAGATTTTTTTGCTAAAAAAAAATTTATTACCTATAAAATAAAGTAAATCACGGGCGAAGACGTGACGGGCAACAGCTAGTATTTTATAAACTCTTGTAAAAACTGTTTTAAAAGTCGTTAAAAACTTATTTTGTTTTATGAATTTGTTTAAAAACTATACTTGTTATCCTTAATTCTACTCGCAAACCACATATTTTATGTCTTGATGAGCCTTTTATTTAGAGCTATACACCATAATTCTATTGTTTACAAATAAAAGAGTTATCATTGCTCCTATGGGGAAAAGACGAATCTGGGTTGACTAAAACGCCCTCTTAAACCTTACATTTCGATCTCTAGGATCGGAGCATGGCCAATATATTCGTCTCTGTCAAAGTAAGTTAATTAAAAAATTCAAAATACTTAACAGGAAATTTTTTAACATTACATTTATTCATTAAATTAATAAATTTTTAATCCAGCTCTCTTTGATTGTTTCTTTTGAGTAAATTAAGAGCTCACTTTTAAACCTAGAGGTTTGAAAATTTTTTGTAGCTTTTTGGAAGTTGGAAAATGGACCCAGCTGTCTTCGTTAACTGAGAATCGAAGACCCTATCTAATAATCAATCGATCTTTACCAACAACAAAGCTACACCTCATCTGATCCTTCACACTCTTCGCATTCATATTTTTAGTAACGCAACACAGTGCGTCGGTTTCTTTATATACGTGTGGAAAGATGCTAAGATACTATAATTGCACTTACCATTTTTTACCTAATACATAATTGTGCAGTTGCCGCAAAATATTCTTCAACTACGTATAACCGACGCCCATTAAAAATGTCAGCATAAAAACATAAAACGTTTTATTTTAAGTTACACATAAACTTTACACACATTATGACTAACCTCAAAAGACACCTCCACTCAACCAATTGTCCTTATACAGGATCCAAAACCATCAGATTGAGCAGGTCACATCTTGCGCGACACTCCTCCAGAGTGCTTTACAGCTTTCAATAAACAGACAGTAATTGTGTTTGTAACATCATCTTGCCGCCGGAATCAGATTTGGCGGGAGCGTGCCGTTTTTTCCCTCCGAAATTGACACGTGGCGGGCTCATTACAGATCCGATTTTTAATACCGCTAATGCCCGATGCCCCCTCCCCCCGTATCGGAAGCCACCCTGTTGCAACATGTCATCCCCCCTGGCTCACCGCTTGTGTTACTTGATCGGTCAATTACCGAGAGGGAAGAATTGGAGGCGAATTACTTTAATTGTTATTTTTTCACTAATTAGCCACTCGTTTTTGTGAGGGCTGGTTTTGTTGTGACATATTTACCAAGGGCGATATAGTTAATAGGCCTTTCTAATTGATTACATGTTACATTGTGAAAGATACGGTCCACCATCATAGTTTACTCGGTTTAATTTCCTTATAACAGTCCCACTCTTTGTTTATTTATCTTAAAAGGTGGAAAAGAAAAATTCATAAGATTTATATATTCTTTGGTAACATTTAAGGTGTCTTTCTAGGTTATGAGTATATTGTGCTTATCGTTAATTTTTGGTGGTTATATTAATGGAACAATTTACCTCTTCCTAACTGATAAATCGTTTGATGGGCAAATGAAAGTAAAATTTTTAGTGCTACGTAAATAATGTTAGTTTCTGCCAATGTCTGATTGCTTTGGAAGACAAACTGTCAACACTTCTGTAAATGTTTTAAATGTAAATTGACGTTAAAAATTCATAAAATGATCTTTGTATAATATATTTAACTTTTAATAATTTGCCAACTATCATAATTTTTTTACTGCCTTAAAATAGAAGAAATTTTAATTAAAAAAATTCCATATGGATTACTTAATTTAAATTAACTCACTATTAGTATTGTAAATGTATTTTATTTGAGCTCATTGCACAGCCTTACAGAGCCCCAGGTGTAAATACCAGGGCAGGATTAGATTGAGTCCTGTGGTAAAACATTTCAAACAATTGGCTTTAAGGTTTCAAGTATAACTCCTTTCAACATTGATATTTAATTATCTGATTAATCGATATTTCATTGTCAATCCACATGCATATTTCCAAATGAGTCAGGGATTTGGTCTCGCCAGTTGAGTGCTATTGTGGCTACGTATAAAATAGTTTTAAAAGGTAAGTGAAAATAATTTTATAGGCCAGATCTTAGTATAACCAGTGCCGGTAGATAGGTTATCAACGAGAAACAAAGTTTTACAACAATCAAAATAGTTTGTAAACCAATAAGTTAATACACCTATGTGTAAAACATTGTTTACCATATTGATTCAAAATTTGTTACCTGAGAGACAGCATTCAACCGGGGGTCATTCGATTTTTATAAACATTATTCTAAAATAAGACAATTGTCAAGTTACGAAGAACCAGTCGAATGTGGGGCGTAGAGTGCGGAGCGGGCGTGGGAGACATATCAATGCAGATGATATTAAAGGCGCGGTGTTATACGGCGGCCGGTGTAATACGGCGCATATTACGGTGCGATAAGGCGGCCGTACCGCGCGATTGGGAACCTCGGGTGAATATTGCGATCACCCAATCCCGCGAAGCCATTCGGCGCAGATGAAATTCACATATTCTCCACACCCCTCCTACAAACGTCATCGTGTGTTTATTTTTGCCTGTTTAAGTTTCATTTTTAAACGTTTTTTTTTTTTTCTCAAATTGTTATAAGGAGTGGAGTTTGAAAAAAATACTGACACTTTTTACTAATGGCACATTATGTCTTCTCTGTTATTTTCTTTGAAATGAAATTGAGGTTTTTTAATGAGTTCTTTTAACGAGGTCTTTTTAATGAAATTGAGGTATTTTGTTTTATTTAAAATCATTGTAAAAAAACTGGCGCTCGTCTCTATCACTTTTTTTACAGGCTGTCTGTAGTGATGTACTCATTGATAAAATATCGGTAAGGTATATAATATGATCAATTATCTTATTAGGTAGTCTGTTGGTCTCAGTCTATCGGGTAGCCTATTATCTTATCATGTAGTCTGTTGGTCTCAGTCTATCGGGTAGCCTATTATCTTATCATGTAGTCTGTTGGTCTCAGTCTATCGGGTAGCCTATTATCTTATCATGTAGTCTGTTGGTCTCAGTCTATCGGGTAGCCTATTATCTTATCATGTAGTCTGTTGGTCTCAGCCTATCGGGTAGCCTATTATCTTATCATGAAGTCTCTTGGTCTCAACCTAACGGTTACTTTAACCCGGTTATCTTATCGAGCAGGTATGATGAAAATTTCCAGTAGCCTTGGTATACAATTTTTAAGAAATGTACAAGGAGAAAAGTTAAGAAAAGAAAAATAATAAAGAGTTAAGTCAAAATATATTTATTTCCATCAATACATCGTGACAAAATACATTGTGTACAAAATAATCTAAAATCTAAAACAATATTGCGTAGAAAAATTAAAACAGTCACTTTGATTATTAAACTAATTATTTCCATATACTACGTGTTATAAAAATCCATATAACAAATTAAGAACCCATCAGCTAATAGAACAACGGGAACACCCGATAGTACAAATATTGGTGTCGGCTGTTAAAAACACGGACAGAAAAACACACCTCCCTATCCACCCAGACAAAAAGAAACATGGCATTAATTACTCTGAAACAATTAAAGTAATTCATCTCTTCTCCCCCCCCCCCATTGTCCCCCTCCGGTGGAAATTGGCTGATCAAGTGACGGAAGCGTTAAGTGGGGGCGGGGGCCAGGAGGGAGGGGGGCAACACGACGATTTCCGATATTGGGGCAAAAGTGTTGTACGTGTGGCAATTAATTTAGCATTTAGCTGCAGGTTTCGGTTGGACTTTATGTAAGCCTTTTTCAAACTTCGCAAAAACTTGTTCTGCATTTTTTCAATAATTTAACAAAGTAAAACATTTTATAGCTAAAAGTAATCTTTCCTCCAGTGCTTTGGAGCTACTGGAGCTCTAAAGTAGCTGTCAATTTGGATTTGACATTTGTCTTTAACAAGAAAGATTTTTTTGTTGATTTTTCTTGGCCAGTGATTGACTAAAACCATTTTAAAAACAACTTTTTGTAACACTTGATTTACATTTTTATTCTCTGTCAAAATGATACTAACTCAAAGTTTACAAAAATAAGCATATTAATTCCTGGCGCAATAAGAAAGTTAAAAACAAACAGAAATCCTGATAAAAAATTATTCATATGTTATTTTAAACAGTTTCGCTAGATGGTAAAAGTATTAAGTTTATAGAATTGTTGTTTAACCAACAACTAACTAGTTTTAATTATTTGGTGTCATTCAATAGAGCTCGGCGTCAAGTTGCGTTCTAGATAAATTATCTTACACGATCCAAGGTTCTATAAGCTGATAAACGTTTATATTTTCCCATTTGATTAGAATTGAAAAGGATGTTAAAAGATTTTAAAGTGTGACAGCTGTAACAAAAAAATTAAACTACCTAGACATCTGTCTATTTACTAAAGAGGTTATGCTTGAACTTTTTTAACCATGGAGAATAAAACTGCATTAAAAAGTGTAAACCTTTAAAAAATCCAAAAGTATAAATTTCCTCGATCTAATATTTCATTTCAACACTTTAATATTATCATTTCGTAAAAATATCCAGATTACAGAAAGTAATAAAGCAATCTTGTTCAGTCACGTTTGAGCTCTCCCGTTCTTCAGTCAGCTTCTAAATACCTACTCCTACTGTATAGCGTTCCCCGACTGTTGATTATTCGAGTACATGATAAACGGTATCAAAACAAATCAAAAGACGTGCTTTCACATATCAATTACGTTCGTCGTTTTTAATAAAATTGATAGCTTATTTAATAAACATAATATCCATTTATTGCATACGTAATATCATGAAGATTTTATGAATTACAGTACGGCCATGATAATTTTCTTTGGTGTATGTATACAGTATTGACATAGCTGTAATGACAATGGGTCATAATAATTTATAATAATTTGAATTCATAATAATTTATCTATGTCAAATGTGTTTCTATTTTATGAAAAGACCAAACACAAGTAGGCCTATAACGCAAAGAAGACTAAAATATTATGCCTGATTATGGTTAGATTACGATTTTAAAGGTCTTATAAAGTAATTTATGCCTGTTATATATTTTAAATTTTATTTTTCCTTTTACAAATGCACTACAAGTTCTTTACCCTCTCAGTATTATTTCCATCCCAATTGGACCGACCCCATTTTTTCTCCGCTTATTTGAACGGTGGCCTCAGCGAGACAAACTGCCTGCAATAAGTAAGTGGAAGGTGTTTCGGCCTTCACTTAGCGCCACGGTCTTTTCTCCTTGTCTCCCCCTTCTTTAAATTCGTGGCGAAGATCGTTTTATCTCCTTCACGAGCTGAGCGATGGACTGTAGTCCTACGGAATGCTTATTCCCTCCATGTCGGGTCGGACAGGCTGTAAAATATATATGTATCGGATATCAATAAAGCAGCATCAAAAAATTACTGTCCGATGTCAGGGTTTTAATATTTTATATAATCGACCTTGACAATATTTAAAATAATGTAGAGGATTCCTAACACAATGACACTTTTAAAAATAACTTTACGTTGAGCCATATTTCGTGGCAAATTTTCTGTGAATTTTATACAGGGTATCAATATTTATGAGGTTTATCCCCTTCAATGCGTGGAATTTCAATTTCTTTTCTATAATA
Source organism: Neoaliturus tenellus (assembly GCA_030545055.2). Classification (NCBI taxonomy): domain Eukaryota; kingdom Metazoa; phylum Arthropoda; class Insecta; order Hemiptera; family Cicadellidae; genus Neoaliturus; species Neoaliturus tenellus. The sequence goes on along the minus strand of CM061536.1, from coordinate 100,647,441 downwards.
CTTGCCTATGGTTTTTTGTGGCAAACAATTTAACTGTAGAAATCCGTTAGTTTATACCCTATGTTTGATGGGTATGCAGATCTGTTTCAATATTATTTGTTTAGTAATCTTATCTTGTACTCTAAAACAAGCTCTGTTTGTACGGGCAAAGTTTTTTTTCGCTCCAAGGATTTCTGATTTTTTATTTTAAATGGAATTTGGCCTCCAGAAATCGATTGGAACTGGTCCCATGTCTGGGGAAAATCCGGTTTTCGCGCTAGAGCCCTTTGAAGTTTCCATGTTATCCTTATGGAGATTTTATTATTTGAACAAAAATCAGCTGATAACTGTAGATATAAACCGATGTGTTAAATCTCTAACCAGTAGTTTACCCTTCGGCTTGGCGAGTGAGCGAAGCGAACTAGCTCATCTTTAAAATGGAAGAGGGCGGATGAGCGGAGCGAACGAGCTTTGTGTGAGAACGAAAGTAATAATTTTACCGAGCTTAAGCTCGGTCCCCCTGGTACTATTGAAAAAATGAACACCCTAATCAAACTGCCAGTAAACGATCTTGTATTAAACTTTCAACACGTAATCGTGTTGTGGAGCAACACAGTGGTTAGATGGTCAGAGGGGCTCAGATGGTTAAAAACTTTCTCAAATTTATAAATAAATATTTCTAATATTAATCAAAACCCCCCCGCCGCCCCCCCCACAATCTCATGTGTACCTACAAACTCCATTCAACGAGGACTTGAGCACTGCTGAGTTCGTACAGAGGAAATTATCCTAAATTTGCAAATGGCTTAAATTAAAAATATCCTGTCCTGTCCAACCACTTTCCCCTTGGAAAAAATTTCTGGCTACGGAATCGTTCGGAGGTTTAACTTTTCTCTCGTTTGAACAGAATGATGCACTTTTGCTATAACTGACGTCCACTCATATTTGTGATATGGCATTTCCTCCGATGCAGATCCGCCGAGAGGTGGACGCCAGTTATTTGCGACCCCCTCCTCCCCTCACCCCCCTAGACGTCGCGTGAGTCCCCAAGCCCCAGCGGGGCGAGGTCAGATTCATAACCCCTCATTGCCGCGTGTTTTTGAATCAGATCACTCACATTAATGAGTGAAGGCCCCCCGGGACCCGACGCTCTGGCCTACTTAGCCACACGGCCTCGGTTACCGTCATACTGGTGGTTACCAATTTGGATTGTCATAAAGGAACTCAAATAACTAATCAGGTTTGGTACTGCACGCTTGACTAGATTCTCTCGCAGAAAATTCTGCTAACTGCTAAAAGAATGCACAACGTTCAAAACCCTATTTCACGCTTCAACGCATCTAGGTTTCCGATCTTTATAGCCGGAGAGGCTAAATCGTAAGCTAATTTGTAAAGTTGTCTATGTAGGTCCACGGATTCTATTCTTACTCGCAATCAAAACTGGCAACTCTTAAAAGGGTTAACAGATCAGGTTTGGTCAATTTTAAATTAATAGTGGAAGGCTCTTGTTTGGAAGTTGACGGGGTCAGTTAATTTTCTGCGGATGCCATCTTGGGAAACGGCAAGTTTTTATACTTTTTACTTGTATTAATATAACTGTTTGTGTGACTCCTACAGAATCCATCTATCTATTTACTTATATTAGGCATTTGATTTGAAACAGGAGTTCGATCATTTAACTTTTTTAATAAATTCCGCCTACGAAACAGTGCGGCCAAGCTTTATGGGCCCTTGTCATCTCATCTCACCTCAACAACATTGTAGATTTTCCTGTTTTGAATCAAGAACTAAAGTAATTATAATTTAATTATAGTCAATCTTTTGCCTCTTCAGCTCACACAAACCTTTTTTAAATCACGATGTAAAGAACTAGTTAAGAATTGCATGTACATTTATCTTCATACTTATTAACTTATTTACATAAGTATTATAGTTACATTATAATGCAAATTTAAAATTTTATTTAGTTTATGGTCATGCAAATAAAATTGTAAATTACTGAAACCTTAATGTTAAAATATAAAAACATAAATAAAATTTAATTAATTTTAAAGGTTATTTTACAGTTTGGAAGTTTTACCCGACTAAAAGACATTGTTGAAATCAAATTTTACGTCCAAATATTTATTTTTCTATTAATGTACATGCGGCTTGATCATTATTTATAATCCAGGACTTTATTACTGACTCGTGTACGTACTACTTACGATAAATTCGACATTGGTTGGATGACGTCAACCACACGCAGGTCCTCTTATTCTCTACCCAGGAATCAGGGGAGCAGAGTACGGTAGGATCTGGTGCGCTCGAGTTGCATACTTTACTGTCCCTCAGCGAAAGTAGACGCTTTCAATCTTCATGTCACTCTATAAACAAATTGATCGTTAAAGTGTATATTATTGAAAATATAATACAATTGCTATTTGTTGAACATCGGTTGCAACACAGATGTATAGCTACAGAACACTGTGCCAGTTTCCTATTACAATTCGTTACCACAATCTTTAAAAAGATTAACAAGAGTAAACATAGTAAAATAAAATGTATTAGTAGCCTAATAGACCCGGACAAAAAAAATAAATACAAAAATACTGCTTGAAGAGGAGTTGAAAAGTTAACCCAAAACCATGTCGGAACGTTTGTATTAGTTTATATTATAGACCTAAATTTGGCTTACGTTTTAAGACGTTTTTTATCACGTTAGCAAAATACATAATTAAAGGACAGAACGCATTTTACTGTTTTCGAACTGTCCCAGCATTCCGATAAACTAAGATCGAAAATTCTACCATAAATTACTACATTAGGTCTAAATTATTACGGGATTATCGAATAATTTTCCAAAACAATAAACCATTTAATACTGTCACATCATATCATAGAGGATGTAGTTTTGTCCATAGCAGCATCAACGTTCCAATATACTGTAGTAACTAATTAATCAATTTGATAAAATAATCTTAAAGTTTAACAAGATCATTAGCAAATGAAAAAATGTTAAAAGCTATTTAATTATTAAGTATTGCCAAATCAAAAGTTAAATTCAATATATTCTTTAGATAAAATTAGTGGCATTTAATCAAACGTAGATACGTTATTCATAAAAAAAAAAAAAAAAAAAAAAAAAAAAAAAAAAAAAAAAAAAAACTTAAGGTTGTCAAACCATCAACATTAAACAAACCGCCGACCGGTTTCCCTCCAAATGGACAAGTCCCTCCATCGCGTATCAAGTAACGGCTAAAAGCCGGCGCCGAAGAAGGAACTGTGAATAAGAAATGACTGGCAAATCGAATAACCCCTACTTGCAAATTCCGCGGGCGCCGCGAATAAAGTCGAAACTCAAAATGGATTTGGAGCGATGGCTGACTCCAGTTCGATTTGTTCCCTGGGCGACATTTTGGGCGGCGGACGTGCCGTGGGCGCGGATGGGGCGCGCATATGGGTGCATAAATGTGGGCGCACACACACACACACACACACACACACACACACACACACACACACACACGTGTGGGCGCATACAGGCACGACCTGGTAGTAAATCGTCCTAACGGAAATATCGACACGGTTGTCATTATTGGTGATCTTTGCTGCAGAATAAAATGTTGGATGAAATAGCATTTATACATACAGAAATAGCTATTTGTGTATTAAGAGCGTAAAGTACGTCATTTCCACTCGAGAATTGTAGATGGCCGCACGAAGCGTCAGCTGAGTGCGGCCAAACAATTCGTGAGTGGCAATGACTATTTTCGCTCGTAATACACACAACATTTTTCCTACCAACATAATTGAAACAGATTAAATGTTTTATTGTATACAAAATGTCATTTGGATTATGTTTTATTTGTTTCTGTTAGAACACATTGTTAACTAGCAAACATAACCTCAAACTAAAAAAGAAGCAATTACTAAACGACAACAATGACCTAACAGCTGTTGCATGGTTTGTAATAACAGCTGACTTTAAATTGCTGTTTGATTTAGCGTGTGGTAAAGAACATTGCCGCTCTAGAGCGGGAAAGAGACGGAAACCGGAAATGAACTGCTTTGCGTAGGGTTTAATGTGGCAATGTGATTATTTCCATGCAGTGATAGGAAAACTACTTCATTTCTTTCTGGTGAAACCAACTTATTTGGTGAGTTTCGTCGTTAGTGGCATTTTGTAGCGTTTAAAGCGGTTCGATTGGTCACAACAATCGTAAAAAATTACAGATTATACTTTTAAAACATCTGATATTTGTTGTTTGTTTTAAAAACTACTTTGATTTGATGGTCTGTGAGCAAGCTATTGAAGTTGGTTACCATAGAAACTAAAATGGCAGAGACCAAATTGGAAACTGTTAAAAATGACTGGTTTATGGTTCCTTCTTCTTTGACCGGAAATGCTGGATGGATGGTTACCAAGGAAACAACGGGAATTGTGGGTAAAATGGTGCCAATCAACAGAGGGTAAAATTTCCTACCTTGGTAGCACTCTATATGTAGTTTAAAACCTCGTTTAGTTTTTTACAAAAAATCCAAACAATAACAAACGTCTGTAAATTATTCTAGCCACATTTTTCCATAACAAATCAGCAAAGTCTTTAAATAAAGTCTTTATATATTTTGGTGGTGCTATCAGTGTTTCAGGGGTGGCGTTCTCTCTTCCCCATACGGATGGACCTACAGTGCTGTGCTTCCTCTTCGTCCCGTTGACCCAGTAGTGTAGGGCATGGGATACGTCAGGACAGAATTATAAATTCTGCTTACTTAATTCTATCTTACATTGAGACATGATTTACTTTAGATCTTACATAATTCATCCACCTCATACACAGATTTTTCGATCAAAAACTTTTCAAGTTGGTTCTTAAATGTACTTATGCTATTGCAGTTGTTCCTACTTATTTGATCCTACTTATTTGGATCTGCATTGGTTTGGCCGGCCAGCACTTGAGACGTGAAACGTGAATGCGGATGAGCTGTGGAGCAGCACGGCACTGCATGCGGGGTTTAAGAGTCATCTTCACCCCTGTGCCAGTAGCCCATTGTTGCGCAGTCGGCAATGTTAACCATACGACTTTTAATGCAAAACATGGTATTTTGTTCCCATGTTTCGGTCGCCGTTTTCCAACCGATTTTCTTTAAACTTTGTAAGTGTTTAGTTGAATAGTTATATAAGGCCCCTCATACCTAGAAATTTTGAAAAATTAACAAATATTACTCTCTGTGACGTCTGTGCTGCAAAGTAACTCAATTTTCCTTCAAACTTTCGAGGTATGAGGGGCCTAATATAATTATTCAACTAAACACTCACCAAGTTTAAAGAAAATCGGTTGAAAAATGGCGTCCGAAACAGGGGAATAAAATACCGTGTTTTGCATTAAGCCTGTTTTGCACATCAAGGTTAACATTGCCGACTGCGCAACAATGGGTTACTAGCCCAGGGGTGAAGATGACTCTTAAACTTACTACAGTATTTTTATGTGAGGAAATCCAACCCTATAAATAGATTAACAAACGTAACTTAACTAACCTTAATGCTAACCATGTAACCTAATTGGCCAAAACTATAGCCTGAGAAAATAATCATTATGTATAAAGGCGAGGGAAACGTCTAGGAATTTAGTAAAAACATATACAGTAGGCCTGAGGTTAAATTAAGTTGGGTTTCCTTAGGTTTGGTTATAGTTTGAATAAGAAATAGAAAATATTATGATTGTAAAGAAATGGAAGTCAAATGGGTTACGGAAACCTAATTGGTTGTATAAAGGACTTTTTTCGTAATTGTTTAATACGCCCAGAAAATAGTGTTTAACCTGGTTTAATATTGACCTAGGTTTATTCAGAAAGTACGGTACTCTTTATCTTTTACTAGCTTTTACCCGCGGCTCGCGTTACTCGTCAGGCTAAGCTCGTTCGCTACGCTTACTCGCTGTCACCCTATATATTATATAAATCGCTAGAATACCTATAATTGGAATTTTACATTGAATTTGTTTCCTAGTAATTAATACAAATAAATTCAAATACCGTATATATTTTAAGACTGTTTTACCTCTCGTAAACAATATTTTTTTGTATAAAGTATCTTATGTTACTTCTGATGCCTCCAAGAATATGGTGTACAAAAATTCATGGAGATCGGTAAGTAGTTTTCGTGTGAAAGCGTATCAAACATTCGGACATTCACATTTGGTATTAGTAGGGAAGAAACCGTACATGTAACAATCACTAGTGATGCATATAAAATGCTAAAAAAACTTATATCATATTTAATTTAACATTCAGTATCAGTTTTAAGAAAGTCGAAATAATTTATCATTACTTTCATTTCATCACGCGTATCTTTTTAACATTTTCATTGATAAAATGTTGATAAAAAACTAATTTAACAACTCGACATTTACCAAAGCTGCAACTATATCAAAAGTTAATTTCGCGGGAGCCGCATTTAAAAATGCATCGCATCAACACCTATCCTCTCATCTCAATCAAAAATAATTTCATCACTCGCATTTGTAAACGGCGGGAAACAAATTAAAAAATAATTTCGCCTAAAACGGCCACTATCGCTAACCGGTGGTGACAACGGCAATTGGTCCGTCCAAAAACACGGGAACGAAAGCAATTTACAAACAAATACTATTGAAAGATCAACAGGTCTAGCCCATCAGTGGATAACGGGGTTAAATGAAAGCGAAAAATAATTAGCGCCGGGCAACAAAATTACGATCCAGTCCGGATCAAAAACCGAATCTAGTTTGCTTCACGCCATGATCGTCGGTGGCGTTTTTGAAACGGAATTATTTTCATAATCGAGCGCTAATTCGCTCGGCTCAGAGGATCGAGCGTTGCATTTTTCATCGGATTTCGCCGTTGCGCTTTTATCGAATCGTCGCGGCACGCGTTGTTTTCGTTGATTACTTTTTGTAATGCAGTTGCACAATTGCATGCACTTTGAAAAGTAATTTTAACTCGAAGGATTTTGTCTGTTCGACGTTTGGGGAAGTTGTGAAGTTACGTGGTGATTTATTTAACAGTATTCCCCAGTATTCCCCATTCATTTAACAGTTGAACAAATTGTAAAGAGTATGGCTAGCATATCGTTATTATGTAACATACATGGCTCAGAAGTATAAATTTTACAGAATAATTCATACATCGCGGAAATCTGAATAAGTTAAGGACATTTATTTGTTGTGTTACATCAAAATATTTTTGTCTTCAGCGATCTCACTATTAAGGGAATTGAAACTGGTTTCAGTTTTGGTTGAATTTCTTCTAAAGGAGAGAAGAAATTACGGCATACAAGTTACTATAAGAACCAAGTCCAATATTATAGTAGGCCTACAACTAGGGGGCCCGTGCAGCGCAATGCGCTGCATTTATTAGAGTACCGGGTGATCAAACCTTGATCCATGGTAATACTTTGAAAAAATGTCGCTATAGTGAAAATCAGATCGATCTTCATTACCAATTCTCCCACTTCCCAATGTGATAGTGCTGAGATGTGGTGCTCGTTCTTTTAGGTCTAAATTAGCTGAGATTACGTAGTTGTTCTTTTGCCGATATGTCTTAGGGCCTTTGTCTAAACCCTCCTATAAAATTTTAAATAAATTCACAGATGTTGGATCCACATATAGTTCATAAAAAATAAAACGTAAATGACAAAAGAATAAAGATCAACATTTTATTACTCCCCGGTCCTGTATGAGTTATGCAGCACTCACTGCGGTTGTTTTTGTAGTACTACTGTATGAGGTATAGTCAATGAAATAGTGTATGAGTCCACATTACTATTTATGCCTATATCCTCTTTAACTTAACTTTCCATGACATTACAAAATTTAAATAAAGAAATCAAATAAATTAAGAGAATCTACATCTTTGTTGGTGTGGTCCATTTTGTTTTTAGTGGCATTTTTATTTTGGTTAACATTTTTCTTTATAAAAACCATTTTTGTAATAAGCTTGTTTTCTATACTGGAGGTAAAGAACTTTTAAATGTTGTCTTTTACATAGGTTTTTTTAAATATGTGTAGCATTGTGCATAAAACATGTTTATACTATAATAGTAAATAAAAAGGTTATTACACTTACAACCAACTATCCCTTTTCCTTATAGTTTACAGCAGTTTGAAAACCCATGCACACAAATTTGGTGTTCTATTTTAGTATTTGCTACCTTTCATTATTGTTTCAATACCAGTCGGACAACCAATAAGACCCATGTCAAAAATTTCAATTTCCAAAATTTGTTTTGGAAAAAAATAAATTTTTCCAGGTTTAAGTTACAAAAATTATTTTTTTGAACCAAATACGCGTGAATAAAATTTTCAAGCAAAATATACCTGCTACATTTTGAGAAAAGGTTAAATCCCCAGATTAGACACTCCTCGTATTAAAGTATGAAATTGTGTTGATATTTTAGTACCAGTTCAATTTGCTTCTATTCAAGAAATCTAAAATAAATAAAGAGATTATTTTGTCTTCATTTGTTTTAGATTCCTTGCTTCTATTCAGCTTTTAACATATGTGTTTGTTTGTTCAACTATCAACAGCTGTTTTATTTAGCAATTCAAAATAAATTGTCCCCCATGTTAATCTTATGGACAAAAAATGAACTTTGAGAGCTTCCAGTGAGCTTCAGAATTAAAATATCAAAAATCTAAAACCTTATTGCAAAACTACGAACTGAGGCCATTCTTTTGACACCTCAAACTTTAAAATTGGTCCAGAAATAAGGGAGGAGAAGCGTTAACAAAAAAGGGGCATCACGTATTATATATATAGAATAGATAGATTTCGTTTTATGGGATCCCCCAGAATTGGCCAAAACCACCAATGGTTGAACTACATACAGTAGTTAAATTTTCGATTACATATAGACTACCAAATCATCTTAGTCCGTAACCGTGATGTAGCTTAAGAGAATGGACATGTGATGGTATTCGTATGGGGACATAAAATATTATTAGGAATTTTCTACAAATTCGTAAAGGTGCAATCGTACTGCAAAGAGTATTAGTCGTCTGTTAATCTATAAGCTAGAAATCTATCATAAACATTCCCAAATATGGAGGATAGGCAGTTCTGTTTTGTTCAAAACATAAAAATCTGCTAACCTAATTAGGACCTTCTGATGTTTATCTCAAACTTATGTTTACAAAGCGCGTCAAACATACAATCACAACAGACTCTTCTATAACTACATTTTCAGTAAATCGCTTTAAATATTTGGTATAGTTTCACCTTACGCCTTTATGAACCAAAAAACCTGAGTCGACGATTGTTAAGACAACACTCTCCACAAGCGGTTTAAGGCTATAAGGATTTACCGTCCCGACGTCGTAACGGCTATCTAGGGGGCTGCGTGCGGACGGCCCATACATACGTTGGCCTTCTAGTCAAAAATTCAATTAAAACCCGGAAAATCATCGCCCCCAGGGCCCTCCCCCCGGGCTCGTCACTCAACGGCCGGGAGATTTTATAGATCCGTGACAAACCCGCGTTTCGCCAAACCAGCGCCATCTTTTATTCACTCGCTCGCAATTCTTCCCAACGACAGCGCCGGGAGTTCCGTTTCGACAATTGACCGTGGAATTGAGTTGTACATTTATTGATAGTTTTCCAATGCTCGGTGGGGTTGTGAGAGGGGTTTGTGAAATCGAGTTCGACTAAACTGCTGTCTTATTTATCACGAGCTTAACGAATGTTGAGATAGAGTTGCTGAACTGTTCAGATATAACCTCACAATTCTTAAGGTATCAAGTTAGGATTAATTTCAGAGCCTGCTGTCATTTTGGCAGTTAATTAAATAGCTATCAACAGTCTATAAGTTAGTTTGACCAATCCAGTCGAGTAAGTTATAGTCCAAGACCAGAGTTTGGATTACTACCAATTAAAGAGTTACAAAATACCATTTGCATATATAATTATATCAACAAAAACATGGCTTAACTAGTAAACACCTTTATCTATCAACAGTATTGTCCTGCATGCATCAAAGCTGTGCATATAAATAGAAAGGAACATATAATATAGGCCACGTAAAATTGAAGTCAATATTTGATCGTTCTTCGCGAATCTGTAAAGCAACTCAAGTTTATTTTACTGGAACCCCTCACTCTCAACATATCACTGTTATACTAAATAATTAATTTTGCTTTCCCACTCTTTGTTGACATTTAGTCACTAGGTACAAAATTCCTAATTGTTTTACGATAAAAAAAATGGCAAATTTAATTTTTCAAACCTTTATTAACACACCTTTACACAATCTAACCTTCAAAACCGCTTCCTTCCCACAAACAAGCTCACAATTCTCAGAAACAAATCGCACCTGGAATTGAGGCGACTGCAAAACTCTTCGGAATGAAAAAGCCGTGACAGTCCGGGGACTTGGGGGCGAAATTATTTTTCACAAAAACTCATTCACGCTCTCGTTCCCTTATTTATTCATACCCAGGAGTCCCGGACGTCAGTCGGAAAGATTTATTTGCCGGGAAATATTCCGTTTGTTGTGTATGAAGATAGGAGTTCGTGTTAAGCGGAAATGGAATTGTTTTGCGTCTACGCGGTAAATCTTGACGTAAAGTTAAATTTATTTTTAGTGAATATTTTTTAAATTTCTGGTTTAGCTTCTTACCACGTTTTTAGAAGAGAGATGTTAGGTTATTGATGGAAAATGTAGTGTGGTGGGTGAAGGACAACTTTTGGCAGTCATCAATCTTTGGGAATTTATTAACAATTATATTTGTGAATCGGGGAGTTATGTTGATAAATAGTTCTTACTATTAAATTTATAACAAAACGATTTCTTTATAAAATAGTTTTGAAAAGCATATTGATTGAAGCTCTACTGACTGCATCGAAGTTAACACAGATCCGATTTTTATCCGTGAGAATAGTAACATTCACGTTTCAGACTAAAACTTTTATAAAAACTCCATCACCAAATTTCTTGAATGCACTTAAATTTGAATTATGGTATGTATGTTTATTATAGGCTAATATTTAAAGACTTTTCTATTGCTATAGGAAACCCCTATATGCCTACAAACCCCTTTTAACAAGTTTTTTTACCTTGGTTATGAAAAGAATAATGCCTTACTGTCTGTTTAATATTTTACCAGCTGAGCGTTAAAATTAATCAATTTTCTTAATTTTTCATTCATTATTATATTTTCAAAGTACAGAAATTCTCCATTTTAAAGTGATATCTGTTCAACTAGTCTAAAACATAGGATGTGTTTTCAAATTGTAAATTTCATACAGCACTGTAGAATTGGTACGAATCTTTAATTGACATGTGAAAAAAGTTCTTTCAAAACAAATGTCAAAAATGTTCTTGTTACACCTCTTCATGTTGGTGTATTTTCTATGTAGCCTATTTAATTTGAATCTAATCCACGATGTAGTATGTATAACCTTTATTATAACCAACTAATACAACATTATATAGTACAAATTTCATATTTTTGACAATGCTGTAATGGAGTTTATTTCTTTAGCCAAGTATAGTGTCTTTGTATTTTGTTAAATGCAACCAAAAGGCTGAAGACAAACCCCCTAATGATAATTAATAAAAAAAAAATGCAAAGTAAATACAAAAGGATAAGTACTAAGTAGGCCTAAGTCCAGCCATTAAAGGCCTACAATTAATTTCACAACAGCTTAAATTAAGTTACTTAAAAAAAAAAAAAAACTGGTCTTTTCGTGAGCATGGACATAGTAAATGACTTATTGTTATAAACTAAAATTTTTTAGTAAATATTCTGAATTGATCGTGTCATTTTGAATATTATTTTTTCAATATAAACCAAAGAGGAATAAAAAAGGGAATTCAAGCATTTAAAAGGAAATAAAGATGTAAAGTTGTTAGAGGAAAGTACCCAAAAGTGGCCCCCTCCCCCTAAAGTGGCACCCCGGCTTTTCTACTCTGTACGGTGAAGAACTCTATCAAATTCAAGTGTAACAAGTAGTTCATACATCTACCACTACAAGGTGAAGCGCTGGCATCATCTGCTTCACATGCCTGCTGTCAGTCCCCCATTACGTAATTTATTGGTAATCAAACTTTTTGCAGTGTCTGATATTTTCGTCATTTCTCCTAATAGCTGTAAGGTAAGACTTATACAACTAGATATTCTTAAATAGTAAGGATTAGAGATAATATTTATCAGTAAGCTATCTCATAAATACGTTCCGTTAAAAATTTATTAAGTAAAAAATAATTAGGCTATAGTAGCCTAAAGTGGCACCCCGTGAGTGTCCAAAAGTGGCCCCCTCGTTATTCATGTCTAAATACCTGTGTATATGTCTCCTCATCCAATTATTCTCTTGAAATTCCGTTTCAGGTTTAAAGAGGATGATAATGGGGAAGGTTGACCACAGGAAGTGAAATCTGTCTAAAATGGCTAAAGCTATTGACGCAGTCCGAACAAAAAGAAGGCTGGAAGAAGGATTCCAAGCAATTTAATGTAGCGAAATCAAACCTTAGTAGGTTGTCGTAAATGAAATATGGCACTCCTGAGGAGACAGCAAGAGTTGTTAGAAGTAGACCTACAATTCTGGGGAAAGATGTTGAAAAAGGGTTAGTTCAATCCGGAATTGCGATGGAAGCCTCTTTTTTGTCTAACCCGTTAGACTCTAAGGGAGAACTGTGGATAATGTGTATTATGTGTTGGCAATGGGCCCATGAAGACTGTTCTGGAGCTGAAAAGTACATTCAAGACTGTGATTTTTGCCAGTTGTGTCAAAAAATCAGTTATGTATGTTTTCTGTAACTTAAACAAATTTAAATTTGACTTAAAATGTTGTGTAATAGGTTATAGATGCCAATTTTTCTGTGAAAATAAATATTTTACCATCTTAACATTGTTTTCTGTGATTTAATCCCATTTCTCCATTCATTTCAGTATCATTTTTGTAATTTTTACCAGGGGGCCACTTTTAGCACCTTTATTCAAAATCACAAAATTGTAAGGTTTACGAAAACATTTTTTTGCTCCTATAATTCATATGTATATTTGTCAAAAGTGAATTACAAATGGTACATAACATAGTAAAGTAAATATTAAATAATTTTGAAACAGGATTTTTTGATAATTTATTATTTTTTTAATATAAAAACAAAATGGGGGGCCACTTTTGGGTACTTTCTTCTATTAAAATAAGAAATCATAAGGTAAACTTTTTATCTGTAGTTTCATAATTTCATTCAGGCAAGTCCAATGGTTTGATGGCTACTTTTGGACAGTTGAAAACGTTACAAATAATCTTTTATGCCAGTTCAACCATTGCCTGTGGATTGTGGAAAGTTTCTTCAGCATCGTTTACAAATGCAACAGCGCTGCGCCCTGTAGTAGATTCTACCAACTAGTTACTGATAGTCCCGTTATTCCCCGCGTGACAGCAGCACGTGATGGAAAACCTGTAATCAATGAATACTTTGTGAAGCATGAGTATTCATACTGCAGTTTAATGATTCAAATTTATATTTTGCCAATAAAAATATATAGACTATGAAAACAACATATACAGACTGCATGTACAAAGTTTATAAAATGAATACAAATTACACAAACTCGTATTTATTTATTTAATGACAAACTAATATAAAAAAAAATAATTAACTAAATTGTATTTTTTATGGTAATAATTTAACGTCTCTGAATTATGAATGAGAATCAAAATTTTCTGTTTGTGTAAATTGTAAACTTTTACAATTTAAAGAACATTGTATATAACCAAACAGGGTTATAGATGGATTACGCAAGCAAATTATCTACATTTTATGTTTACAAGTATAAAAATGGGTCACTAAAATCCGAAGATTCCATCCTTATGGATAGGATAGGAAATTGTATGAAACCCCTGACAGAAACATTCCTGCCGCTCTAAGTTTTCATATTGGGATTTTGTGTCCCGCTTCTTGATTTTCAGATTCTGAGCGCAATAAAAACTGGATGGAGGATGAAGCGAGTTTTTTTTAGTTAAAGTTTCATTTCAAAGTAATACAATTTGTAATAAAATATATTGTTCTATTCGTTCATTACGGCCTGTAGATATAATTTTAAATTATTCAAATGCAAGCTTATACACTACAAAGATTTTATAAAAATGGCAAAATTTACTTTTCATCACACTACATCGATCACCTGTTTTCGACCCTCAATTCTACCAACGAAACACCTGTTTTGCAGGCCTAGGCCGGCAAAATTTTCCGGCCTGGGGCGGTAATGGAAACGGTAGCAGAGAAATCTATAGTCCGTTTTTTTAAACCTGATCCTTCAAGTGAGAGATGGTGGAGGGGGTTTGTTTATACTTGCTACTATCCCATTGGCTGAAGCCTTTTGTTTTTTTTTTGTTGGTTTTTTTGTTGTTTTTGTTTTATTTCACTGCTGCATACCAGCTGGTAATTTTACATCACAACATAATGTGTATCAGTTTTACAATATTATTGGTAGCAGTTGTTTTTTAATCAGTTTACTTTAGAACTGTTACTTTTTAACAAGGAATAGGTTTGGCTTAAAAATATAACAGCTGACTAGGAGTTACTGCAAGATATTATAACTTATTTAAAACGTTATTTGAGGTAATCTGATACTCGACACACGTTTATCACCAGTTTAAATGTGTTGTTTACAGTTTAAATTTTTTGTTTACAGTTTAAACCCCTCACCCACCCCAATTTTCTCGAGAAGGATCAGGTTAAAAAAAACTTACTATAGAATATTAGAATATATTTAACAACAACAACAAATAACAAATCAGTGACATAGTTAGTAGTTCAGCTGATAGCAACTGTTAAATATATATGACAGATGGGGAATAGTGCTTTTCCCTTGGAATCAGCTGTAGTCACTTACCGTTAGAGTATTAGTTTTGGTAGCCTTAGGCTAAGCGCACACGGGCGATTTTTTAATTGGCCGATTAAAAAATCGGCCTATTAAAAATCGCCCTCACTCTATGTGAACGCGCACACGTAGTGAATGTTTTCGCGTGGTAGTTCTCATTCTGTGTGACATAAAATGGACTTTGTAGAGCTAACGTGTGTTTGTGCACTTCTGATTCGGGCTAAAAAAAAGAAGAAGACACCGTAGGTATTGGGTACGGTACACCCTATTGTAAGTCAGAGACTTAAATGGACAGTTTCATAAGATATACCTTACGAGAGGACGAAAGGAAATTCTTTAACTATTACAGAATGTCAAAAAAAGTTTTGATGCTTTGTTATCAATTGTTGGACCACGGTTAAGCAAAAAGCACGGATAGTGCTGAAGTATTTAACAAACATTACGCACAACTCTCCCCACAACTTTTCTTTCACATTCCGGTCACTATATTCTTTTAAAGTTTTATTATACAGTTGTGGCCGTTTCTCTATTTCATTGATAAACAATTCAGTATCAAAATCTGCCATTGCACAATATGACTGTATACAAACAACACAAATATACAAGACAAACAAGTCACCGGTGACTGCGGAGTAGCTACTGACGGGCGATCGGCCGTATTTAATCGCCTATGTGTGCGCGGACAGGTTACAACCTGTATGTTTCAGATTTCCGGCCGACTATCGCCTCGCCCACAAATCTGTGGCTTGCCACAGATTAAAATATGCAGATTAAAATAAAAAATCGGCGCTATTTTTGATCGCCTGTGTGCGCTCTCCCATTCCTTCCAATGATGCACAGACTGGGCGATGAAATAATTGCCTTAAAATAATCGCCCGTGTGCGCCTAGCCTTAGCTGATGTGAAGTGGTTGCCTAGCAACCAGAAACATCTCGCTAGGTTAGTTGAAGTTGAGGTTAATAACCTCATAATATGTTTTGTTTGTTATGAACGGAAAAGTAATTTTTTCACTTGTTTAGAATTTATTGAGTTGTGTAGTGTAATGAAAAATATCGTTCATAACTCGGGCCGAAAGCGTTTTGCCAACCCTTTCAACCACGATCTCGTGGCCGGCAAAACGCCACTTTCGGCCTTTGTGAAGAAATATACTATTTTGAAAATGAAAAGTAACAGCATCCCAAGTGCTCGATCAAAATCCCACCCGACCATCCGGGCGTCTCCTTCGTCCTTCGCGTTTCATTGCATTCACAAAATCAAATCATGCCGGACTTTTAGCGAATTTCCCTATAGGGAATACGCTATTACGGTAGTAGCCATGGTAAGACCTAAGCCCGGGACCACTTTACTTTTTCATTTTGAGGTCCCCAGAAGCCAAAAACGCCATTTGTTCATTTTCATATATATGTATGTATATATACATATTTATCTATATATCTATGTGTCCGTGGTACTGATAACTTTTGAAGGGGACTTTCGATTTTGATGAAATTTGGTATGGAGGTGTATATAAGACCAGGTCTATTTTCATGAGTTCGCGAACCAGCATTGTCGGGTTACGGGAACGGGGTTTTATGGGGTTTCAAAGGGGTCAAAAATGGGTTTTTGGCATTTTTGGACCTTAATTTTTAAAATTCATCAATTTTAACTGAAACCATTTAAAAGAGCTTAAAAAAACAAACAATTTGGTATTTTGAATTTTTATCATAGCATAACTGGTTACGGGGCAAATCCAAAAATGTGTTTTCCATGTTATTCTTATGGGAAATCAAGAAAACGCTATATCTTGCTTATTTATTGACATAACTTTATCAAATTTGGTATGTACATTATCTATATAAGGTTTAACTTATACTTGCTTACAAAACCCATATTGCGGCAAACCTACATACTCACCCCCATGGGGTTTATGGGGAAAATAAAAAATTGCCAGAGTTTGATACAATTTTGTGTTTACATTCACCAATAATTGATTAACTTAGATTTTTTAACAACACCAAATGGTAGAAAACCTACATACTCGATTTTATGGTGATTTTATGGGGAAAGTAAATAATCTAAAATTCCATTGGAAATTCGCTGAGTACGCAGGTCTGCTGCGACGGGGGTATTTTTAAGTTAATGAACCTTACAAGTGAATCGTATCTTCACTTCAAATCCGAAAAGGACGCCTGAGGGTTAACTCGTGCAGACATGCGTAATGGAAAAGAATGAAACCCCTAGTTACAGCAAACTGCCGTAAAGAGAAAGGCGGTTGGTCGGTTGCTCCGATGTTCTCTTTTTAATAATTGACAGTGCCAACGCCAACAATGAACGATTCCCGCCCATACAACACCTATCGCTGGCGCCCCGGCGCCTACCGCTCTCTGCCGCCCTGGTACACACCCCTGGTGAGTCGGTCGTCGACGCCTCTTCCCCTCCTCACTCAAGAAGAACCCGATGTACTTGCAATTACTATAAATGCTAAAAGCAAGCGCTGTATATGGATCAACAGTTTATAGAAATGAAGTTAAAATTTGCAATTCACCTACCTAATCTTAGGAATAAATTTGTGATCGTATTATGGAACTGTAAGTTTTTTTTCGAAATAAAATATTACGATGTTGTAATTTTCTTTTGACCGTGTTGTAATCAGATATCAAACTATGCTACAAATATATATGTAAAATATCAATATATTCAGTCTCACCCTTTAAAACCATGTGACGTGTTTTTAGGGAGGTCTAAAACAAGGGTAAATATTATACTTAGAAAAAGAGAAAGATGAAAGCTCAATTTATATTCCCTGGAACTTGAATATATATATATATATATATATATATATATATATATATATATATATGTTATTTATTTATTGAATGTTTCCCTTGTGCGGAGGGCCGGGTGGATATGATCGTATTTTTGTGCGTTGTGCTTGTGCGACGACTTTATATTGTACGGCGGCTGGTGGACTCATTCTACTCGTTGCCCCGATCCTTCACAGGATTTTTTTTACTGTAATTAGTTTTAGAAATTAATATACCTACAATTTTTAGTAATGTTGTCTTAGCAATGGAAATGAAAATAATTTTTATTTCCATATTTTATAATGTTCATTTTTAAATCTTTACCATGGATTTAAATTTATTTATGTATTAAAATATTAAAATGATATAATATTTTATTTCAGATCCTATTAAATGGCATTAAAATTATGTATACCGAAAAAACTGATAAGTCAGTTCTGTGATTTTAATAAGAACTCAAACTAACCCATATTTATGGATGGCTTGTTGTTGTTATTGTTGTTTTTTAGGGGGGGGGGCGTAATTTTTTCCTTTGGCCTAGGGCATAAAAAATAGTCCTAATCCGGGCCAGATTACAATAGAAGATGTATAAGCTATACTATCTCTCTGCTGTAAAACTTTTAAGCTAGTAAAAGAATAAATAAAATAAAATTAATTGTTGCTACTCGCTTATATTATGTGAGAGGCAATGGAGGGAACGCAATTGAATGAACACAGTGCGAGCAGAGAAAATTCAATATAATGAGCATAAAGGATGAAATAATAGACAATACCATAGAACTCCCAAGTGTATGTATAGAGTTCTACGGACAATACATATACATATACAACTCAGTGTCTTAGTTTATTAGCTAGGCAAAAACCACCACACAGTCCCTTATTCACTAGAGCTTCCACTGTAGTCAGAAACACCCTCCTCCCACAGCTAAATTAAATGTCCGGATGAGACATATGACATTGACATATGAAATATCAAATAAATAAATTTGAGACTACGATTAATTCAAACTAAATATGTAAGGCAAATTATAACTAACTATGATATCTACAAAGTCCTCTACAAATCAAATGAAAATAACTAATTATCTTAGAGAAACATAAGTCTGTCAAGCTCAAGAGTTGTCTTAAATTTAAGCTATTCCTTATCATTGTATAACTATTATTTTAGTTACACATTGTCATTGTATCATCATTATTGCTCGCCTTTTCCGATTTCGAGGAACAAGTAAACTAATGAGAATTTAAAATGACTGTGGTATGAAGTGGAAAAAGGATGAAGTACAATGTATTCTTGAATTGTAAATTTGCCGTTCCAGGAGTTAAGACTTTTTACGTTTGTATGGGGATTTCGGCCACAAAGAATAAATTGAAAACTATAATTATCTTACAATATAAACTTTATTTCATACTTACTGTTTGTGACGTATTTCACACGTAATAGTTTGGAAAATAATAGTTTATTACAAGTATTATCATGACATTTATACATAACCGTTAATTAAACGTGTAATAAAGTGTTATTGCTTCATAATCATTTAAGTTTACAGATCCCACATTACTGGGAAAATCCAACTTCCACTAAAATCCCTTTCAAAGTTTTAATGTTACTCTAATAGCATAGCAGGTTTTTTAGAGCTGTGAACTGTGAAGAGTCTGGTGTAAATTTTAATATCTTGATTACAATTACGCTATAACAAAAGTCAATTAAAACCAACGATCAAGGAAGAAGGCTCGGTTTAAACAAATTGCGTGTGTCCGAGTTTAGCCTGCACGAGGGCCCGCCAAGACGAGCCCAGTATCAGGAGAACAGAACTGAGACGCGGACATTGAAGTAGACGCTCAGCTAATTTGTATTCTTCACATACTGTATTCACAATGCGGGACTACATTAATTTTACTGCATCATCAAATTCCCGTGCCTCGCTACGGGCATGGTTTCAATGATGACAAAATAACTTATCATATTCACTTAATTTATCTTCGTGTTACATTGAATTTTGTCAAAGGCCTTTATTGTTACACGACTGTATAGGGTTTTTTTTCACTTGGACAATAATTTTTTTAACGAAATTAAAATTCGGTATGCCGAATATTGAAATTTAGAAATATTGAAATTTTTTTATTAGGAACCAACACCAACAAAAATTTTTTTTAAAAAAAGGAAAAAACACGTTAAAAGGGAGAGAACTAAATATGAAAGTTCGATCAAAACAAACACGTTTAACCAAACTTAATAAGTTTTTTTAGACAACTCCTCTTACATTTTTAAGTATTCAGTGTTGTTGGGCAGGGCTTTCTTGATCAGTATACGCCTTTCCGCCAAAAATTGATCAAAATCGAAATTTAAAATAAAGATGCAATCCATAATTTAAATTTTAAATTTCTCCTTAAGAATAACATTGGGATTGGGTTGAGCATTAAAAAATTTGTTAACAGCTGTAAATAAGTGTTGTTTTGTGTGCTGATAGTCACCATATTGGATTTGGCGGGAGTAATTGAGTTCGGGACCACGGAAGTCGGCACCAGTTCTTAGTTGCTATAAAAAAAAACAATGAAAGTCGGCACCCGTCCCGGGAGCGGCCGCCATGACACCATGAAAGTCGGCACCAGCCACGCCGGTTCCTCCTTCCACTTTTACCTCCCCTCACGCTCATACCCCGTCATCACTATTCACTCTCTGAACATTACCCCCTGTGATAACTTGAAACCCCCAATGTCATTACCAACTCACGGACGGGGCTTATTTGCATAAAATTACAGGCTGTGTAGACGATAATAATCCAGAATATATTTTATTGACTATCTACACAATTTAGGAATCATCCTTAAATTAATGGTTTTATTAACGTATAGTTAGGCCTAAGTATACATTTTTCACTCTCCATACTTGTGATTTTCATGTTATTCGTTGATAAAACTTTGACCACAACATATCTTACACGATAATATGAATAAATAGTGACAACTCTTATTATATTTTAGACAAATGTATTTAATAGATTCAGGTTCGTAAAAGCTAAAATTCATCGTTACAAAATGATGTTACTGGATTGTTGAACTTATTATGTTCCGGTTCTACTAATAATCAGTTTAATTGTTTCTTTATAGAAGGCTGTATGCCTAGGCGTTTCTTATCTGTTACTTTATATATTGGCAGATGCAGGACAAAACTAACGAACTTACGTGTATATTTTTTTACAGTTTAAATACATCATCTAACGTATCACTCCCAAACATTTACATTCTTTCACATATTACCTAAAGAAATAAATACTTGAGGTCCCAGTATGTTATCCACATTTTACTGTCTTAAAAAAACGGGTGACTGCGTGCGATTTAAAAATTGGGAACAGAGCACCCGACTGACCATCGGTGCAGCAAATACTTCCAAGGGTCGACTGTAATCAATAGAGGAATGTCAAAATCATCAATGGAGCTGAACCCTGCACTGATCTAAGGTAAGTGGTGAGAGAGTTAGCAAGGGGGCAAAAGACAAGAGAAATAGGGGTAAGACGGCGCTGTATGGAGGGGAGACTACCTGAGGCCACTGCAAAACCTTCCTGGTGCCGACTTTCATTGTGGCATTAATAACGCTTCGACGATTTTTGCCGATGGACAGGTTTTGGTGCCGACTTTCATGGTCGCCATTGAGTTAGGACTAAAAGTAAAATTTAGCAAAAAAGTTGAAGTTAAACTGCTCGATTTCGAGCAACAAAAGTATATAGTAATTTGTAAAACAAGAATCGTGGTCGCAAAACTTGCGAAATATGCATGAAAACTTTTTTAAATAGGCCTACTTAAAGGCTAAACAGTTGACGCGACCAGCTTGACAAGTAGCAAATTGGTCATTGAACTTGAAGTTGCCCTTTGCTTTTAATTGAGCGATTTTACCTTACGCGCAAATTATACGTCTAGTGAATTCATGATAATCTAGGCCTAGGCTGTGTACTGAAGTCAGCGACAGATGTCAAACGCACTTTATGATCATGGAGCAATGAGGTAACGAGATAATGGGTATAATTTACCGCTCAACCGCTCAACCATATACCTTGGCCGGTAGAGTTCTGATGCACCTCACGCGACAGGTAGGCCTCTAGGCCCTATACGTATAGACAACGTGACAATTTTAATAAAAACTACTAATGCTACTATAAACAATCCTGGAGTAATATATTTCAGTCATTAAATAGTGGAAATTGGGAAAAAAGAAGAAATAATTCACATACTGTGGAAACCGTAGGGCATTTAAAAAATACTAGGACTACTATAAATCTAAAATAGTGTGTAAAACCATTGACTATGTACACTAACGTGAAGAGTACATAGTCAATGGTAAAACCAGCGAGCACAGAACAAAAATAGAGAGGCCAGCTGAGCGAAGTGGTGAAGCCAATTCTGACAGCGGCTAGGCCCACAAAAGTAGTGGGAGGAATGGTGATTCACTCTAGTCCCGAGCGCCACCATCAGCTTTGAGTTCAGTTATTTGCAGCATTATAAAATCAAAAGAGTATTCGGACCGGTGGTGCTTCGGCAGTGTTCGGGTGCGATCGGGACTAGTCGGCTCTACTAAGTAAACAACTACAGAGTTGTTCAAATGAACGAATCAACGAGTGAATAGAATGAATCATAAGTCAATTTCTAAAAGAGTCGATTCGTATCAGCGATCACAGAGAATACTGTGATAGCCGACGATTCGTATCGCTATTCGATTTTAAGATGATTACTTTGTTTCGATCTCGATCTGCGGAGAACCAGGTAGATGTTTAATCGGCTTTGTTTATAAGGTTTCATATCTATTCATCATTTTCAAGGTTTTAATATAATTATTTATGATACTGAGGTTAGCGTTTAATTTGATGAATCTCAGAAGTAGTTATACCTATATACTTGAAAACTTTTTACAAGTTCAATGATATTTTTAGGCTAATTGCATTTTTAAAAGATAACAGCAGAGCGAACATTCGCAATTTACAAAGTCAAAACTCCATTTTAAAAACTAACATAAAAGGGAAGGTCAACATTATTCTCACTTGTCTATATAAATTATCAATAAGATGGCACTTAATAAATAGGTTACTGTAAGAAACATTTATGTTCTGTGCTCGCTGGGTAAAACCAGTTGCTATTTAAAAAGTTACTTCACAGCTGTTACTTTTTACTCCTGCATAGGCATTAAGGTTTTGATTTAAAATAAAATAGCTGACTAGTATGGCCTAAAGTAATCTCCCAACTTTTAGTCATGTTTGCATCAAGTTTAATTTGTTTCATAGTTTAAATACGTCGACCCCCTTTTCTCCAACCCAAAATTCTCTAGAAGGATGGCGTTAAAAATGACATTTACATTTTATTAAAACATGTAGGCCAATTTGGTAAATTATAGTGTATAATAAACAAACTCGCCTACGGCTCGATGGGGGCTCCGCCCCCATGCCCCCTTAGGGGTGTCCCTAAATTCGTAAATTAATAAAAAGTCAAGTATGAAATTGGTTAGTTCCACGGAAGAACTGAACAGAAAAGACCGTAACAAAACCGTTTAATACACACAATTCACAATCGATAGTTAAAAAAAGCTTTGAAAACCTCCTATGAATCGGTTTTAATAACTCTTTGTAGTTAAAATTTGTTAAAATATTTTGAGTGTGATATAATAATTATTTATTCTGGGTGTTATGCTGAATGGAGGGTCCACTCCCGAATTTGTTGCCCCAATTCCGTAATTTTTGTAAAAACTTGATGCAGTGAACGGGCTTGTTGAAGGCTATTAACTCCAATATGTTATTTGAATTAGTTTGTAAATAAAAAAGTCGAGTGTTAAACAGGTTAGCTTTACCAAAGAAGTGCACAAACAAGACAGTGACAAAAGGCTAATGCACACTTCTCACAATCAATAATAATTAAAGCTTTTAAATTCGTCAAAAATTGTTGCAATAAATCAGTGAAAACAATAAAATAACATTAAAATGAAATAATATAAAATCTGAGGAGGAATTTACTAAAAGTATGTAAATTAGTAACACCAGCCCCGACAATAGCTGAATTCATATTTTTAATTGTCTCTTAAAAGAAGGTAAGGTCCCCAATTTCAAGTTTTCGGTAACTATTCTGGTGCTGTAATAAATCTGTTTTGAGAGCTAATGTGTATAGATACGGCAAAATGTTCTGAAAACTGTAAGCCATTAATAAAATATTTCAGTCATATTCAGGAACATTTTTCGATAGGATCAATCGTTTTGTCAGTAGAGTGGAAAAACTGAAAACGCGATTGCACAAAAATTAGTCTGGAGATTTACGCAATTGGTGCGATGTACGACAAAAAGTCACAGGACCAAAATCGTAGTTCATCCAAATCAGTACCGTAGTAGTCTCAAATCTATGAAAGGCCTAACCGTTTAGCCGCTAGAGTTGAAATATACTAAAATTACGATTTCTCTAGTTGGCCAAAAGCCAGGTGACCAAAAGCCTAACCGTTTAGCCGCTAGAGTTGAAATATACTAAAATTACGATTTCTCAAGTTGGCCAAAAGTCACTACTTATTTATCACCAAACTGGGAAAAAGTGAAAAATGTATTTTGAGAGAAAACGGAAAGAGATACGGAAAAGTATGTTAGAATCAAAATTGTACATATTAAAAAGATCTATAAAAGTTGTCATTTAAACATTTTTGTAGGACAAACCATTTAGTCGCTAGGGCCCTAAATCTAAATATAAATTTCACAAAAATCAGTTTGGAGGGTTAACGGTGCGATGTACGACAAAAGTCAAAGGACCAAAATTGTAGATCATCCAATTCCCTATCGTTATATGCTCTCATATTTCAGATAAGACTAACCGTTAGGCCACTAGAGCTGAAAAACTAAAATTACGGTTTCTCTAGTGGACCAGAATCGGTATTTTCCCACTACTTACGTTAACAAAATCCAGAAAAAGTGAAAAATGAATTTTGTGAGTAAACGAGTAGAGATACGGCAAAATATACAAGGGAAGAAATTGTAGATATTAAAAAGATCTATCGAAATGAAACTTAAAAAAAATTTTACGGCCATCGGTTTAGTCACTAGAGCCCGAAAACCGAAAACGGCATTTCATTAAAAACGCTCTGGAGGCTTAACGGTGCGAGATACGATAAAAAGTCACAGGACCGAAATTGTAGAAAATTAAATTCCCTATCGTAGTATTGTTCTCAGATTTTAGATAGGACGAAGCGTTTGGCCGCTAGAGCCAAAAAAGTGAAAATTACAATTTCGGAAATCCGCCATTTTGAATTTTTTTAGTAGGTTAAAAATAAAAATTTGCAAGTTTAAGATTTTACACTTAGCATTGACCGTTCAGGCTAGACGTATGCTAAATTTAAAGTCTCTAGCTTAAATAGTTACGTCAGAAATTCGTATCCCATATAAGTCAGTCAGTCAGTCAGTTACACATAGGGCTGTATAGTTTATTAGACTCGCCTACGGCTCGATGGGGGCTCCGCCCCCATGCCCCCATTTTGGGTTGCCCCAAATTCGTTAATTGTTCTAAGTCTTAAGAACTGAACAGGCTAATTGAGGCCTCCACCCCCAACTCTATCCTTATCTTCGCTGACTTAGTTTAATAGTTCTTGAAGTCTAAAACATTTAAGATATTCTCTTGATATTTAAAGCTTAAATTGATACTTTTCTTTTATATTTTATATTTAATGCTCATGGTATGTGTGTGTAGCTAAATTTCAGGCATCTAATTGTCATAACAGTAAATAAAAAATATTACAAAACTCAATTTTTGTGAAAGAATTTTGAAAATACACCCCTTTTTTGGTGAAGAGAGTGAAATGCTACAAAATCTTAAGGGGCGAGCTTATAGAGAATCTAAAAATAATATAATGCTGACAAAAAGTATATCGGTATGGCAGTACCTTTATCGGGTTTAACAAAATCACCAAAAACTATACATAAAACAGGTTAATAATTTAGTATTTTCACAGTTTTTTTACTAACCTTGGATTGAAATCGGCCTTTGGCTGCTTCTATAGTAAAAGCTAGATATATTCAGAGTGTATACAAAATTTGAGGCATGTATGTGTTATAAAAGTAAACGATAAATATTGAAATAGAGTAATTTTGGTGAAAGAATTTCGATATTGTGAAAGTACGCCCCTCTTTACAGGTAGAGGGGGTGAGATACGGCAAAATTGCATAGGACCGAACTTGTAGAGCGTCTAAAATAGAATATAATACTGGCAAAACAAATTTCAATATTGCAGTATATTTGGCAGGGTAAAGTAATTTACAAACACTTAACACGAAAAAATTTTAAGAATGTTTTGTTTTTTTTTTTAATTTTTTTAGACTTAATTATAATTGAGATTGGTCAATGGCTACCACTGTGGTAAGATCTAGTTGAGACCATAATGTACTAAAGTTCAAGCATCCGTGTGCCATGTTAGTAAATAAAAATATTAAAATAACGAGATTTTCTTGAAAAAATTGGTAATTTTGAAAGTATGCCCCTTTTTAAGGGTGAAGGGAGTGAGATACGGAAAAATTTCACGAGACTAAACTTGTAGAGCGTCTAATTCCTGACTATGAACGTTCCCTCATATTCGAGATACATATTCAAAAGTTACAGTGTATTTAGAAAAGCCTTACATAGTGTAGATTTTACCATGAAAAAATAATTTTTTTAAGGAGGTTAAAATTAGACAATGCAATGTTTTGGGATTTTCTATTTGTATTGACCGTACAAACTACGTGTGTACCAAATTTCAAGCTTCTAGCTCATTCGGACTAAAATTACGATTGCTCTATTTGTCCGGAACCAACTATTTGCCACTATTTATGTTCACGAAATTGGGAAAAAGTGAAAAATGTATTTTTGGATTAAACGGGAAGAAATACGGCAAAATATGTAGGAATCAAGACTCCAAAGTTTTAAAAAGATTCCCTAAAATCCGAGGAGGAACTTACTAAAAGTATGTAAATTAGTAACACCAGCCCCGACAATAGCTGAATTCATATTTTTAATAGTCTCTTAAAAGAAGGTAAGGTCCCCAATTTCGAGTTTTCGGTAACTATTCTGGTCCTGTAATAAATATGTTTTGATAGCTAATGTGTAGAAATACGGCAAAATGAAAAGTGTAAGCCATTAATAAAATATTTCAGTCATATTCAGCAACATTTTTCGATAGAACCAATCGTTTAGTCAGTAGAGTGGAAAAACTGAAAACGCGATTGCACAAAAATTAGTCTGGAGATTTACGCAATTGGTGCGATGTACAACAAAAAGACACAGGACCAAAATCTAGTTCGTCCAATTCAGTACCGTAGTAGTCTCAAATCTATAAATGGCCTAACCGTTTAGCCGCTAGAGCTGAAATACTAAAATTACAATTTCTCTAGTTGGCCAAAAGCCACTACTTATTTATCACAAAACTGGGAAAAGGTAAAAATTTAATTTTGAGAGTAAACGGAAAGAGATACGGCAAAGTATGTTAGAATCAAAATTGTAGACATTAAAAAGACCTATAAAAGTTGTCATTTAAACATTTTTGTAGGACAAACCATTTAGTCGCTAGGGCCCTAAATCTAAATATAAATTTCACAAAAATCAGTTTGGAGGGTTAACGGTGCGATGTACGACAAAAAGTCAAAGGACCAAAATTGGAGATCATCCAATTCCCTATCGTAATATTGCTCTCAATTTTAAGATAAGACTAACCGTTAGGCCACTAGAACTGAAATACTAAAATTACGATTTCTCTAGTGGACCGGAACCGGTATTTTCCCACTACTTACGTTCACAAAATCCGGAAAAAGTAAAAATGTATTTTTTGAGTAAACGAGAAGAAATGCATTTGGCAGCTAAAGCTGAAATACTAAAATTACGATTTCTCTAGTGTCCCAGAACCGCTATTTTCCCACTACTTATGGTCATAAAATCCGGAAAGAGTGAAAAATGAATTTTGTGAGTAAACGAGAAGAGATACGGCAAAATATTTAAATGGCAAAATTGTAGATATTAAAAAGATCTATCGAAATAAATCTTTAAAAAGTTTTTACGACCATCCGTTTAGTCACTAGAGCCCGAAAACCGAAAACGGCATTTCATTAAAAACGCTCTGGAGGCTTAAGGGTGCGAGATACGATAAAAAGTCGCAGGACCAAAATTGTAGATAGTTAAATTCCCTATCGTAGTATTGTTCTCAGATTTTAGATAGGACGAAGCGTTTGGCCGCTAGAGCAAAAATACTAAAATTACAATTTCGAAAATCCGCCATTTTGAATTTTTTTTGGTAGGTTAAAATAAAAAATTTGCAAGTTTAAGATTTTACACTTAGCATTGACCGTTCAGGCTAGACGTATGCCAAATTACAAGTCTCTAGCTTAAATGGTTACGTCAGAACTTCGTATCCCATATAAGTGAGTGAGTGAGTGAGTGAGTCAGTTACACATGGGGCTGTATATATTATAGACTCGCCTACGGCTCGATGGGGGCTCCGCCCCCATGCCCCCATTTTGGGTTGCCCCAAATTCGTTAATTGTTCTAAGTCTTAAGAACTGAACAGGCTAATTGAGGCCTCCACCCCCAACTCTATCCTTATCTTCGCTGACTTAGTTTAATAGTTCTGGAAGTCTAAAACATTTAAGATATTCTCTTGATATTTAAAGCTTAAATTGATACTTTTCTTTTATATTTTATATTTAATGCTCATGGTATGTGTGTGTAGCTAAATTTCAGGCATCTAATTGTCATAACAGTAAATAAAAAATATTACAAAACTCAATTTTTGTGAAAGAATTTTGAAAATACACCCCTTTTTTGGTGAAGAGAGTGAAATGCTACAAAATCTTAAGGGGCGAGCTTATAGAGAATCTAAAAATAATATAATGCTGACAAAAAGTATATCGGTATGGCAGTACCTTTATCGGGTTTAACAAAATCACCAAAAACTATACATAAAACAGGTTAATAAATAATTTAGTATTTTCACAGTTTTTTTACTAACCTTGGATTGAAATCGGCCTTTGGCTGCTTCTATAGTAAAAGCTAGATATATTCAGAGTGTATACAAAATTTGAGGCATGTATGTGTTATAAAAGTAAACGATAAATATTGAAATAGAGTAATTTTGGTGAAAGAATTTCGATATTGTGAAAGTACGCCCCTCTTTACGGGTGGAGGGGGTGAGATACGGCAAAATTGCATAGGACCGAACTTGTAGAGCGTCTAAAATAGAATATAATACTGGCAAAACAAATTTCAATATTGCAGTATATTTGGCAGGGTAAAGTAATTTACAAACACTTAACACGAAAAAATTTTAAGAATGTTTTGTTTTTTTAATTTTTTTAGACTTAATTATAATTGAGATTGGTCAATGGCTACCACTGTGGTAAGATCTAGTTGAGACCATAATGTACTAAAGTTCAAGCATCCGTTTGCCATGTTAGTAAATAAAAATATTAAAATAACGAGATTTTCTTGAAAAAATTGGTAATTTTGAAAGTATGCCCCTTTTTAAGGGTGAAGGGAGTGAGACACGGAAAAATTTCACGAGACTAAACTTGTAGAGCGTCTAATTCCTGACTATGAACGTTCCCTCATATTCGAGATACATATTCAAAAGTTACAGTGTATTTAGAAAAGCCTTACATAGTGTAGATTTTACCATGAAAAAATAATTTTTTTAAGGAGGTTAAATTAGAAAATTCAATGTTTTGGGATTTTCTATTTGTATTGACCGTACAAACTACGTGTGTACCAAATTTCAAGCTTCTAGCTCATTCGGACTAAAATTACGATTGCTCTATTTGTCCGGAACCAACTATTTGCCAATTTATGTTCACGAAATTGGGAAAAAGTGAAAAATGTATTTTTGGATTAAACGGGAAGAAATACGGCAAAATATGTAGGAATCAAGACTCCAAAGTTTTAAAAAAATTCCCTAAAATCCGAGGAGGAACTTACTAAAAGTATGTAAATTAGTAACACCAGCCCCGACAATAGCTGAATTCATATTTTTAATAGTCTCTTAAAAGAAGGTAAGGTCCCCAATTTCGAGTTTTCGGTAACTATTCTGGTCCTGTAATAAATATGTTTTGATAGCTAATGTGTAGAAATACGGCAAAATGAAAAGTGTAAGCCATTAATAAAATATTTCAGTCATATTCAGCAACATTTTTCGATAGAACCAATCGTTTAGTCAGTAGAGTGGAAAAACTGAAATCGCGATTGCACAAAAATTAGTCTGGAGATTTACGCAATTGGTGCGATGTACAACAAAAAGACACAGGACCAAAATCTAGTTCGTCCAATTCAGTACCGTAGTAGTCTCAAATCTATAAATGGCCTAACCGTTTAGCCGCTAGAGCTGAAATACTAAAATTACAATTTCTCTAGTTGGCCAAAAGCCACTACTTATTTATCACAAAACTGGGAAAAGGTAAAAATTTAATTTTGAGAGTAAACGGAAAGAGATACGGCAAAGTATGTTAGAATCAAAATTGTAGACATTAAAAAGACCTATAAAAGTTGTCATTTAAACATTTTTGTAGGACAAACCATTTAGTCGCTAGGGCCCTAAATCTAAATATAAATTTCACAAAAATCAGTTTGGAGGGTTAACGGTGCGATGTACGACAAAAAGTCAAAGGACCAAAATTGGAGATCATCCAATTCCCTATCGTAATATTGCTCTCAATTTTAAGATAAGACTAACCGTTAGGCCACTAGAACTGAAATACTAAAATTACGATTTCTCTAGTGGACCGGAACCGGTATTTTCCCACTACTTACGTTCACAAAATCCGGAAAAAGTAAAAATGTATTTTTTGAGTAAACGAGAAGAAATGCATTTGGCAGCTAAAGCTGAAATACTAAAATTACGATTTCTCTAGTGTCCCAGAACCGCTATTTTCCCACTACTTATGGTCATAAAATCCGGAAAGAGTGAAAAATGAATTTTGTGAGTAAACGAGAAGAGATACGGCAAAATATTTAAATGGCAAAATTGTAGATATTAAAAAGATCTATCGAAATAAATCTTTAAAAAGTTTTTACGACCATCCGTTTAGTCACTAGAGCCCGAAAACCGAAAACGGCATTTCATTAAAAACGCTCTGGAGGCTTAAGGGTGCGAGATACGATAAAAAGTCGCAGGACCAAAATTGTAGATAGTTAAATTCCCTATCGTAGTATTGTTCTCAGATTTTAGATAGGACGAAGCGTTTGGCCGCTAGAGCAAAAATACTAAAATTACAATTTCGAAAATCCGCCATTTTGAATTTTTTTTGGTAGGTTAAAATAAAAAATTTGCAAGTTTAAGATTTTACACTTAGCATTGACCGTTCAGGCTAGACGTATGCCAAATTACAAGTCTCTAGCTTAAATGGTTACGTCAGAACTTCGTATCCCATATAAGTGAGTGAGTGAGTGAGTGAGTCAGTTACACATGGGGCTGTATATATTATAGACTCGCCTACGGCTCGATGGGGGCTCCGCCCCCATGCCCCCATTTTGGGTTGCCCCAAATTCGTTAATTGTTCTAAGTCTTAAGAACTGAACAGGCTAATTGAGGCCTCCACCCCCAACTCTATCCTTATCTTCGCTGACTTAGTTTAATAGTTCTGGAAGTCTAAAACATTTAAGATATTCTCTTGATATTTAAAGCTTAAATTGATACTTTTCTTTTATATTTTATATTTAATGCTCATGGTATGTGTGTGTAGCTAAATTTCAGGCATCTAATTGTCATAACAGTAAATAAAAAATATTACAAAACTCAATTTTTGTGAAAGAATTTTGAAAATACACCCCTTTTTTGGTGAAGAGAGTGAAATGCTACAAAATCTTAAGGGGCGAGCTTATAGAGAATCTAAAAATAATATAATGCTGACAAAAAGTATATCGGTATGGCAGTACCTTTATCGGGTTTAACAAAATCACCAAAAACTATACATAAAACAGGTTAATAAATAATTTAGTATTTTCACAGTTTTTTTACTAACCTTGGATTGAAATCGGCCTTTGGCTGCTTCTATAGTAAAAGCAAGATATATTCAGAGTGTATACAAAATTTGAGGCATGTATGTGTTATAAAAGTAAACGATAAATATTGAAATAGAGTAATTTTGGTGAAAGAATTTCGATATTGTGAAAGTACGCCCCTCTTTACAGGTAGAGGGGGTGAGATACGGCAAAA
The DNA here is from genome assembly GCA_030545055.2 of Neoaliturus tenellus. NCBI lineage: Eukaryota > Metazoa > Arthropoda > Insecta > Hemiptera > Cicadellidae > Neoaliturus > Neoaliturus tenellus. Next base: position 100,615,658 of record CM061536.1, on the reverse strand, counting down.
TTGCATAGGACCGAACTTGTAGAGCGTCTAAAATAGAATATAATACTGGCAAAACAAATTTCAATATTGCAGTATATTTGGCAGGGTAAAGTAATTTACAAACACTTAACACGAAAAAATTTTAAGAATGTTTTGTTTTTTTTTAATTTTTTTAGACTTAATTATAATTGAGATTGGTCAATGGCTACCACTGTGGTAAGATCTAGTTGAGACCATAATGTACTAAAGTTCAAGCATCCGTGTGCCATGTTAGTAAATAAAAATATTAAAATAACGAGATTTTCTTGAAAAAATTGGTAATTTTGAAAGTATGCCCCTTTTTAAGGGTGAAGGGAGTGAGATACGGAAAAATTTCACGAGACTAAACTTGTAGAGCGTCTAATTCCTGACTATGAACGTTCCCTCATATTCGAGATACATATTCAAAAGTTACAGTGTATTTAGAAAAGCCTTACATAGTGTAGATTTTACCATGAAAAAATAATTTTTTTAAGGAGGTTAAAATTAGAAAATTCAATGTTTTGGGATTTTCTATTTGTATTGACCGTACAAACTACGTGTGTACCAAATTTCAAGCTTCTAGCTCATTCGGACTAAAATTACGATTGCTCTATTTGTCCGGAACCAACTATTTGCCACTATTTATGTTCACGAAATTGGGAAAAAGTGAAAAATGTATTTTTGGATTAAACGGGAAGAAATACGGCAAAATATGTAGGAATCAAGACTCCAAAGTTTTAAAAAGATTCCCTAAAATCCGAGGAGGAACTTACTAAAAGTATGTAAATTAGTAACACCAGCCCCGACAATAGCTGAATTCATATTTTTAATAGTCTCTTAAAAGAAGGTAAGGTCCCCAATTTCGAGTTTTCGGTAACTATTCTGGTCCTGTAATAAATATGTTTTGATAGCTAATGTGTAGAAATACGGCAAAATGAAAAGTGTAAGCCATTAATAAAATATTTCAGTCATATTCAGCAACATTTTTCGATAGAACCAATCGTTTAGTCAGTAGAGTGGAAAAACTGAAAACGCGATTGCACAAAAATTAGTCTGGAGATTTACGCAATTGGTGCGATGTACAACAAAAAGACACAGGACCAAAATCTAGTTCATCCAATTCAGTACCGTAGTAGTCTCAAATCTATAAATGGCCTAACCGTTTAGCCGCTAGAGCTGAAATACTAAAATTACAATTTCTCTAGTTGGCCAAAAGCCACTACTTATTTATCACAAAACTGGGAAAAAGTAAAAATTTAATTTTGAGAGTAAACGGAAAGAGATACGGCAAAGTATGTTAGAATCAAAATTGTAGACATTAAAAAGACCTATAAAAGTTGTCATTTAAACATTTTTGTAGGACAAACCATTTAGTCGCTAGGGCCCTAAATCTAAATATAAATTTCACAAAAATCAGTTTGGAGGGTTAACGGTGCGATGTACGACAAAAAGTCAAAGGACCAAAATTGGAGATCATCCAATTCCCTATCGTAATATTGCTCTCATATTTAAGATAAGACTAACCGTTAGGCCACTAGAACTGAAATACTAAAATTACGATTTCTCTAGTGGACCGGAACCGGTATTTTCCCACTACTTACGTTCACAAAATCCGGAAAAAGTAAAAATGTATTTTTTGAGTAAACGAGAAGAAATGCATTTGGCAGCTAAAGCTGAAATACTAAAATTACGATTTCTCTAGTGTCCCAGAACCGCTATTTTCCCACTACTTATGGTCATAAAATCCGGAAAGAGTGAAAAATGAATTTTGTGAGTAAACGAGAAGAGATACGGCAAAATATTTAAATGGCAAAATTGTAGATATTAAAAAGATCTATCGAAATAAATCTTTAAAAAGTTTTTACGACCATCCGTTTAGTCACTAGAGCCCGAAAACCGAAAACGGCATTTCATTAAAAACGCTCTGGAGGCTTAAGGGTGCGAGATACGATAAAAAGTCGCAGGACCAAAATTGTAGATAGTTAAATTCCCTATCGTAGTATTGTTCTCAGATTTTAGATAGGACGAAGCGTTTGGCCGCTAGAGCAAAAAAACTAAAATTACAATTTCGAAAATCCGCCATTTTGAATTTTTTTTGGTAGGTTAAAATAAAAAATTTGCAAGTTTAAGATTTTACACTTAGCATTGACCGTTCAGGCTAGACGTATGCCAAATTACAAGTCTCTAGCTTAAATGGTTACGTCAGAACTTCGTATCCCATATAAGTGAGTGAGTGAGTGAGTGAGTCAGTTACATATGGGGCTGTATATATTATAGACTCGCCTACGGCTCGATGGGGGCTCCGCCCCCATACCCCCTTTGGGGGTTGCCCCGAATCGTTAATTGTTCTAAGTCTTAAGAACTAAACAGGCTAGTTGAGGCCTCCACCCCAACTCTATACTTATCTTCTCTGACTTAGTTTAATAGTTTAGGAAATCTAAAGCATTTAAGATATTACCTTGATATTTAAAGCTTAAATTGATACTTTTTTTATATTTTATATTTAATGCTCATGGTATGTGTGTGTAGCTAAATTTTAGGCATCTAATTGTCATAACAGTAAATAAAAAATAACTCAATTTTTGTGAAAGAATTTTGAAAATACACCCCTTTTTGGTGAAAATAGTGAAATGCTACAAAATCTTAAGGGCCGAGCTTATAGAGAATCTAAAAATAATAAAATGCTGACAAAAAGTACATCGGTATGGCAGTACCTTTACCGGGTTTAACAAAATCACCAAAAACTATACATAAAACAGGTTAATAATTTAGTATTTTCACAGTTTTTTTACTAACCTTGGATTGAAATCGGCCTTTGGCTGCTTCTATAGTAAGAACTAGATATATTCAGAGTGTACACAAAATTTGAGGCATGTATGTGTCATAAAAGTAAACGATAAATATTGAAATAGAGTAATTTTGGTGAAAGAATTTCGATATTGTGAAAGTACGCCCCTCTTTACAGGTGAAGGGGGTGAAATACGGCAAAATTGCATAGGACCGAACTTGTAGAGCGTCTAAAATAGAATATAAAACTGGCAAAACAAATATCAATATTGCACTATATTTGGCAGAATAAAGTAATTTACAAACACTTAACACGAAAAAATTGTAAGAATTTTGTGTTTTTTCAATTTTTTAGACTTAATTAATTATAATTGAGATTGGTCAATGGCTACCACTGTGGTAAGAACTAGTTGAGACCATAATATGTACTAAAGTTCAAGCATCCGTGTGCCATGTTAGTAAATAAAAAATATTAAAATAACGAGATTTTTGTGAAAAAATTTGGAAATTTTGAAAGTATGCCCTTTTTAAGTAAAATTAGGATTTTTAGTCTGGAGATTTACGCAATTGGTGCGATGTACGACAAAATGTCACAGGACCAAAATCGTAGTTCATACAATTCAGTAAAATCTATGAAAGGCCTAACTGTTTAGCCGCTAGAGCTGAAAAATACTAAAATAACGATTTCTCTAGTTGGCCAAAAGCCACTACTTATTTATCACAAAACTGAGAAAAAGTGAAAAATGTATTTTGAGAGTAACCGGAAAGAGATACGGCAAAGTATGTCAGAATCAAAATTGTAGATATTAAAAAGACCTATAAAAGTTGTCATTTAAACATTTTTGTAGCGTAGGACAAATCATTTAGTCGCTAGTTCCCTAAATCTAAATATAAATCACAAAAATCAGTTTTGAGCGTTAACGGTACAATGTACGAAAAAAAGTCAAAGGACCAAAATTGTAGATCATCCAATTCCCTATCGTAATATGCTCTCAGATTTAAGATTAGACTAACCGTTAGGCCACTAGAACTGAAATACTAAAATTACTATTACCAGAACCGGTATTTTCCCACTACTTACGTTCACAAAATCCGGAAAAAGAAAAAAATGTATTTGTTAAGTAAACGAAAAGAGATGAAAAATGTATTTTTTAAGTAAACGAGAAGAGATACATTTGGCAGCTAAAGCTGAAATACTAAAATTACGATTTCTCTAGTGTCCCAGAACCGGTGTTTTCCCACTACTTATGCTAACAAAATCCGGAAAAAGTGAAAAATGAATTTTGTGAGTAAACGAGTAGAGATACGGCAAAATATATAAGGGGAAGATTTGTAGATATTAAAAAGATCTATCGTAATAAACCTTAAAAACATTTTTACGACCATCGATTTAGTCACTAGAGCCCGAAAACCGAAAACGGCATTTCATTAAAAACGCTCTGGAGGCTTAACGGTGCGAGATACGATAAAAAGTCGCAGGACCAAAATTGTAGATAATTAAATTCCCTATCGTAGTATTGTTCTCAGATTTTAGATAGGACGAAGCGTTTGGCCGCTAGAGCCAAAAAAGTAAAATTACAATTTCGGAAATCCGCCATTTTGAATTTTTTTTAGTAGGTTAAAACTAAAAATTTTCAAGTTTAAGATTTTACACTTAGCATTGACCGTTCAGGCTAGACGTATGCCAAATTTCAAGTCTCTAGCTTAAATAGTTATGTCAGAACTTCGTATCCCATATAAGTGAGTGAGTGAGTGAGTGAGTCAGTTACACATGGGGCTGTATATATTATAGATTAATTTTTTATATGCATGTCAATCCTATACTATAGGCCTAATACGAGCAATGTCTGAAGGGATATGTGTGTTCCTCGATCTCGAAATCTAGCGGTGAGATTTTGCTGCTTAAACTTTGCATTTAAGAGTGTTTTGGCCCAAAAATAAGTTTAGAAACAGCCTCAATCCCGGGAAAAATCGAATTTGTTCCTATATAATTTATGTTAAAAGATCGTAATTACATTGGTCTTATGGGTTGCTATTTTGGTAACGAAATAACAAATAAAGGTAAACAAAAGTAAAGGAACATCAATGTTAAGCAGTCTTTTTGAAACATCTGTTAACTGTGAAGAGGTTGTTGAAGAAGTTGGTTGTTGGTGGAAATTTTAAAGCTTCATTACCAAGACACTATAACAAAAGTAAGGCTATAACAAGCAAGGCTCGGTTAACCTGTTACTAAAAAAATTAAATACATTATTTGTTTTACATTCAATAGTGTTCCTCGACCATTTGGACAAATTATATACTGGTTTTTCAAAAGGTCAAGCAAATACAGTACAATCTGTCACAGATTATCCGAGCCCTATCCCCTTCCATTGTTGTCCATCCATCTGGATTTAATTTTTAATTTATCCATAACCTTGTAAACTATTTCACTGTTTCACCAAGTTTAAATCAAGATTACATTTTAATTGGGGAGGAAAATTCACTTTTAATTAATCAGGTAATAGCGTGAAACGGTGACATGGCAGGGCGACTTATAAAATGCTGTAAAATTTTCTACCAACTTCTGGCGTCCGGATAGCAATGACAGCATAGTCAACTTTGTCGCAGTGTATTTTGCCTCTAGACCCGCCTCTTCTATTGCTTTCAAGTCCGCCTCATTCGCTCTCCATACACGCCATTTCAATCATTTTCTTCAACGTAATTTTTCGTTTTTAAATGCCAAAAAGAGTGGATTGGATGAGAAACTTGAGAGGAAGGAAAATAGTGAGAATATTCGTTTCATTTGACTGCAGTCTGCATTATCATCTTACCACGTTTAATGAACTTGATGATCATTAAATCTAAATTATCTAGGTAGGAGAGTGTAGAGAGAAGGGTTTGCTTATAGCTGATTGCGTATACTGTGGAAGAAGAAGAAGGCTCTTTCTCGAATGAATTTATCATTATTGCACTTATTTATTATTAACCCTAAAAATGTAATCTTGTTTATTCCTCAAATGATTGCTAGCAGGCTCTATATACTCTGTATAGATGTAGATGTACTGGACATTTTTAAAATGTTTAATAAATTAAAAAAAAAAAAAAAAAAAAAAAAAAAAAAAAAAAAAAAAAAAAAACTTCCCACTCTTTTATGATGATGACGTGAGAGTTCGCTTTGCAACAATGATGTAGCGTCGAGCCAAACAATTCTCTGCCATCTTCTGCTCTCCTGGTACCCACCGACACTGTACCCCTGTTGTGCCGGCGGTCGCCGTACTCTTCTTCCTCCCGTCCGTCCTTCATGGCAACACCGCAATTTTCCGCCACCTTGTGTAAAACCGCCTTCATCCTAGAGGTGTTTAGATTATTGAATTGTTGAAATAATTTACCAATGAATTTACTACAAATATTGTCGGAAACTACGCAAATATATCAGATGAAATAATTAAAATTAGCCTAATCTGTTTTATTTATCGATGTATTTATTAGGCTATATTTTAATGGTGTTGTTTTACAAAGGTTATTTCAACATTGAAGACCAATTTAATTTTCCGCACACAAACAACTATTTAGAAAACACTATTTGGGAATATTTAAAAATAAAGCTGCATTTTTTTATAAAGTTGTTCTTTTACACTAGCCGGACTAACCTCGATTTTGTGCTTCAAAGATGATTTCGGTGCCGCGGGTCAGAATTGGCGCATCCGTATATAAAGGGTTCGCCGAACCCAACCGATATCAGGAGAACAGAATTGATCAGCAACTCCTGTCTGCACCTAGGTATCTACAATTAATTTCCACCAAGGTCCACTGCAGGTTCGTGGTGGTACGATGTTGTAGGTGCCTAAAGATCATGGACGGAGTTACGGGCTGCCCTGTCAAATCTCCCCAACTTAAACAGATTTTTTAAATCCTCTTTTATTATAATTGAAGTAGGCCTATTTATTTATACTTCCAGAACTAGACGTCAGATTTAATAAGAGATAAATAAAATAAAACGTTGGAATGATAGCTGAGAGCAAATAATAATTTGGACAGTAGTATAATATTTCGTAGTTTCCCCTGCAAAGCCCTGCGGCCTGCGCTGTGGATGGTGAGCCACAGAGAATGATGAATTGCGTCATGACGTGGACGCTCCCCTGTGCCACTGCCATACAGCTGTCTGGGACTTCTGGGTGTAGGCAGGGAAATGGGAACTGCGCGCGCTCGACCGAAAATTGTCTGCAGACTACCCATACTGCAACAGTCAAAAGAATCAAGAATTTATTTTCAAAAAAAGGCAAATATGATACATCTTGTAAAGTTGATGTTACAATTGTTAGTCTTATCGAGTCTAATTAAAAGACAATAATAAATTATAGTCAATAAATTATCATGCACCAGTGCACTGCATGGCGATCCAGAGTTTGCCTTAATAGGATCTCGATCTTAATTTAATAGATGGCGTTTGTTTTAGAAGGCTCTAAAGGTAGGAGAAATGGCTGATTAAATAAATACTTTCCTACAAATTTCTAACATTTTTAAGTTAAATCGCTCTATCTCGCTTATTTATGAACCGATTTCCATAATCTTTACATCGTTGGACTTTCAATTACATTTTCCAAAAAACACATCTGAACATAAACTTTACTACCTTATTTAGTTTTTATGCAATTTAATGTTAAAGATTATAAACAGCCGCCATTTTAAAAATATGAAAGACAAAAAGTTGATTATTTTTTCCAGCTAGGTCTTTACTTGAAAAAGCTGTGTACCGAATTTCAAATTATTACGTCAATCGTTCTTAAATAAAAAAATATTCTTTAAAAAATACAAAATGGCGGCTGTACGGGTAACTATGGAGTTTTGGAAATTTTAAATATGATATTTTGGCTTGTCTTTGGTCTAGTAATAATATCTGAAAAGGTCGGTAGGGTCCAGAGACACTCTGTATATTGCATGTGTTGCATGTGTTAGTGTTATGCTATAACAAACTGTAATTTTTGACGTATGATCTATTGCACATTGTGTCTAATGATCATCTATTTATATATGTGAAAATGAACGAATGGTGTTTTTGGCTTCTGATGCGGACCTAATGAAAAAGTAACATGGTCCCGGACTTAGGTCTTGGTCTTACCATGACTACTACCGTAGTAGCGTACTCCCTATGGGGAAATTCGCTAAATAGGTGAAATGCACACAAGCTAGAAGAAAGGATCATTCTTGCCTTATTAATATATATATTATGCCAATAAACAGATTTTTTATTTTCAAAAATATTCAACTTTCACGTACTAGGCCTACCAAAATTAATAACTTTACATATTTACTTAGGTAGTCTGTCTGCGTTTTACTAAAAATTTTGAAGAAGACAATGAATTATGTGTAGAAAGAACATCTGTTTGTTTTCACATCGCCGCTCGGTGGACGACACCGATCGGGGCCTACGAATCGTAGGCCCCGCACCGATACGGTTACGTGTTTTGAGAGGCGAGTGTTTAGAGCGGCGAGTGTTTTGAGCGGCGAGTGTTTTGAGCGGCGAGTGTTTTGAGCGGCGAGTGTTCTGAGCGGCGAACCTCAGGTAGAAAAGGGTCAAATGGAGTTTGCGGGAAATTCCTCCCTTCGGCAGGGAGAAACTCGTGAGAGGCTCTGAGTACAATACCTCTCAGGTGACTCTGAACTATATATAGGCCTACACTCGCATTTAGAGTGTCTTTACATCAGTTCACTAATACAGTAAATGCAATACAATTTTAATGCCAATTCAAACAAGACGCATAGGGTCTTATTATTAAAAGTTAGTCAATATATACTTATATTTATTAAACTTCATTAATAAGTCAATTGGCGTTGACTAAACCTAACCTAACCTAACCTAACCTAAAGGAAATTTAGCACCGTTATTCTTCTTTAATATGACACCTTGCATTTGCATCGAGAAAACAGATGATTTTAGTCAGTTATAGCTAAAAAGAAATTTTATTTAAAAATTTTAAAATTTTCTTTGTTTTTGTACTTTTAGAAAAAAGAGCCAATCTCTATCTTAATTAATTATTTTTAAAACATGATTCCCGTAAACCTCTGCATCCATAAAACTCGCCTAGCGCTACGACCACGGCCGCGAGGCGAGGTTCTCCCTGCCGAAGGGAGGAATTCCCCGCAAATTCCCTTTGACCCTTTTCTACCTGAGGTTCGCCGCTCAGAACACTCGCCGCTCAAAACACTCGCCGCTCGGTGGACGACACCAGTTCTTAAGTTCATTTTTACTGTCCACAACATGATGAGTTGCAGTTATTTTTAACTGCTTAATCCAGTTTTAAACTTTCAAACCAATAAACTGATTGTGATAAAATTTCATTAGGTCTGAGACATGTTAATACTTACAAAAATTAAAATCCCAAGTTGATAGTTTAAAGAAAACTGTTATGATTTTTAAATCGTTATGCAACACCGAACTAATTAACCAATCAAGTAAACATTTAATGTAAAAAACTCTATTTGTTAGAAAAAATCTAAAATCTTCAAGCAGGCTTTTCTCTAGGCTGGGTTAACTGTGGCACTACACAGGACAATATTCCAGAAATGAACCAGGAGGCCAAAAGTGCTTTTTGTCTTACATTTACTAAAAACTAGTAGATCTACTTTCACCACCTATTCCTAAAAACGAGTTATTAAAATATAATATATTGTAATAGATTTAATTTTCCTAATTTAGGTTCTGGTGTGGGAGCTTCATGCACTGACTTACTGTGAGTAAATTTGTGTTTTGAGTGTGTAATTAAAATACAGAATCAATAAATTAGAATCTCGTTTTTCGACCTTAGCATATACTTTCTACTGATGGTGGAAGTAAATAAGGTATGTTCCTCGAACTGACGAGTTTGGGGGGGGTTCTGCGTATCGGGGATGATGGACGAGAGGGTAGTGGCTGATGTCACCTTGAAATTAGAGCATTTAGAACAGTAGTATGCTTCTCAAATAAACTAAGTAATATAAGCAAATAAACTTCTCAAATATTGACAAAGTAGAGCATTTTGATTAGTTGTGTGGCTAGTTTAACAATATCTAATTCCATAGCTTTGAAAAAAATTTAAGGTTCACTAAAAAAAAAAAAAAAAAAAAAAAAAAAAAAAAAACATTCAGGTTATGGACGGTGTTTTTAAGCTACTATCGAGCTTTGACATTTTATTTTAAATAAACACACACACCTACATGTGGTACAGACACAGGAAAACATATAGAAAAGTTTCAAAACCACTGAGCTCCTGCTTTCAAGGGAATCTTTTGAAAAGAAGCTAATTTTACACCCATCTGTTGAACTAAGTAGGCTACTTTTTATTTGGACCCGGTAAAATCGGAGGTATTAGCTCTCAGAAAACACAAGATCTGTGTTATAAATGAATGATTACGACCGCCGGCCTCCCCTCACTTAACCTAAGCCTGCAACTGTGAATAATCATCAGACATGGTCAGGCCCTTGGCTTTGAAAACACTCATGACCATTGAAAGCTGGAAATGTTTTTTCAAAGTTTTCCGGAACTTCAGGTACTATAGTATAGTTTTATATTTTTCTGTGTTCATGTATGTATATAATCAGTTGACAAAAGGCCTTTCACAATTCAGTTAAGTTAAGAAAGCGTTCAATATGTTAATTACTATTTAAATGATGTTTTCAGTGGAATTGGATGATCTTAAGGTGCCGAAACATGTGCCAACAAGCACAGTCACAAAAACCTTCACGACCAAATTGCAACGTTACACACTCTCTTGCTACCCCAGCGGTGCGACTGGCTGGTTTAAGGGTGTCACAGCCGTAATTTTCACACAAGGCATAGCAATCGCTGAACTCGATATCAAGGAGTGCTCACAAACTCAACTGGTCTCAACACTGGAGATTCAAGCTGAGAAAGGAGGCAAAACGATCATCACAATGTTAACTGGGGGAAACGAGTACGAGAAAGCAGTCATCGAATTTGTAGGCGGTAAACCAAAAATAACTTGTGAGGAAACTCATGCGGCTCCCATCGATGATGATGAAAATAAATGGACAGAGCAAAAATGTAAGTATAAAATACATCATTTACGAATAGGAGGTCAAACCAAAGTGGGTATTCCTTCTATTTGATTTCAAAATTTATGAGGTTACATACCTTAACTGAACATGTCATGTCTGATCATTGAAGGCAAAAAAAGTTTTTTATGAGATGCTAACAAAATTTTTTTATTATTGTAAACAACCGTTGTGTATGGGCAAGAATATTTTTTGCTGTTTAGGTCAATACAACAAAAACCAAAATTCCAAACCAAACTAATTCAAATACAAAATAAATTCTACAAACCTTTTAAAACTGGTCACTGAAAAATTAACAAAAATATGATTTAGTTATTCTACTACATTCTGATGTATAAAAACCAAATAACAATAATCTATGAAATCTATATAAATGGAAGTTAAGTTTTTAATGTAGGATGTAGTTTCAAAACTCCCACAAGTCAAAATCCCAACAACCATATACTTCATTGAAAGCTCTTGACATAAAAACTCCAGAAAAATTGACAATACTGCATTTTATTTCCCTCCATCCTCCCAACCTCAATAGGGCTCCGCCAGTTACCATGGTTTTTTTATGGAAGCAACATTTTGGTGATGAACATATGATTACATTTAGGAATATTAACTTAATTTTATAAACCGCTTGGCCATTTCATAACCCATCAGAAAACCTAGTCGTCAGAGGACTGAGAGATATGAGAGACTTGGGAATTTAACATTTTACTAAATTTACCGTGAAATCCCACAAATTAAAAAAAATATGTTTCTAAATGCGCCTTTCAAACCCCTTGGGATTAGTTCATCTTTACTCAACACCTTTCTTTCTTTATATTTTCATTTTGTCTACCAGGTCTAAACTGTACCGTAATCATAAAATGAACTTTCAATTTTCACTAATGTATTAAAACATTTAATGCTTTTCAGGGTTCTAAAACGGACGTAAGCTGGACGTTATCTTCAATTAAACACAATAAATATAAAATATGCCAAATATATTAGGTATATAGAGAACTTTATGAAAATACACCCCTCTCCTTCACCAGTTTTTAGTACTAATATCAATGTGAGATTAAGATAAGATAAATTGGTGTGCAGCAGTTCAAGATGACTTACAAATCTACTGTATACAAAATCTATTATTGATAGGCAAGCATGTTTCATTTCCTACTTTTTTCTCAGCTTGTGTGAATCGTAGGTGAAATCTGTGCATACCATTAGGAATGAGCGTCCTGTAGATGAGCAGAATCACATTACAATTCACATCAGTCCCCAAGGGCTACGTCCCACACGCTTTCAAAGTTTCAATGTTTATCTTATGGGAGAAGGATAATTGATTGAATCGTTAGTCAGCTGTTGTAATAACAATACTAATGTTTTAGTAACATTAACAAATCACACTCAAAAACATTATAAATATTCATTTTTAATTTCATTTGTAAAAACACAAAATACATAAATGTACCAATGTAACAATCCTTCTCTGTTTCCTGGTAATATTCGCAGGAGTTATCGTTGGTATCACTCCCAGATAATTATAAGGATACCTTGGTGGACTTCTTCCTTTGACTGAGATGAACAACGCCTGATGCCCAAGACTGGTGAACCTTCAGCAAGAGACTCTCCTCGAAGACTGAAGTCCCTCTCTGTTAGGGTGAGAAGACGAAGTCCTTCTCTGATAGGGCGAGAAGACAATTCAAGAACTTCGGTGGTGTTTGAGAAGTTCTTTTGTCAACTATGTGCTTAGAACGCTCCTCAGACCAATTGGAGGATTTTATTCAGAAGAGCTGAGACCTCCTAAGCCTTCTAACTTCCTTTGGGTTTTGGGGAAGCTGACTTTTGGAGAGTTAAAAAAAAAAACAGGAGCGCAAAAATAAGCTATTAGTTTTTTTGGGACCACAGCAAAAATCAAAACTGTTACCATGAAAACTTGAAAATTATTGGTGATTGTTGTCTCTATTAGATACTTAAAGCCGAGTTGGTTTTAAATCTCATGTGAATGTTTGGTTTTAAGCTGTTAGTATATGAGAAATTTTCTAATAACACATTAGGTTTTAAAAGTATATAGTCAAATAAAAATTTAGTATGGTATTAATTTACATTAGACATTCGGCCTATGAAATTTTTTTATGCATGGAAAAGTAAGGGGGTTGTAAACATGAGGCTAGTCATTAAGAATATCCCACAGTTGTTAGGCTTACCATAGTTCGTCTTGTTACTATATAACTCCCAGTGACAAAGTCATCGTTAGGGGTGTGGGGGAGGGGGTAGAAGCGGTTTGTTGTTGTTGTTATTGGTAGATAAGGAGAACCCAGCCGAACCATTAAGCACGTCTGCTGTTAAGCCCCCGGAAGAATTGGATACTGAAGGAAGAGAAAGGGTGAGAGATTTACAGGTGCTACAAAAACACAGCTACAAAAATCAGATGGCCGTTTGACCATTCAGAGGGCCAACCCCCATGTACTGTGACAACGGTCCGCTCTGCCCTCTAAACGGCAAACCAACCGACTGTCCACTCATGTTCCAGCTAGGGGTTTCCATGCCCGCTGCATTCCTCACCCCCTGCGGTCTTGAACATGAATGGATTATGAAGGAAGGAAAATCGTCATAATGGATAGCCAAAGGAATTACCACAATGTTATGACAACTTCATTTGCTGTACCCATGTCAACTTGGACTGAATATGTTTTGACACTTGCAACACTGCGCAACCGGTATAAACCAGTTTTAAAGTTGTCCTGGGACATAGAAGAGGGTGAAGAAGCGTTGTCAAACAGGACAAAAATTACGTTAAATAAATAGACTTCCTATGAAAGAGCCATGATTGAAACCAATTCCCAAATCAGAATGCTAATCAGTCAGTTTTATTACTTTCTTAATCCTGTGTTTAGCATTTCAGAAATTGAGGGTATTATCTATGCTTATTTAACCCTCCAAGTGCTAAACGTCGCGATCGCGACGCATTTCGGCAACGCGTATAGCGCTATCGTCGCGATCGCGACGATTTTACAAGGGTTTACTACGATCGTCACAGATCCGTTGTTTATTGACGGATCGGCATATATTTTATATAGTATTGAAGAGAAAATATCATTCTATCTGAATACTTTTGGTTCAATACATATTTCAGTGGAAAATCAAAGTTGGCTAACTTGTTTGTCTGCAGCTGATTTTTTTTGGTCGTCTGAAGTACAGCTGCTACATCGCAAATCGTTAAGGTTATGTTATCTTTGTTTACTAAGAACATTATAAACATTATATCACTGGAAAGGTAATAAAATTTGCAACATTTTGGCTATCTCAGATTTTTTATTTGACTATCTAATTATGCCCTGAAATGGAAAAACCTGAAGACGAGGGTAACAAAAAAAAACTACCCCTTGATATCTAGAATTTTGGAAAAAAATAAATGGTAAGTAAGATCTAATGAATCATATTTTCTAATAGTAGACATTTTTCTGAACAAATTGATATGCAATATGATATACTTTTCATATAATTAATAACTATTATGCACATTTGCTTAAATGCTTGCGCGAAACTAAAAAAATGGTCAGCACTTAAGGAGTAATATACGTAGCACTTGGAGGGTTAATACGCTAAGGGTTTTTTTGTCTTGAGAACTCCTCCTACAAATTTCAACCGATTTTCAAGTTTTTGGTGTCGTTGGATAGGGCTTGGTCTGTATTGTTTCCGCCAAAAACTGAAGAGAATCGGATTGAAAATAAAGGCACTATCCACCATTGAAATATCAAAATTTCCCATTTAAATAACATAGGGGTTGAATAAAGCATTTTAAACATCTGTTAATAATCAGCTGTAAATACGTGTAGTTTTGGTGATTAAGGAGATTCACAATATTGGATTGGTCGGACGTCATTGATTTAGAGATAAAAGTAACATTTGTATTGTATTAAATACAATACAACACGTATTGATTTAGAGATAAAAGTAACATTTTTGTATTGTATTAAATACAATACAACACGTATTGTATTTACGTATTGTATTTGTCGAGTAACACGTATACTAGTGTAAATAATTAAGAATAGTGATTTATTAATAATACAATTTTGATATAATTTTCTATGATAGACATAAAAAAATAAATATATTTATATCATATTAGGGATTTTGTTTGTGTTGTGATGTTTATAGCACTAAAAACAGCTTAAATTATGATAAAGATTGCAACAATTTTGGTGGGCTGTGTATGAACTTCTCAAACTTTCGTAACATTCAGTTGCAATGAATGAGTTTTTGAATGACTTTGCGAGTCAACAAAACCCCTTGACAAATATCAACTCCAGGCCCAGACTTTTCTATGGATCGCTTGGTGAAAACCTGGACATTTCGTTGATGAGTTACTATCAGCGATATCATTTGTTACTGGTAGGTAATATCACTGTCATATCAACTCCATTAGGCCTAAATGAGATTTGCTTGGCAAGCCAACTTTAGCCATGGGTTCAGTCTTGTAGTGGCAAATTTTCCAATGTGGGAACACTTAATATATTTGTAAAATTCCCTGAATGCGTACGATATCAACAGCTTTGCGTATTAGCCTATGTATTTTAAGCTAACTGAATTTACTGAGGATTAAAGAAACTATTTATGATTTTGAGAAAAGCAAAATAAAAAACCAGTATATTTTATACTTAACTAACTTTATTATTTCACAAAAGAAGGTTGTTTTAGAAAAGGTTATTAATTAATTTATTAACTACTTTTATCTTTAACCCCCAAAATAGCAACATACATAACCATTGACTATGTACACTAACGTGAATAGACCTCTCATCCAATGCATTTAGTTTGAGGCAAAAAATTGGAAGTTCGGTGGATGGCGCACCAGAGTCGCTGCCATCGATGTTGTTATTATTCAGCTGAATTTACAGTGCTGCCAAAACATTTTACCAAAACATAAACATAACTTTCAGTTATAAAATGTTTCATCCTTGGTTTAGAAGAATGGGAATACAGTACACTCTCGTTCATCGGAACTAATGTGGCGGACGGCCGGTTCGGATGTCAAAAAATTCCGATGAAGCGGAGTCAGTCGTGAGTCATCATTTCCGCCCGTACGGTGTGACTTATCGTGATTGTATTCACTTTTGTTTTTAAGATAACACAAGAGATTTTATGAAAATAAGGCACTCAAACTTTGAACACATGGTAACAATGAACCTATAGGAATAAAAACAACACAGCAAATAAAGATCCAAAATTTGTATTCTCATATTCCATATTCATATTCTACCCATATTCTAGCAGTCAACTGACTTCCACGTAACACAGGTGCAGTCGCGACGCGAGACAGACTGAATGACAGTTCAAGTTTGGGAAGCGGTCGAAACGGATGTTCACTTCCTGCCGCCTTCCTCTTTCTATTTATGTGCGAATACTCTACGGCCTCGTAAATCACATCGATGGGTACAGATTATGGAAAACGCCTGATGACGTTTGATGCTAAATGTGATACTTCACTGTTGTGCGGATAGTACGAATGGAAATTGAAGGCGCTAAAACGGAAAAATTATTTATTTCGTTAGAAAAAAAATTAATGATATCCAGATTTTCAGTTCCGATGAAGCGGAGTTCCGATGTGGCCGAGTCCGATGAACGAGAGTTTACTGTACTGATTTATCTATCATATGTTACCTGTACTTCGATGGACGCCACACGAGATCGCACTACCGTCAATATGCTTCACACACGCCTATGCTATGAGAAGTCTACTCACGTTAGTGTACATAGTCAATGACATAACATAATTTTTAATTGACATACACTATGCAAGCAGAGAACGAAAATAAATTTAATTCATAAAACAGAGGAAAACAGAGTAATTAATTATAATGAAAGGTTATTGACAGATTGACAAAATCATGTCTACAAGTAGTCCGCAAATGTATCCTCTTCTGTAGGTGTGGAAGGGTTGTGGAGGACGGAAGAGTGATGCCCGCCACCGTATACCGTACTCTGTGCGCAATACAAAGTTCAAGAGAGAGTAAGGTTATTTTTGGAAACAGATACAGAGTAAAATCGTGTTTACAAAAGTATTGCATTTTATTATTGGTATAGAAATATTTTTCAATATTTTTATACTGTTTACTTTAGTTAATATTTGTATTTAGAAACATATCAGCTATTTCCCCGGATTTTCTCTGAACGGGGCACTGGGATTTTTCCTGGTTCTTCAAAAACCAGTGTGGGAACGCTGTTCCCACGCGTTCCCGCACCACTACACCACTGCATGGGTTTTATTTTTTTTCACCTTCTTGAACTTTGTTTACATATTAAAGAGGAACGGTCAAAATTCCAGTCTTGGTACTATGTATCATTGACATTAGGCAATAAGCCAATGATAGAAATTAACTCGGTCCAGAATCAAACTTTTAAACAGCTAATACCTTTTCATATTTTTAAAACAGGCAACGATTAATTGTATTCAAAGGCGAGCTTTAAAACCACTCAGCTCCCCAGCCAGTTTAAGTATTGCTCTTTCTTGATCTTATCATTCACTTTGAAGTTTCTATAATTTTATCATTCACTTTTCTAGAGGTTCGAGGCTAATAAAATACTATGGTTTAACAAGATAAAGCATTAATTTACTTGTATAGCTGAAGTATATGTTTACACAAAGAGTGAAGGGGCAGACCCATGACAGTGAAATAATCTCCTTCGATCTTCTCTATTATGCTCCCACCATAACCTTGAATACCATACGCACCTGCTTTATCCCTAGAACACCATGAACATGAATTAATTACAAACAACAATTCAACATCTTTGTTTTATCCTATACTATAATACGAGCAAATGTCTGAAGGGATGTGTGTTCCACGATCTCGAAATCTAGCGGTTAGATTTAGCTTAAACTTTGCAATTAAGATTGTTTTGGCGCAAAAATAAGTTTAGAAACCGCCTCAATCGCAGAAAAAATCGAATTTGGTCTAAATTTGTTTAAAAATCGTATTTTTTAGCGAATTTCCCTATAGGGAATACGCTATTACGGTAGTAGTCATGGTGGAACCTAGGTCCGGGACCATAATACTTTTTCGTTTTGAGGTCCCCAGAAACCAAAAACACCATTCGTTCAATTTCATATATATTTATATATATCTATAAATATATATATATATGTGTCCGTGGTCCCGATAACTTTTGACAGGAACCTCCGATTTTGATGAAATTTGGTATGAAGGTGTAAGACCAGGTCTATTTTCATGAGTTCGCAAACCAGCATGATCGGGTTATGGGAACGGGGTTTTATAGGGTTTCAAAGGGGTAAAAAATGAGTTTTTGGCATTTTTGGACCTTTATTTTCAAAATTCAACAATTTTAACTAAAACCATTTAAAAGAGCTTAAAAAAACAAACAATTTAGGCCGGATTTCACCAAACTTTCTTAACGGAGGTTTAGCTTAACCGTCCGTTAACACTAACTGACGGTTAAACAATTCTTAACTGTCGGTTATCTTAATGTAGGCATGTTGACCGGCAGAATGCGCTGTTTAAAAACACACATAAAACAAGATTACAATATCCTTCCTTTATCAGAGAAACAAAAATCATATGATTCTAGTTTGATAATTTATAAGCCACTTGGGATTTCTTTATATAAGCATACTAGTGCAACAGCTGCATATGTAGTGTGTAATATTACAATTTTAATAAGAAATACTAGAGATCGCCTCCTGATCGAAATTCGATCAAAATTTAAGTTGATCTAGACCCAAGAAGTTTAAAAATATTTTACAACTGAAACATCTGTTCTTCAGGTTTTTATAACAGCTGTCTAATGGTTTAATCAATTATCTCTGCTCCATAAGATTAACATTGGAACTTTGAAAGCCTGTGGGGCATAGCCCTGGAGTCCGATTTGAATTAGAATGGGATTCTGCTCAACTAGAGGACTATACCTTTCTAACGGTATGCGCGAAATTCTCCTACGATTCACACGAGCTGAGAAAAAAGGAGGAAACGAAACATGCTTGCCTATTAATATATAGAAGATAAACATAACTTTCGAATTATTTTAATTTGCCATTGACGATTCAATAGCAAGTTTGATTATTTATATCGTGCCTTTCTATATATTTCTGTATTTTTTATTGTTTTATGCTATATAAAATATTATTTCATATATTTTCAACCTTTATATCCTAATTTGTTTTAATATTTATGAGCATGCAAGAATCTGAATGTAAGAAAAGGAAGAGGGACGACCCCTACACGCCGCAACTGATTTGAATTGGTTTTTAATTCATGTAAATTCCCTGTCAAAACAATACTAGAGCATCATATACTCATGTATAGTTCGATAGTTCTTGGAGCAAGGGAATAACTCGTCATATAATAGTGAAATTAGGGCTAATGCTCTCTAACAATTTAAACTACTCATAGTACAGCTGTTGCGGACCACTCACCCTCTCTACGCCTGGGCCGATCCGACCTCTGCGGCGTTTGAATTTAAATTTGAATTGAAGTAATTGACTGCAAAAAGAAGCAGCAAGTCTGATTAAGACCCAAACCCATTTCGCGAAAAATTATTGCTCTTGGTACCAGGCATATTACAAGGAGAAAGATGCCGGTCCTCAAAGAGAGTAAAGCCGTTGGGTTGCCCTTGCAAAAACGAGGATCAACACCCTCCAAGTATTAACGGAACATGCAAAAAAAGCACAATATCTCAAAGAAAACCTTCCTTCTAAAAGAGAAACAATATTAAGAAAAATTATAACAAGAGGTATATAAAAATGAAGAGGAAAACTTTATAACAGAAAATCTAAAAGAGCAGCATGGTTCAATTTAATTTATCAAATTGAACCAAATATTATTTATTTATTTAATACTATTCAATATATTGGTTTTTAATTTTTTTTAATGATTATATTGATTATATTAATTATATAATTATATTAAGAGTACATAGTTTTGTTCACAAGTTTTTATTACAAATTTCCTTGAAAACGAAATCATTGCATTTTTCGTCATCTACCTGTTGGGCAATTTCATTACAGCGTGAGGATGATTCTCACACCCATTCTTCATATTCGGGATTGACAAATACATAATATGAAATTAGTTTTGAATCACAAACAGTAATAATATTGAACGTTATTATTATTGGGATACTGGTTCCGAAGAATGAAACTGTACAAAAATAGTATACAGGGCCCCTAATATAGGGGCCCCTCTAATATAGGGTTGGATTATGATATATGTTGACCACATATCGTAAGCCATAAGGCCTACACACATTGTAGGCCTACTTACGAACAAGGAAGAACATAGGCTACCAGAAGTTTCGTCGGTAGGGCGGGAGATCGTGGGTGCTCTTGCCGCGAAAATAGAGGAAATGCAAACTCTCCACATATTCTTTATACCGGATTTCGGGTTCTAATCTTTGATTCGTTGTAAAGGTTTTCGGCTGGTGTCACACAGATATCCAAAGGAGTCATAAGGTATTTTTTGCATACGTAGTCTGAAACACCAATTAGTACAGCATCACCGTAACTTCAAGCCTCGAATAATACTTTATTGTGACAATTATTAAAATTTGTGAGTCAAGGGTACTCCCTGGACATCTACAGAAAATGTCAGTCATTTCTAGTGCTGAATTACACATAGGCCCTAACCTGGACATTTAAAGAAAATGAATTCTTCCTATTCCTGAAAATCACACCATTTTCGGTATCCAAAAGTAATATTAGTTATTATTTTGATGTTTGAAATTTTTACTTTTGCATAATCGACTACTGTATAGGCTCTTTCGTGCAAGAACCGCACGCACTACGATAAATTCGTGATGCACAATGCTCTTTTCAAATAAATTTCCTATTTTCAAGCAAATATTACTTACAATAAAATCCTTTTTATGGTTAGTAAAGCGCAATTTGTTAACAATAAAACCTTGTTTATTAATAAATATTTAACTCAATTTGTTTTATAAAAACTAAAAAAAATAAACAGTAGCGGACGCGGGTTTTTGCCAAAAATGTAATTGAAACAACACATAGGAATAGTTGATGTGGGGCTAACCAATACCTCCTAGCTCTAGGAGGTGTTGGGCTAACCCAACGTTAAAATTGTTAACTGGCCAAATTTGGCCAGTTAAAAACGTTTAACTGAAGTTAAGAAAGTATTGTTGAGTGCATATATTTACATGGAAGTCTGGTGATATTTAACTTTATCATATGTTTTTTGTTTACAAAAATGTAAACTCCGGTTAGCACTCCAGTTAGCACTGAACAATTGTTACGTTAAACTTCGTTTCCTGATTCTACCCAGTTACAATATTTTAGCCAATATTTATCAAGGATTTACAGTAATCTTTATTTATGAATTAAATTTTTTAAATCCATGGTATCTATAACGAATGTATTTAATTAAAATGCAAATTGCGGCACAAGTAGGCCTATACGACACATTATTATACCTTTTTTTGGGTCAGTTAAAAAATTTATTTTATAGGAATATGAACGTATTTCAACAGAATCTTGTGCCTTTTAATGTATGGAATGTATGGAGAAACTTTTCTACACTCAAGCCGACGATTCAGTAAGTGTAGTTTCGGTGTTTTTTGTTATTAACCATTAAATTTCAATATTACATGCAAATTATCTTTTGACTGTTAAGTTATTGCGGCATATCATTGTAGGCAAATGTAGGCCGTGGAAGCATATTTATGGGACTGATAGGGTTGTTTCCAAAATAATGTGTTTAAATATGAGAAAAACATAGCAAGAATAAAAACTTTATAAATACTATTGCAGTATAGGCCCTACTTACTACTCTGACAACGTTGTTCTAATTTGGCATGTAAAAATAAAGTTATAGGCTTGCTAAAAAAGAATCAATAATTGATTATTTTTCAAATTAGGTACAGTTTTAAAATAGCTTTCATTTAAATAGCCTGTACACACTTAAGATTTATCGTTAATTTTTAACACAAAACTACCGACCTATCTGAAGTACGGTAAATTCAAGTTGATTTTCGATGGATTCAAGAATTGTTAATGCCGAACGCTTGGATAGCATTTTAATAAAATCAATATCGTCAAGATCAGTCAGTATCCATCTAGTCGGCGAACTACAAACTCATCGTCAATATTTTCTTCAAATGCAAAATTAATTGCTTTTCTTCTCGCGTTCCATCTTTGCATTATTGCATCATCAGCGTATTTATAGAAAATAAAGATGAGAATAAATTTTAAGCTAAATTAAGTCAGATATCAACTATCAACTTGGTGCTCTTTAGGTTTCGCTTTCCGTAAATCAGTTTAACCTTTAAGTTTAAACAAAGTTGACTATTCTATTTCTAAATGACATTGTATTGTTGGTGAGGAGTATTTATTTGACTATTTTTTATTTTTGGTGATTGTTGCCCAAGAATAAAAAGTAGTCAAAAGTTGACCATATTTTTAGTTAATTTAATAATAATAATAATAATAATAATAATAATAATAATAATAACATTTATTCCTCTGACAATATTTAACATTGTATGGGAATGTACATAGTTTGGGGAATTTACGTAAGTCCTTTACTTTGTTTCACAATTTAAAGATTTCATTTAATAATTTAAACAATTTAAATAATAGGCTAGTGTTTAATAATAACACTACAGTAGACATAAAAATAAGATAAACGTGTTTCGGCAAGTCCCCTTAAAAGCTTCGTCTACACGGGCGTTTTAGGCGCACCGGAAAAACGCGCGTCGACTGGATGCATTGGATTCTAATGGCCATGTCTATACGAGCGACTTTGTTGCACGCATTTTTACATTTATTTAGAATTCCGTATTTCCAAATCGCGCGTTTGTCTAATATCGGAACGGCGCGTCTAAAACGCCTGTATAGACGGGCCTTAAGTTATAATATGATTCTTCAAATATAAACACAACAAAAAGTAACTACAAATTCCGCTTGTAGCAGCACCTACTAACCTTCGGTTAGTTGCTAACCGACGGTTAAGAAAACTGCTAACTTTGAATTCGTCGGTTAGAGCTAACAACGTCGCTAACGGAGGTTTAAAGTTTGGTGAAATCCGGCCTTAGTGTTTTGAATTTTTAACTTGGCTTAACAGGTTACGGAGAAAAGTCAAAAATAGGTTTTCCATGTTAATCTTGGGTGTTAATCTGGGAAATCAACAAAACCCTGTATCACGCTTCTTTATTGGAATAACTTGATAAAATGTGGTATGTACATTCACTAAGTAGGGTTTAACTGATATTTGCTTACAACACCCATATGGCGGCAAACCTACATACTCACCCCCATGTTTTTATGGGGAAAATTAAAAAGTGCCGAATATTGATAAAATTTGATGTTTACCTTACCTAACTATTGCATTTCCTAAGAAAACTAACATTTTCTAACAACATCCCATGGCAGCAAACCTACATACTCATTCCTATGGTGTTTATGGGGAAAATACAAAATCTCAAGATTCTTTGGAAATTCGCTGAGTACGCAGGTCTGCTGCGACGGGGGTATTTGTACTTATCATAGCAGCATACTCTTTTCCCATGTTAATCATATGGAGAATAGGCAAACTCTTTCATTTATGGACAGATATTGATGAAAGTTACTATATGGCTTTATATGGTCAAAATAAATTCTTTCTATGCTAAAAACCTACTTTTAGTGTCCCCATGGCAGCATACCTGCATACTCTTTCCCTATATTTATCTTAAGGAGAATAGACATTTATTTCCCTATTTATGAGCACGTGATGAAATTTTGTTTCCAAGTTTAGCTGGTCAAAATTAATATTACTAATTTGGAAATTCGCTGAGTACGCAGGTCTGCTGCGACGGGGGGTAATAACATTGGTCTTATGGGTTGCTATTTTTATAAAGAAATAACAATTAAAAGTAAACAAAAATAAAGGAACATTAATTTTAAGCAGTTTCTTAACATCTATTATCTGGGAGAGTATGGTGTAGATTTAATAGGTTGATATTCATGACACTATAACAAAAGTGAATTAAAAACAACGAGCAAGGCTCGGTTAACCTGGTACTAATACAGTAAATTAATTAAGCTCTCTGTCATGTGATACATCGCCAACCTAGCCCTTCAGGAGTTTAGTGATTTTCAGATGGAGATAATTACCATTTGTAACAATTTTTACAGCCCAGTTTTCCATATTACAAAAGATTTAGGCTATTTGACAGATGAATATTGATAGACTATAATAGATTTTCACCTATTATAGTCTATCACCAAACCATTGAAAATAAGTCATCACAAAAAATAAACCATTGCAAAAACATTTTCAACATTTTAGCAAAATAGACAATGTGAAATCAATGTCACGTTACAGTTGAGGTCATCTATAAAATTAAATGGATTTTCTAAAAACCAGTCACACAATCTTGATTTCAAAATGTTTACACGTAAATGTTTTAACTTGTTTACATATGTAAGTAATGTTAAGTTACTTAGCATCTTTAACCTATTTCTTAGGTAGCATTTGAAACAAATACATTGGAACTTGGATAATTCAAACCTCAAGGGACCAGTTAAAAACTTCAAATTATTCAAAAATTCAAATTAAGGAAGTTTTTATTTAATAGGGCCAAAACAATAATATTTTATACAGTATTTCAATCAAAAATCTTTGTTAAAATGACACTTTTTAATTCTAAATGCATAGATTAATGCTATAAAAAAGATTAAAATAAACTCAAATCAGTAATTTTCTATTTTAACAAACTACACAAAGTAAAGTACCTTACATAATAACCAAAATGTGTTCAGCAATATCTGGACTGCTGTAAACTACCAAATTAACTTGTACTCGTACCATATGCTACACTCACTAAATGTTTCTTTGTGTGAAATATACAGCAGACGTAATCACTTTCCACAACAGAAGAAAAGATGACTGCAAAACTAAACAAAGACCGAAATATGCAGTTGCCCGAATGACCGATACAATGGAATGCGTCACTACAATTCCAAAGTCGGTTTGCCAGGTAGAGGAAGGGGCAAAAGCAAATACAAAAACATTGGAAATAATGTGTTTTTTTTTGGTACCCAAGAATGGCACAGTCTAGGTGGCGCGGCAGATGAGAGGGGAAGGGTGAGAATGAGTTATCAGACTTTAAGCTGGTGCGCATTTGGTCTAACCCAAATAATTTACCGCAAATAATTTATATCATTAGTAAAATGTATTTCCCGATAAATTTGTAACTATTTTGAGTTGCAGCTTAAACTTTATACCTACATACGCCACAAATTTGAATCATCGAAAATAAAATTTGAATTATCTATGATATTTTAGCATTGTTTAGATACAAAATGGGAGCAAGAGAAAATTTTTAATTAAAGTAGTTCAAATTATCAAGGTTCCACTGTAGGTAACAAATCAGTTCATGTAAGTACAATTTAAAAATTAAATGAAAGGCAAAATCGCAAAATACTAAGAGAAAATAAAATTCCAATTTATATTACATGGGTTCTTTGGTAGCGATGTATGCTTGTATCGTAATCTCATCTAGCTCTGCAACATATACTTTGGTGCTTTCATAAAACTTCTTCATTGATGTCTGTGTTTTTATGACCACTCCTGTGAACACAGTGTGCTGCTTCCCACTCAGCCTAAAAAATAAGGTAAAAAAGTTAAAAAACTTAAGTCATTTTCAAAAGTTAATTCATATAAAAATTGTCTAAATCTAACCTAAATAGTTTAGATTCGAGATGTAAAACATAAAATTCACATTTATAATTATGATTTTTAGGAAAAAAAATACGTTGTCCAGGTTGCTGACAAAAACTATTATCTTCAGAATCAAGAAGGAAAACTGAATCCATTATTAAGCCATATAAGTAACTTTTATGAGTTGCATGTAAAATTATGTGCCCTATAAATACAAGAAATGATTGTACATTTTTTGTTCAGTACGCATTAAACTAGTAGTCCAAGAGCCAGCGACGATCTGACCTTCGTCATTTTATAAAACCTGAAAGTTTGCCTGTGTGTAGCCCTTATGGTAATATAAACGATCTTCTATTAAGAAATTTGGATAACGGTTACTTTCAGAGTTATGAGGTGTGAAAATTGTGAAAATTGCACAAAAATTTCGTCATAGTATAAAAGCTGAAATTTACATATGTTACTTGGGACACTCCCAAAAGACGTATTCCTGGCTGTCAGACACTTCGTGCGGTTGCAACCCCTGTCTGACAACCCCTAAAATGCGGTGAAAAGTAGGTCAGACTTCGTCATTTTATAAAAGCTGAAATTAATATATGTTACTCGGGGTACTCTCAAAAGATGTATTCCTGGCTGTCAGACACTTTGTGCGGTTGCAACCCCTGTCTGACAACCATTAAAGTGCAGTGAAAAGTAGGTCAGACTTCGTCATTTTATAAAAGCTGAAATTAATATATGTTACTCGGGGTACTCTCAAAAGATGTATTCCTGGCTGTCAGACACTTTGTGCGGTTGCAAACCCTGTCTGACGGCCCTTAAAGTGCGGTGAAAAGTAGGTCAGACTTTGTCATATCAAAGCTGAAATTTACGTACAGTATGTTACAAGGGAAACTCCCTCAATACCTTCCTGATTTCCCAGATTTTTTAAAAATCAGATGTTATTTTAACTACGCCGTTAATATTAAAAGTGGAAAATAGCACTTATGGTTGTTTTACTTCCCCTACTTGCTGTTGGAAGCGCCTTGTGTTATATATCAAATGTCAAAATTAGAATATTTGTTTGCGAAAAAGCAAAATATTAACATAAAGTGTCATAAGATATTAAACAGTAGTTATTCTCAGTAATTGTGATTGGTTGAATTCTTTACCGTGGAAGGATCGGGAAAATATGGGATTTCCTATCTGCGTTTTGACTGCACATTTATTTTGAACAGGGTATAATGAAGGTTAAACTTGGGTCAAATGATCATTTAAGTTACCACTATTGTTGAAAATTTTTATATTGTTAAAGGTGATTTGGTAATATATGTATTTTTAATTAAAATAATTAATTGACAGTTGTAATAAAGATTTAATGGAAAATTTTAACTTTATGTTGGCTGGAACAAAAACACTATCCCTCTCGTACCTAATACCTTGTCCTCATTGGAAACGTCTAATGAGTCCAACAACACATAAAAACTATCACAATTGTCTGATGACAGTCAGGAATACATCTCTTTATAATGTCCCATGTAACGTATGTAAATTTCAACTTGTATACTTATGACGAAGTCTGACCTACTATTCACCGCACTTTAAGGGTTGTCAGACAGGGGTTGCAACCGCACAAAGTGTCTGACAGCCGGGAATACGTCTTTTGGGAGTGCCCCGAGTAACATATGTTAATTTCAGCTTTTATACTTATGACGAAGTCTGACCTACTTTTCACCACACTTTAAGGGTTGTCAGACAGGGGTTGCAACCGCACAAAGTGTCTGACAGCCGGGAATACGTCTTTTGGGAGTGCCCCGAGTAACATATATTAATTTCAGCTTTTATAAAATGACGAAGTCTGACCTACTTTTCACCGCCCTTTAAGGGTTCTCAGGCAGGGGTTGCAAACGCACAAAGTGTCTGACAGCCAGGAATACGTCTTTTGGGAGTGTCCCAAGTAACATATGCAAATTTCAGCTTTTATACTTATGACGAAGTCTGACGTACTTTGCACGGCACTTTAAGGGCCGTCAGACAGGGTTTGCAACTTCACAAAGTGTCTGACAGCCAGGAATACATCTTTTGGGAGTGCCCCGAGTAACATATGTAAATTTCAGCTTTTATACTATGACAAAATTTTTGTGCAATTTTCACAATTTTCACACCTCATAACTCTGAAAGTAACCGTTATCCAAATTTCTTAATAGAGGATCGTTTATATTACCATAAGGGCTACACACAGGCAAACTTTCAGGTTTTATAAAATGATGAAGGTCAGATCGTCGCTGGCTCTTGCTCTATAGGATGAGAAACCTCCTGAATGTTTGAATAAAAAAAATGTTAAAAACATTAAAGCCTATGACCAATTCAGCCTATTTTAAGAATCAACAATCACAATTTACTTACCCTTCCCGGGCTATTAACGGATATCCGTTAAACTTCATTTCTATTCCAGGCTGAAAACGGATATTTCCGTTTTAGAAATTTTCTTTTCCGGGATAAAGACAAATATATCCATCCAAAAGTACGAAAAACATATGTTGTATATATTACTATATAAACATTATATTGACTATTTGACGGGTAATTTAGTTTTTGCAATTGGCAAGATTATGTCCCGTGACTTTTTCACCTGTTTCATGCCAAAACAACACATGTGTAGCGCAAAACTGTCAGTTTGCGCTGGGACCTTACAGTGAGTGTTTGTTTACGTTTTTGTAACGGTGAGTTTTATTTCAAAATAATTATTCCAAATGACCCAAATTTTGCTAAAGATGAAATAAAATACTAAGAAGTGCATCTGAAGAGGATTTAATGTTTGGCAGTGAAAATAACTATAATATGAAAAATAATTCTGGCAAAGAAATCGATGAACCAGAAGCACAATATATTGTAATTCTTGCATTTTTAGTTTTTGTTTCTTTTTTACTGTTTTTAAGAGGAACTGTTTTTAATGTTTTATTAAAAACATAGTACTTAAAAACATAGTACTTAAAAACATAGTACTAGTAATGTAAAAACATTATACTGATAGGCAGTAAATAAAACAAAAAAATGACATAAACAGATATATCCGTCCTCTGCCCGCAAAAATACCCCAAATTATCAGCAGTTTTCATATTTCTAGATTGTTGCTCCGGGCGGCGGACGGATATATATGTTTACTTAAGTTTTCTTGGGGGCCAAAGACAGATATATCCGTCTTCTCAAATTTTCTTTTCTTTATAACATGTGCAAAAAAATTATTTCAGCACTGAAAACGGGTTTTTTATAACGTAGGAATTATTTGGAACAAATTAATGACAAAAAATACCAACATTATGTTTTGAACTTTTGCTTGAAATAATTCCGTCTCAGCCTGTGATTTAATGTTGCCCGGGAAGGGTTAACAATCAACTTGTAACAATGCTGTTAATATGGATAAGCAAAAAACTTGCTAATAATTAAACATAGACAACTCAGAAATGACTTATGAAAGAAAAAAATAAATCAAGCAGTGAGGTAGACTCATTTTTTCTCAAATTATCCCCTTATTCAGGCCATGGCTCTCTTTGAACAACTGGACAGGGCTATTCAATTGTGCACAAAGTTACATACTCTCTTGGAGAGTTTGAACTCACAAGTTTCAGAATGAAACGGTAATAAAACTGATAGAATTATTATTATTTAGTTTTTATTAGATTGTAATAGTTTTATTGTTATTATACAGTTAGTAAAAATAATACTACCTTCAATTTTTACCATTATTACAAATTTTTATCTTGACAACATTCTTTTTACTATATACAGAATATTTATTGAATGATTGGCTCAACTACCAGTCAAGCACTATCAATGTTAGTAGAAGTGTATCACAACCCGAACATCTGGCAAAATCTAAGGAAACATGATGTTTCTCTTATCACAGGAAACATAATTTTTTTAAGTTGTGTGTAGCCAGAAAGTGTTTATTTTTACGTGTTTGTGAGCTGTGTAAATTAATCACACCACAGGTGAACTTGGACTACAAGTTGAAGGGGGTGAGTCCGAGAATAAATAACCCAATTCAGTCCCTCGCCCAAGAGACAAACTCATTAGGGACTAAATAAACAATTTTTTTTGAAACCACAAAATTACTAGGGCCTATACTAATACCTTTGTACTGTTTTGTTCTTTTTATATACATTTGGTGCATAATCGTGCTATATAAGACATGATTTAAACAAAAACAGCATTATTTTTAAGAACCCTTTAATCAATCTAAACTGACTGATTATACTAATCAAAACTTACACGAATGTATTATTTTCTTACGCCTTTAAATGCTTGAATGCCTCATCTTCATTTTTTGGTTTTCCATATATTTTTCCATTTAGTGAAACCACAGTGTCGGCTCCAATAATTATATCAGGTTTCACGGGATCCTTGGAGAGTCTTTTATCTATTTCTTCAACCTTGTTGAATGCAGTTGCGACAGCAAAGTCTCCATGGCTAGAAAAATCTGCTGGATCGAGGGTTTCTTCATAGGTTGATGGGATGATTTCAAACTTGAGTCCCTAGAAAAAGCATTTAATCTTATGAATATTTTTTTAACTGAACAAAATGTTCAGCTGAACAAAATGAACAACTTACAAACAAAAATAAAGAATTTATGCGTTTTTTAATAACACAGGTCAAAAATAATTAATTGAGCCTTATCAAGTAGAATCCTGCAAACTCAACACTCTATTGCCCAGTAGCCTGGATAACTCCTTCAGCCTTGCCAGAATTGAACCAGTGTGCTTTACTCTCAGAATACCGGTTCCTAAGTTCCAAAAGCGTTACATCAGAAATTCCAGGGTACTCATGGAAGATGTGCCAAAAACTTCTTCAGGAATTCCACCAACGCCTTAACATCCGGGTCATCCTCAGCGTGCACACATGCAAAAGGTGAAAGAGAGAGAGTGGGGCACCTTGGCGTAACTGCTTCAATAAATAACTATAAAGCACAAGGTCAATGACCTCCTGTTTGTAACTCAGTTACCCTCGACTTCACCCAGACATGTGAGGATCCAGGTCGGGAGCATCTGAGAACAATTATAAACTATTTTGATAGGGTGGAGAAGCTGAAGGTTGAGGTTTTCCGCTCTGCCCAAAGCAGGGTTGCCAAACGTCCCGGATTTTAAGGGACAGTCCCTTATTCAGTTAATTTGTCCCGCGTCCCGGAGAGAACTCGTCCAGGACGGTAAATGCCCCGTATTTGGCCGAAATCAGAAATTTACACAAGACAAATATTGTCACGAAGTGAATCATAATCTAACCTAAAAATTACAAAACTATTATGCTTATAGTGCTTAAAACAGTGAAGTAGCGACCAACATGACAAGTGTATGTTGTTATTGTTTGATAGGCCTACTCGTAATTTTTCGGGAATCTGCTGTGTGCGAACTATGTGAACTCATCTGATCTCGGGTCTCGCCAAGTGGTCGATTGTCGCCGAGCCATCCCACCGTGTGGATTGGCAAATGCCATTTTTAATACCATACCCATACAACAGTCTCTCATTTACAGTAGCTTAAGTGTAAGAATTACAAATGTAGATTAGTGTGATTATGTTGTAATATATATTTTTAAAATTAACCTTTGTTAAAACGAACCAACCTAAAATAGGAACACTGGGAAATGTTCAAACGTTAAAAGATTTCAACCATTTTTGCTTTTAAAAATATTATAGTTTGAAAATTGTTAATTATTATTGTACAGTATTAATAAACTTAAATATTAAATATTAATAAATAATGCAAGATTTAGACAATAAATAATTTAAAAAATGTTCTTTTATTTAGTTTTAATCCTATAAGTGCCGGTGTTATTTTACCAGGGTTTTAACAATATTTTATTTTTAAAATATTAAAACTCCCTTTCTAAAAAGCCATGGACAGGACCAAAATAAGTTAATAGCCTATTTATAAAAAAAAAAAAAAAAACATGTATTGGCAGAATAATTTAAATTTTATTATTATAAAAGAATTATTAATTTTCAACCACTATTTCGGACTCAGGATTAGTATCTATCTAGGCTTGATAACAAAACCGTCCCTTATTTTCAGGGGCTTTATTTGGCAACCCTGGCCCAAAGCAAAGGCACTCCAACTCTCAAACTCCCCACTCAATTCCTCCACTTTCTCCTTACAAGCAGGCAACTCGGCCTTTACCTCAAAGATGCCTGCCAAATCTGAGGCTGATCAGAGACCCTCCTCAACTAGCTCCGCAGGCCACATACTTTGGCGACGGGTCAGAACTTTTTCATGAGAAGAGATCTCGTAAGCCAACTCAGGTTTACTCAAATTATTAATTAACAACCCCTGTCATGGTGCTTGCAGTCAGCATCCTCTACAAAACAAATCTCACAACACAACATGTGTTCACATAACACAAACTACAAACTCTCAGAAAGCTCTTAAGATGACTCAACCACATGGCTAGAACGCTACTCATTGGATTGAAACCAGCAGACGCCTACTTCACCAGCCATACACACATTTCGCTCAAGTCTGTAATAGTACCGGTACAATGTACAAATACATGTAGGCCTATTAGACTAAATAATACCTAACACCTTTTGGTTGAGGCAGCAGCACACAAAAATTTAGGTTTAGCCATGTTTTAGAGTCTCTTGTTCACTGGAGAGGGCAAGTCAGCAGGAAGCAAGACAAACCAATTCCACTAAAAAAAATAATAATAATAATCGTATTGCTTTTAGTGGAGGGAGATCAGCAATTAACTGAGTTTTCCTCGCCTGAAATGCCTGAACTTTTTTGTTTTATATGCAGGTGGACCGTGGACCAACGGCTTAACGTGACTTCCGAACCACGGGAGCGGACGAACGATCTTTTTGTCCCCGAGCCGGGATTTTAACCCGGGCCCGCTGGGTGATAACCCAGAGCTCTACCATTGAGCTACGGCCGCTGCCTAAGTGGTAATTCCACTAAGTGCCTAAGCAGAAGGTGAGCTATGAAATCGTAATTTAATAAGCCGCTTGCCTCACCAAGAAAATGGCTTGATTAGGGCCTACCTAATTCCCTTAACTCATTATTGAGCATTAAATGTTTAAGTTCTTACCAGCTATATGAAACTGTAACTTACCCCATAAGTTACAAACTGTAACTTGTGCCCCCCATACAAACTGTCCCATTCTGTACTGTAGTAGTTACAGTACCTCTAGGTTTATGGCGATCTCAATAGAGTAAAGATTATTTTATACAAAATATCCTCTTCCTCAAAAAATATTAAATTTAGTTGCTTCAATTAGGCTAGCTCGACCGAGCTTCAATTTTTCCTTGCCTTGCGCCCGCTTACCTGGTAAGGACAGCTAAATAAGTAAAGAATAGTACAGTAGGCCTATTTAATCGTTTTATCCATGTTGCCTTTATGAACAAAACATCAAAGTAGGCCTGACAAAAAGTTTAATAGAATCGATTTACACATTCTAAAATTTTTACCATAAAACCTGCAATTTAAAAAGAAGCACAAGAAATGAACATAAATTGCTCAACCACCCTTCATTTAAGTGTTATGTGCAGCAAAATGTTGTTTAATTTTGGTTGAGGAGGCTGGTTTAGAAACTGGCTACTATTCCAGCTAGGAAATGCCTTTAAAAGTTATCTGAAAAGAACCTAGGCCTACCCTATTTTCTAAGACCTGGGGCACCCACATAAGATAATCTAGGTAAGAATTTCATGAATAGTAAAGAAAGTTTTAAAGATTGTTTAATTTTTCAAAATTTAGTAAGTTAATGGTGTACTTACAATATTGTAGAGAATTTCTGATCTTCTAGGTGATGAACTTGCAAGAATTATTCGTTTCCCTTGTAAAACAGAGGCTCTTAGGGGCTCCAACATTATTGACTTGAAAAATGAATTTGATAAGCTGAGAAGAGAAGATAAGATAAAAATTGATTATTAATTTAATTATCTAGTTGTAATTGTTTACAAAGACAATGGGAGTTGACAGAAAAAAAATACTGAAGAACAGGACGAACAGTACAGTACCGACCGGCCCGGCCAGCTGGCATTGAACCAATTGAACGATTGAAGATTGAAAGGAATCGCTACAGGGCGGGGCCTACGTTCGTAGGCCCCGTACAGGGTCAACGGGTCAACTATTCCTCCGAAATTTGGTGGTGGTGGGGAAGTGGAGGGGACTTGCACTGTTGAGCGCGCAGCACTACTTGCATTGTTGAGTGCGTAGGAATTAATTATTAACATTGACTATTTCCTCCACTCTACTGTTCAGTGTCCACTTCGCCCATTACTTCGCCAGTGTTTCAATGTTCCAATGGTTCATTGGAGTCTCCCACCCAGACAGCAAGGATGCTTCCTGCAAATATTCACTTGGTTTGCTATTCGGTTGCAGTGAAAATATTCATTTTAAGTTCAATGATAACTATATAAAAGCTCTGCTACACAAATAAGCGAAGAAAGTGATCAGATAACATGAGCAAGTTTTTTCTGCAACGGGAAGTTTATTGTTGTAGGGCTACCTGCCTCAACCCTTATTAATTCCGCCTGGCCGACCCAGGGCCGCACTAATGCGAAAGCGGTCACGCGGAAATATGCTCTGAAAACTATTTGAAAAATATTTTATCTATGGAATGTAAATATTGGTTGTAAATTTTCTGAATATGTTTTGAAAGTTTTCGGTTGAGGACGGTCAGCTTTTGTTGAAGGTTACACCAGCTTCTGATCTATTTTCACTGCCCAATTCACTACATCATTCAAAGGCTAAGTGAAGTTTGCCACATCGTAACATTTAAAACTTGTAAATTATTCAATGAAAACAAAATACATTTTCTAAGAATTATGTTTTAATGCCTTGTGAGGATACTGTACTCCATGCATTATAAACTAAATATCTATCAAGCCATTTTATAAACAATAGGCCTAAACTAGTATTCAATTAGCCTATATCAAAGCTCTGAGGGAGACACCTAGCCCATATTTAATATGATTAAGTTTTACAACAGCCACTTGGTGATTGTATAAAATCGATCTGGAGTTTCTTAGATTACGGGTTACATTGTTTTTTCTGTTTGAAAAATAAAATTAATATAAAATGGTGGTATTTTAACAATTTTTTACAATCATTTAAACAGGCTACCGTACCAATAAAAAAAACATCTAATCCTTTAACTTGAGCTTACGTGATTCATAGAATATAAATGCCCAAATAAACAAATAATTATAAATTTCATTTCATATCGTACATTCTCATCATAAAAGGTAGGTATATTTTGGGAAAATAGGTCCTTTAACTTTATGTCGTATGTATTGCCAACTGAACAAAAACGGCATTGAGCAAAAATAAATAAAAACGAATTAATTTACAGTAGAAATAAACAGATTATTTAAGAGTAAAACCCTATGAAACTTAATTTTTTCAAAAGGTTATCGCAATTTGTAATTTGCATAAACCCCTTTCAGACCTACCTACGTAGGTTCAGAATACACTATCAATGTAATTTTTAATACCACACTATTGTCATGTATGCACCAGACAAAGGAGAACCTGTTGGCTGGGGTAGCCCAGCCCCTCGGCCCCTTCCCTAATGACATTCTTGGAACTGGCATAATGCCGCCTGCTCAAAGAATAGGCGGATCTATCTATGGAGTAACGGGAATCGAGATGGCTGAAAATTTTGCTTAGTAATATAAACTATAGGCACGACTTTGCTTTGCCTACACGTTGATGATTGGTATAATGAGTAGGCCTACACAATACATGGGGAGACGTTGAGGGATTTTTAAAATCAAATAAACTTGCAGTTAATTGTATTTAATTTTTTTCTACTTATATTAAAAGCCTATAGTGTACATAGTAAGTAGACCTAAACACAAATCCATAAACAACCTATTTAAAAGCAACACGGATATACTTCTTGAATTACAGTAGTCTTTATGTGATTTATATATCTACTCTCCCTCCTAATAGTTTCAATACTATTTAAGTTGTTCATTTTAAGTAATAGTACCAGGTTAACCGAGCCTTGCTCGTTGGTTTTAATTCACTTTTGTTATAATTTCATGGTAATCAAGCTATTAAAATTACACCAGACTCTTCACAGTTAACAGCTTTTAAAAAGACTTCTTATTAAAATTAATGTTCCTTTAATTTTGTTTACTTTTAGTTGTTATTTCGTTACCAAAATAGCAACCCATAAGAACAATGTTAAAAATTACGATTTTAAAGCTTAAACTACTATACGTGTTGCTCAAAATCAAGCAATTTATTTTAATACAGTACAAAATGTTCCTTTAGCTCTAAATCAATGACATCTGACCAATCCTATAATGTAAAAATCTATAATCACAAAATAACTACATTTATTTACAGCTGATTATTAACAGATATTTAAAATGCTTTATTTAATCCCAATGTTATTTTAATGGGAATTTTTGAAATTTCAATGGTGGATAGCGCCTTTATTTTAAGTCCTATTCTCACAATTTTTTGGCGGACACACAACTACAGACAAAGCCCTATCCAATTACACAAAAAACTTGCAAATCAGTTGAAAATTGTAGGAGGAGTTCTCAACACAAAAAAACCTTAGCGTATTAAATAAGTATAGATTTTAGACAAAATTGGATTTTTCTTGGGGTTGAGGCTGTTTCTAACTTACTTTTGAGCCAAAACACTTTTAAATGCAAAGTTTTAGCGAAATCCACCCGCTAGATTTCGAGATCGTGGAACACACGTCCCTTCAGACATTGCTCGTATTATAGTATAGGATAAGGCTAGTTTTAAAGTAATAGCACAGGGGTATCTGTGAAGCGCATAATATGTACATTCATCAGATTGGGTTTACATTTTTATTGTACAGTTCGGTTTGGCTTCTTCAGTACTGTGCAAATAAAGGGCTACATGCACATCATTCAGAATGGAAATACCCTCTAAATACACCTTATTATTATACAATACTACGAACTGAGAAGAATAATTTGACATTTCTAACGGTAAAATTTGTAAATAAATAAGAAAGAAGTTGGATTTACAAAAGGGTGTTTCTCGTATGCTTATGTATTATAAGGTGGAAAGTGTGCTATAAATATTTTAAACTTACGCGAATTAACGTATAACAGTTATTTGTGCAATAACATTTCCAAATCCATTTATGAAAAAGTTTTAATTCTATTGAAACACTATACTGTATATCGATTAGAGGGCATTTGTTTGTGTGGCCAATGGCACTTTCACAATTTTTTCTTATCAATGATTTAGGTTACGTTATAGTATTTGCAATAATAATAATAAAAAACCAAAAAAACACAGCTATATATGTGATACAAACGTTTTATTGTTGAATAGGCCCATTTATTTTTCAGTTTGTTGTTACTCAATCATTCTTTATCAATTTAAAATAGCTTAAATTAATTACCGTACTTTTGCAATATTATCCAGGTTTGTTATTTTGAGGTGAGCTGCGTTCACACTGGTTTAACGGACATATTCTGCCGAACTGTTGTTTGTTTGTTAGTATTTATTTCTAATATGTAAATTATGTGTGGTTAGCAAGCGTTTGACGTCGTAATTCCTGTATTCTGGTTAGAACAGGTGTGAGAAATCTAAATCAATGGGTGGAGTTGCGTTTGCCGCGATCATGGATATGGCAAGCACAACTAAAAACTGTAAAACATCGAAACGTGTAATTTTTACACAATGTTCAGTAAATAGTCTTTTTTCAATTTATGTGTTTTAAGACATCAGTTCAAAATAACGTAAAAATAGTTGCTTATGTATAACAAATAAGTACCAAATTGACTTCATTCCTAATTAGGCCTACAATTATCTT
Organism: Neoaliturus tenellus; assembly: GCA_030545055.2. Lineage (NCBI taxonomy): Eukaryota > Metazoa > Arthropoda > Insecta > Hemiptera > Cicadellidae > Neoaliturus > Neoaliturus tenellus. The sequence continues at coordinate 100,578,409 of CM061536.1, read as the reverse complement.
TTATTTTTTAATAGAAAATAAAGTTCACAAAACCAACATCCAACTTATACCCTTTCACAGTTAAATGTGTAAAAGTATGTAATGTTATTTGTTTACCCTTTCTTTGTTATTCCGTTAGATCTACTAAAATAACAATAACCCAACACCATGTTAAAAATTGCAATTTTCAGACTTGTTTTCCAACTCAGCAATCTGTTCTGGGGTTGAGACTGTTCATACATTTATTTTTGGACACACATGCTATTACATCAAAATTTCAGACAATACCTGTATAGGCTACGCTAAATTTTTAGATCAAAATAAAATACATTGCTACTACAGACACTCTTCGTATATAGAAGATATTGTAAATGAACACCGTAAGTTCCATATGAAGTTTCATTTTTATTATTAGCGAAGTTGTATATTAGGCTAACATGGTAAAAGTTAAACATTCGTCCACGTTGAACCTGGGAATAATCTTTACTAAAGATCGCCACTGGCATGAATTCGACCAAAAATTTAGTTGATCTTTACATAATACATTTTAAATATAACTTTAAATGTCCATTCAGTTCTTCCTGATTTGAAAGCATTTGCTATTACAACAGCTGAGTTGGTGTATGCTTAGGCCGGTTCCTACGTGGGCGACAGATGCGACGCGACGAGAGCGACTGGAGCGACAACAGCGACAAGCTTGCATCGCCATAACGTTATACATTGTAAATTCTTGTCGCTCTTGTCGCTCACTAAGAACACTCCAATGCTTATACATTTGTTTGAAATTTTGTCGCTCTTGTCGCGTCGCATCTGTCGCCCACGTAGGAACCGGCCTTATCTTTAATACAGCACACCTTTCTAACGGTATGTGCGGATATCTCTTATGAAGTAGCCTGCGCAAAAATTGAGAAATAGGAGGAAATTTAATATTATGCTTGAGAAGCTTGCATAGCCTATAATTTTTAATTAACTGTTAGTTAATTTTATAAACGTGGCGGTTGGGGAAGTGCTTCTTTTACCATTCCATGTAAACTTAGTGATAATTTTTCTATCTTTTTTGGAAAATATTTGTTTTTGTACTCGCCATAAAAGAAATGGCGCTAAGAAATTTTGAAAAAATACAGTAATTTTGTTGCATAAACTTTTATGCTTAATGTTATATTCTATTTATCCTTCAAGGCTCCGGTCTACGCCAGCCAAAACAACAACAATGCCGAATGCCGCCTCGCGGCCGTAGCGCTAGGCGAGTTTGATGGCTGCAGAGGTTTACGGGGATCGTGTTTTAAAATTAACCAATTAAGATAGAGATTGGCTGTTAACTTTTTATAAAAGTAGAAAAAAAAGGATCTAGTCGGCTATCTTTTTAGAATTTTTAAATAAAATTTCTAATTCCAGTAATAACTGTCTAAAATCAACTGTCTTTTAGTTTGGTAAATACAGAGGTTTACGGGGATCGTGTTTTAAAACTAACCTCTTAAGATAGAGATTATCTGTTACCTTTTTTGTAAAGTAGAAAAAAGGATCTAGTCGGCTATCTTTTTAGAATTTTAAAATAAAATTTCTAATTTCAGCTATAAGTGTCTAAAATCATCTGTTTTTCTCGATTTTTAACTTAAGTTTTCTATTGGTTTTAATGAACTAATTACAAAAGTGTAACAGAGGAAAATTAGCACCGTTATTCTTCTTTAATATGACACCTTATTTATAGCTCTAGGCTTCATTTGGCAGAAGATAACAAGATTCTAAAAAACCCTTGCATTTGGGTGCGCGCCAGGGGTAGGCCGGAGCCTTTCTACCCCTACTTGGCTGGCGCTGTGACGGTTGGCGTTGGCGGTTCGGGGTCCGCCATTTTTATTCTATTCATCACCTGTTGTTCCGTTCCAATTCCAAACAGACGGCCGTTGTGTTGACCGTGCGTCAATAATTGTTTGTTTTTGTGTTGAACGTTATAATTTCGTGATTATATTTTACTGTGCGACGTTCTCTACTCACATTGAAGGTAAGTTTTCCGATTTATTGAGGCTTTCAAACTAGCTTAAAGATAAATAAAGTTCTGAAGAAGTTAGGCCTATTAGTAAATTTATGTCTTTCAACATCAGCAATCAACATATAACCTCACTCAGTCAACATTGTGTCTTGTGTGAGAATTGTCTTTATCCATTTTTTGTTAATTCATAATACTACTACAACCAATAATAAAAAACAACTAAACATTTTGAATAACTATGGAGAGTACTTAGTGCTTTTAATTGCTTTTCAATTGTAACAAAGGCTATTTAGGCCTAGCTAGTATAGGCCATACAAAATGTCTCTAAGGTTAAGTTATTTGTAACCTGTCCTGTTTCGTAGGTCTGTTTTCATAATGTAAATTAACTAAGTTATTGTGTTGAAGATATGTATTTCAAAAATGCTACACTATTGTGGAGCAATATGATATTTAATATTCAATACTAGCCCATATAAGCCTGCATTATAGGTTATTATCGATCACTGCAAAACAATCTAGGAGCTAAGCCTATAGGCCGACATCAAAATAGAAAAGTAATTAAAATTGTTTTTATTCTATCACATGTAAAATTACATTGAATAGAGTGAGTGCTAAACCGTCACAAAATACAGGGTACACGGTAGTTGAAAAGTAACTTGCACCCCTTCTTTACTTTTTGGCTATTTGAGATAAGTTATTTGAAATCAGTTTATTTATTTATTTGTTCCAACGGCTTGTTGCCAGTTTACAATTTAACACAATTAGAGAAAAGATGAACAACAAATCATGAAGTTTAACAAAAGATGATATCTGGTGTGCAATAAATAAGTTCATGAGTTGCAATTTCACTGTGGAGTACTACATGCAGTAACTCTAGAAAAACCAAAAAGGACCTTCATTCAACTTAGAAACAAGCAAATATAACTTGTCAAGACTAACTAGCATATACAATAAAATAGTTAGTTTGCGGCAACCTTCTTGGATTTGAGGGGCTACAATAATGATGGACAGTAACCTCATGTCCAATAAGGTTGCTGCAAACCAACTTCAAATAGTTAAATTGACACATGTGAATTTATTAGAGAAAAATATAAATTTTAAGGCATTAATGTTGCAAATTTTTTACATTTTATGTACTACCGTCAATGTCAACTGGGGAGACATGGTCAAAACCCGGATTTTGTTATTTTTTCCCATAAATTATTCTAAAAACTCTAGTTAGCCTATATTAAAGTTGTTTGTTCTTTAAAATATCTCTAAAATAAAAATAATAATAATCTTTATTGTATAAGGCATCATTGATGCATTACAATATAAATACTTATACACACACATATATAGGCTGCTAATTTACAACTATTTTAAAATATTCATTTGTTGAGTAGAGGCAGTTAAAATTCTGTTAATAGTAGTTTGATGCAACTCTTAAATTTTTCTCTTGATAATTCTTAAACTTCATTAAAAAGGTAGTGCATTGAAAAAACTTGGCTGGAAACCGCCTTGTATGAATTAAAAATTAAACAGCAATTATTCTTTTAAAAAAAGTCCCACTAACTCTGGCGCGCGACTGGCAGAAAACTCATTTCTTTCTTGAGGTATTTTTTTCTTGTTGGCCTAATTTGGTTTGCAGTTAAGAAGATCTAAAAGATCCATAAAGTCAATTTCATACAAAAAACATTTTGCAAAACTTGACAAATTTTTTATATTTTTCGGAGTGACTATGGTCTAGCTTGAATATAACAGTTTGCAAGTTGTATTCAAGAGAATTGGCCTGTTTTCCTCCTTTAAATGATTATTTTTTTCATCCGGCATTGAAACAACAGTAAATTAGTACATGTTAACTAATCTTTTCTTTATGTTTGCGTGAAGTTTTTAGTGATTACTGGTAGTGACAATTACTAACTTTATGATTACTTCTAACTATAACCATGGTGCTTAAAGGCTTAGTTAAAAGTGAAAATGTTTAAGCAGAAAAAAATTATAGGCCACAGATATAACTGTGTACATATCTGTAAATATTTTTTAATAAATAAACACTGAATTTTTTCTGAAATTGAACAAACTACAATTTTAAGTGAGGAAACCGCCTCACACGTTTTATCAAGTTTTCACAAGGGAGGAAAAATTTATTTGTTGCATATATAATTTTTAGCGAATTTCCCATAGGGAGGAAGCTATTACCGTAGGTCTTATGGTAAGAACTAAACCCGAGACCATGTTCCTTTTTTGTTTTAAGATGTTCAATGTTCACAGGTAACATATCCAACAACTGTAAGGAGGGAAGGACTTTCTGGAGAGCTAACAACGTTGCCACGGGCTGCTTGTAGTTTGCAAATAATGTAAGTCAAATAATTTATTTATTTAAGATTCTCAACGGATACACTGTTTAGTTCCGATAATTATTTATCTATTGCTTTTTAATAATCAATAGCCTACGCCTAAAAACTCAACCTCGCTTGCTGAGTTAATAAAATGCAGGCAAATATATGATTTTTCTTTCAATTTAGGCCTACATGTGTTTTAAAGACCCCAGTTCAAGATAACATAAAAAAGTAACTGGCTTATGTATAACAAACCAGTACCAAAATGTATGCAGTTTTATTTTTCATTATAGATTGCTCTATTTTAAATAATGTTAAGTTTTAAAAAATGGTTCTGCAATTAACTTATTTTTTCCACTTCAAAATGCGTTTACAGTACAAATACACTGTAATTATGTATCATCGTAGAGCGGTATTCTAACGTTACCAACTTATCAAATTATCAACAAAAAAGTTTCAATGTTTAGTATATTGGGTACAAAAAAAATTAATACAAAAGTTGGCCTCCCAGGTGACTCCCCTTGCACTATAAAAGACGCCAATGATAGACTATTAGTTTCGTAAAATGATTCCCCATTTTAGTGCTATTTTTCTATAGAATAATGCCTCTCTATAGTTGGAAATTTAAATTAATTGAATATAAATTTTAACAAACCTATTAAAAGTAATTGCAGTGGAGGGTCAATTATTCAAACTTATTGGGATGGGAGGTGTTTCGGATAGTGAAACATGGAAATTATTTACAATTTGGAACAACTAAAAGTTCATTGACTGTTTTAAGACTTAAATATTCCTTAAGAATCTATGGCTTTGATAATAAATAGCTCTAAGCAAAAAATTGTAATTACAAAAAGTATACATTTCTTAATAGTCTATTTTGTTGACACTTTCGTTAAAGGTTTTTTTTTTTAATACTGTACACTGAATTGGTATGCCATTCAGGGGTTTTTGGTTAATTGACATTTGGATATATCGACACTTAACTACAGAGCCCTATTCCAATTTGAGATTTTTTTTATGATGAAATCAGAGAAATAAGTTAATGGCTGAAGATGGATGAGAAAACAAATTTGGACACCCAATCAAATTGTTCCCTTAATAGTATATTACAATCTTTTGAAATTTTTTGTTTCAGCTTCAGTGATGGAAATTCATTACAAGTCAACAGAGGACGCAGTTAACACATAGGCCCTCATACAGCTGGTGAATCATCTGCTTTGCTATAAAGTAAGTGATAGTACATTTTATCCCATCTCTTTCACAAGTTCTTTCCTTGAATATTTTGGGTATCCATAAGGCTCGGGTTTAAGGCTCTGGTCTATTTCTGGCACACCACCCTAACGCAAGGGTTTTTGAGAATCGTGTCATTTCCTGCTACATCGAGGGTAGAGCTATAAATAAGGTGTCATATCAATAAAGAAGAATGCACTTACTTTCCTCGGTTACACTTTTTAAATTATTTCAATAACAAAACTAACCGAAAAGCAGTTAAAAGTTGGGAAAAACATATGATTTTAAAAAGTTATAGGCCTAACTGAAATTGGAAATTTTATTTAAAAATTCTATAACCACAAACAAATTTGTCTTTCTTATTTCTTATTTTTCTAAATATTACAAAAAACCCGGGACTAAAGCAAAACCGGCCGGGACACCGGGACAAGAGCGAAAAACCGGGACTGTCCCGGTCTAACCGAATGTATGGCAAGCCTAGTTATAAGCCTCCAAATATTCATGTCTTGATGGTTCAGTCAAATAGGTTACCAGCTAAGCAGACTCCATGCCACGCGCGTCTGTGACTTTTAACAATGTACTCCATTTAACACCAAATGAAAAATTGGTTTTTATAAACACTTGTTGCTTTCCAACTTTTGAACATGTATTTTCTCGGAGATATGGGGGGTGTCATTTTATTCAACTCTTTAATCTTAATAGGCCACAAAATTTTTAGAGCTGTTTTTGAGAGGTTTTGATTTTTTATGGCTTAAGGTGTTTTAGGGTTCAATTACCCTTATAAACCAAAAAATGGAAAAAACACCTTGAAAAATATTATGGATGTTGACTTACATGCCAAATTTAATCCAAATCAGACCATTCACATTCTCTACATTCTCTAACACACACACAGAAATCACTCTGTAAACCACTTTTTTTAACTCAGGGGGCACCATAATAGTTAAATCCACCAACAACTCAAATTAGAAAATTTTGGCAAAAACAATACTTTCTCCATATAATATAGTATAGGGGGAGGAAGTAAAAATCAAACGAATTTATAGGTTCACGATTGTGCCAATTGCTTTATTTTAAAATAGCCTAATAGGAGTGATAGACAAATTTAACCGCTATGTGAGGTCCTTGTCTCAAAATAGTGATCTAGTGATTTAAAGAGCGACTAACATTTGGTTTAAAATTATCGAGTAGTGATTTCCAGGGTCGAGTCAAGTTTTTTGGTTACAGTTTATTTAGAGTCAAGTTTATATAATATAATTTGTTAGCGAAAAACAATAAGTTAATACAATAAAGAAAGGAAACCCCTTACTTTAGAATTAACCCAATACCATTTCATCAACCGACTAGAAAATTCATCCTCATAGAAATACAGGGTATTCGGAAAAAAGTTTCAGGAATTCATTAGATTGTTGCCCACCTCCAAATGAGCAAAACAATCCTGTAAACATATGTCCTAAAATGCTTTGTTAACCTGCTAGCTGCCATTTTGTTTTTTTTATACGAAATAATTTTTATTTCCCTAACGAATCATTGTATGAAGTTCATATTTGGCATGAATCTGTATCACACTAATGTTAATTTTCAGGAAAAATTATTTTTTTCTGATCTGTATTTTCAAAATGGTGACCATTTTATTTGTTTAAACTCAAACATCTCAAAACCAGTGAATTAATTATATCAAAATTGTATAAGAGACAAAAAGTTGACAAATTTAATTATCTAATTAATGATATCAAGTTTATTAGGATCTAACAACAAATAATGGAATTATTGCGATTTTTCTACTAAAATAACCTTAATTTCCATGAATTAATTCTAATAAAAAATCAACTCCATTATTTGTTGTTAGATCCTTACAAACTTGATACCATTGGTTAGATACAGTAATTTAATTTTTCAACTTTTTTGTCTCTTGTAACATTCTGATAAAATTTACAGGTTTTGAGTTATTTGAGTTAGAAATTTTAAAATGGCCGTCATTTTGAAAATATAGGCTACATTGGAAAAAATTTTTTTTTCCTGAAAATGAAACTTGGTGTGACAAAGGTCCAAGCCAAATATGAACTTAATACAATTATTCGTTATGGGAATAAAAATTATTTGGTGTAAAAAACGAAATGGCGGCTAGCGGGTTAACGAAGCATTTTAGGACATATGTTTATAGGAACTTTCATGCTTATTCATGTGGGCAATAACCTCCTGAATTCCTGAAAGGTTTTTTTCCGAAAACCCTGTATACATAAATATTTACCTATGATCAGGTTTAAACTAAAATGGTGCAAACAGTCCTAAAATTGATGTTTTGCCATATTTTTAACATGCCAGGGCAATATAGTAATTTAAAATTCCTTATCCTTTAAAACAAGATTTTATTTTGTTTTTTTATATGAGGTTTTCAGTAGTGATTGAGAAATGTGAGTGTAGCAGGTCCCATGACTAGAAATATGTGAAAAATAGATTGTTAAAGTATTAACTAGTGCACGTGTTGCTCGAAATCTAGCAATTTATTTTGATACAATACAAAAGTTACATTTTAGTTCTAAATCAATTAAATCCAACCAATCCAATATTGTGAATGTCAGTGATCACCAAGAACTACAGCTGAACGTTAACAGATGTTTAAAACTCTCAACCCAATCGCAATGTAATTCTAGTGGAAAAAATTCAAATTTAATTTGTGGATAGCGCCCTTAATTTAAGTCCGATTCTCATCAATTTTTGGCGGAAACAACTACAGACCAAGCCCTATCCATTTTTGGCGGAAACAACTACAGACCAAGCCCTATCCAACGACACCAAAAACATGAAAATCGGTTGAGAATTATAGGAGGAGTTAACACAAAAAAACCTTAGCGTATTAAACAAGTATAGATTAGGCCATTTATAGGCCTACATTTTTTAATTCATTGTATTTTTTCAGGGAATCCAAAGGAGCTCAACCAGACCAGAACCAAACTTACTACTTGTATATAGTTTATGAATCAATATATCTGTAATATATCTATATATCTGTAATCTATATATCTTTAAATTTATAATCAATATATCTGTCTATCTATCTAAGCTCTGTAAATAATTCAAAATAAATATATGTGCAAAATAAAGATTTTTATTCTTACGTTTCCTGCTTTTTTGTTATAAAATTGTTTATAATTTATTGAAACAAAAGAAAACATTGATTTTATAATAGTATTCATGCAATTTATGAAACATATTAAATAAAGTTTGATTAACTGTAAAAAAACTCGATCTTAAAACAATTTATTTTTGAGTTTATGTACTATGTGTTTAAATTACAGTAATTTAATTTTTAAATGTTTTACTTTTGAATAACTTTACGATTCATTCTGCTCATGACGATTCATTCTGCTCATGACGTGTCAAATAACTAAAAGTGTTTGAAATTAAGCTGTAGCCTACATAAGTTTATATAAACCATATTTATTTTCCACATTTATTAACAAATGACCAGCAACCCATTCTATTATAAAATTATTTTCATCTCTCAGTATTTGAAAGTAGCTACTTTCCGTACAGCTGAGGTCTTTTAAAAAGTCATCAATTTCCAAACAGAGATCAAACTACAGTAGCCACCATAAGCTGTTTTTTTGTACATAAACATTACTTTCGATCCAAGGAAAACAATTTTTTACCTTACATCAACAAACCTTTCCTGTACAGCAACAACTCAATCAGCTGAATTCAAAACAAATTAAATTTTTAATTCTGGCTTTGTTAACTACTAACAACAAATTTTTTAATAATTCTCCCAGAAACATTTTATATTTGTTTTATATTTATTTTTAATTTTAATTCATTTTTCATTTTAATTTAATTTTAATTAATTTTAAAATTAATTTTAATTTTATTTTTAATTCATATATTTTATTAGTTGCACAATGATGAAAAGTATCGTTCACAATTCGTCTGGAAAGTGACCAATTTTGGGGCGAGAGATAGTGTTTTCCACGATTGGCTTTACCTCTCGCGCGTAAAACACTATCTCGCCCCGAAATGGGTAATTTTCCGGACGAGCGGTGAAATATACTATTCATTGCACACTATTTGAAACATCTTTTTAACACTTTTGGCAAACATGCATTGGTCACTTTTGGAAAACATTCGTTCATAACTTTTGGAAAACATTCGTTCATATCTTTTGGAAAACATTTGTAGATCACCTTTGGAAAACATTTGTTGGTCACGTTTGGAAAACATTCGTCGATCATGTTTAGAAAACATTCGTCGATCGCTTTTGGTAAACATTCGTCTATCACTTTTCGTAAACATTCGTTGATCACTTTTGGAAAACATTCATTGATCACTTTTAAAATACATTCGTTGATCACTTTTGGAAAACATTCGTTGATCACTTTTTGCAAACATCTGTGAAAATCTTTCCGCAAATGTGAGAAGTGTAAACTTGCATATTTGCGGAAAGTGCTTAAAACAATTTCATGTTATCAATGAATATTTACAGCAAACATTTTCGTTTGCAGTTGAAATTGATGTGCAAACTTCTTGTAAACGTTCATTGCTGTCTGGGCATGCTATTCCCGCCTTAATGAGCTGTCAGATTTAGACTAGAGCTTCATCTAGGAATAGGCCTCTCACTTTAGGCATAACTATGTACCCTAATATGAGTAGCCTTCTCCATTGAATTTGTTTGAAACTGAAATTGGGTCAGGGATCTATTTGTTAAGCCAAATTCACTCCATAGCTCTCATGTTGTTGGTATACGGTAGACAATTTTTACAGTTTCTCTTACAGTGATGCAAAGAGTTGAGTCAAACTTGACTCACTACAGGTCAAGTCGACAAACTTCAAAGGAGCCAGTTTTAATTTAAATTTCAAACCTTACAAGAGCCAAAAAATATATCGACAATTTATAGTGTTTTCAACCGTAAAATTATCTAGTGGCTGCAGAGAAAACTCAAAAAGGAAATCTGATCTTACTCGATATCCAGATTTATCTGATACAAAATCGATCGATTTTTCATTCAACAGGGATAATGCTATATGCTATCGAATGAAAAGTTTATCATAATACTTCATTGGATCACGTATCAATGAACTTCTTTTTGAATGCTGTACAAACACTCAAAATAAAGTACTAGTTATTCAATTTGGAAAGCTCTTCTTATTGGAAATAACTTATACAGTAAAAAATTCAAAAAATCCAAAATTTCTCGTTAGTGCCTACGATATCGCAGTCGCTAAAGTGTAGTTGCTAGTAGACTATTTCGTTTTTACGTAGTTGTTGTTAGATTTCTTAAATTCTCGATAGCACCGAACATCTCAGTTTCTCGATAGCGCCTACAATAATGAGCGGTAGGTAAAAGAACGAATCTTTATAATGGTTCGTTCATTATCTTTACATTCCTTCTAGAGAGCAACAGCTCACTCAGTGTTGCCAGTTGTGGAGGATTTCTACAAAATAATAGGGAATGTTTCTGGGTGTTTTAATCTGATTTTAATCTGAAGGTAATCAAATCAGATCATGAATCCTTTTGCACACGTGCTACACGTGCTATATATAGACCTTTAAGAAGATGACACCTCAATCTTAAAACTTGGTTAAGGTCGTCGAGAGAAAAAGGGATGTATTTAATTTACCCGAAATACCCTATTTCAATGTATCCCTACATAAAAATCCCGTTAACCTCCTAATAATCCTTGCTTATCCCAGCAAGCCCCATAAAATCCCCAAACGTGTTGAACACTTGGCAGCACTGGTGGCTATAGATGGTCTTGGCCGGGACGTCGTTCAAAAGAGCTGTTCTTTAAAAGAGCTGTTCACTCCGAACGACTCTGTAGGCGCTATGTTACAAATTCGATATTAGTGGATATGTAGAATAGTTGCTAATCGAGAAATACAGCAATTTGTCGGGATTAAAAGTCATTTTTTTACTTTTAGATGCTACAAGAGAAATATATTTTACCAATATAATAGTCAAAATCAATGTTCTAAAAAGTATAGGTCATATTCTCGTTAACGCCTACACAAATTTGAAATGTTCTACCAGCGCCTACAAGTGTAGGCGCTAATTCACACTGCCATTTTAGGTGCTACGTTAACATTCAAATTGTAGTTGCTATGAGCGTAGCTACTATGAGACCCCATGGAATGTTTTATAAGTAACTTGCACCCCCTGACCCCCTTAACTTTTTTTTAACTATTTGATATTTGAAATCGGTTTGCGGCAACCTTCGTGGATATGATGGGCTACAATAATGATGGTTAGTTATAAAAAAAAGGATCTTCCTATCCAAGGAGGTTGCCCTCTTCACATTTTAAAAGTTAGCTGAATAGAAGCAATTAAACTACTGGTGACTGGTACTGAAATATGAACACAACCAGGGGCCAGTGAGCAAATTAATGATTTTGTAATGTATTTCTTTCCGTTTGTGACCGGAACGGATATTACTATAGTATCCATAGTCAATGGTAACATATATAGTGGTTAACTTTAAATTACAGTTAAATTTATTTACTCTATGGAACTCGTGAGAGACAGAGAATGAGAGATAAAACATAACGACTGTCTCACCGCAGTAATGCACCTGACCTTTTTTGACGTTGTAACTGTTACTTTCACGATCCGGATTGTTCCAGTGACAAAGTAAGGAATAGGTTCGGTAGAACGGTTGCATCACTTTAAGTTACTTGTTGCTTCCTTTGTTGTGGCTCTTTTCTGACTGAGTTCCACCTTGAACTGACTAACTTAACTACCTACCAAATATTTCAGTATAATCATATTGAGACTTGGGCTTAATTTATTCTTGTTTGAAAGCATGCAGTAATTAGGCTAGTATGTTTCACAGCATTTTAAATGTTAGGGATATTTTTCTGAAGTTATCTAATGATTCTAAGATGTTAGTACGATTGTGACCAAATCTTAATGTGTTAATGCGCTTTATGTATTTTTCTACACTTAAATTTATGAGTTAGAAAATATATATTTTAAGTGACTTCCAAAGTTATATCAGGTCATTGTTATGGTGTAGATATTAATTTTTAACAACAAACGGTTAATTATAAAACCACACGAGTGTATCCTTTAAGGAAATTTGCTAAAAACTAAGATTCAAGATTCTTTATTGTCATTAAACACATATACAGTGTATAGACAAGCGTCAATTTATACAAATAAAATTCTAGCCTAAACATAATATAATTACAAGCAAGACAATATTAAAATAAAAGTCACAATACAGTAAAAAAATTACAAATAATATATAGACATTGAATAGCATTAAAATTGTAGCACAATATATTAGTCAATATATAGCTAATATAGCTATATCACAGTAGATGGTAAACACTAAAATATTAAAACAAAAATAGAACAAATTGATTATAGGTAGTGACCCCATTGTATGATTCTAATTTGAAGTAGCCTATTAACTTAAGTATAGGCCCTAATAATTAATAATTAATAATAGGCCCTATAAGTTACCACTTAAAAATAATGCATTATTGGGTACCATAAGTGATCAAACCACAAGTACTGTTTCAATTATCACTGATTTTACACTATGGTACCCATCAAGTTTCATTAAAGTATTGTTATACCATGAGTAAAATTGTTGATGTTCCATGGAAAGGACCTTAGCGTTTAAAAATTGTATGTAAGTTTTCTATTTCTTTAATAAAATAGTTTATTATTTATAACTCATCTAATAAAAAATACTGTGAACCGTAACAATTTTACACACAGTCCTAAATAGTAGTTTAGTTGGCGACCTAACTAAATAGGTAGTTGTAGGCCTATATAGCCAAGTATAAATGAGAGATGAGTGTTTAACGTATTGTTTAATGACTTCGAAAAATGTAGACTTTCAGGCTTGTTGCTTTTCCGTGCATTGAGTTGAGCGTCTACCAATTAAAACACAAAACAAAATAACTATAACGCTACCTAAAAGATAGATGGCTGATTGGATGTATTCTGAAGCCATGCTACAACGTAGCTATCCGTTCCTTTTCACTGGAACGTGACAGAAGCACCTAGTCACAGTTCCATCCGGACATGTTCCAAAATGTCAAAAAAAGTCAGGTGCATTACTGCGGCGAGACGGTCGTAAAACATATCGCTGAACTATATGCTATATACAGTATACAGTTTGCTAATACAATACCAAATGAAAATATCATTATACTCACTGACTAACAATCCACTGTAATGGCAATTAGAGCTGTATTTAACAACAAGAAACAATGTGATATTGCGCTAAAAATAGCAATTGCTGTCCATAATAGTGAAAAAGATTCTGCTTTCAATGGATTCCAAGCCACTCAGATATCAAGCATAATGAAACAGTAGATACATGGCCAAGAATGCTATTAAAGAAGGTTAAGAAGAAAATGATTTACACATAAGCTGTGACGACGGGGTATCATAGTAGCTCCGCACGTAGCAACTACAAAGTGAAAATAAACGTAGCAACTAAAACTGAATGTTCTCATAGCAACTACAAAAAGGCGGGGAAAATGAAAATTTAAATATTCGATTGGCGCCTACACAATTATTAAAATTTCTCGTTAGTGCCTACGATATCGTAGCCGCTAAAGTGTAGTTGCTAGTAGACTATTTCGTTTTTACGTAGTTGTTGTTAGATTTCTTAAATTCTCGATAGCACCGAACACCTCAGTTTCTCGATAGCGCCTACAATATTGAGCGGTAGGTAAAAGAACGTATCTTTAATGGTTCGTTAATTGAATTTTTTACTATATGGAACATAGAGTAAAAAATTCTTTACGATCGACTTTAAATTTCTCTTAGGCGAATTTTTGACCCCCAAAAGGCTTTTTTATTACTAATTTTATTTCAATGAAATTCTCAGGTTAGATTTTAAGTATTTTAAACTAGGTAATAAACTATAATCGAGCAATTATTTTCAAGTATTAAAAAAGCTTATTTTCCGGAATTTTTGACAGAACTTTAGTTGTTTAGGCTACATGGTTTGACTAATGTAGTTGCTATGATCAGTTTATTTTCCCCCATCGCAGCTGAGTTGTCGCTGTATGCTGAAAACAACATAACATAACCTTTTCTTGTTTATTTTTGCTCGCCGTTATGTTACGTTTTTAAATAAAATTTAATTGATATTTTGACAGACCTGTTTGTTAAATCAAATAGATCAACACTGATGTTTACTTGTTGAAGTTATAAATTATAGTCTACCAAAAGATAGGCATGTTTATGTGGAATGAATTGGTGTTGTACGGAATTATGCGATTAACTAATTTATGGGATACAACTAATATCTATTTGGGAGAAAGATTTAAATTGAACAACTAATTAGAATGTGTTGTGCCATTGTAGCCTATGTCTCAGGTAACAAAATATGCATTAAGTGTTAAGTAAGCGTAATTCTACAATACTTAAATTACTTGATTTTTATTAATTTTGATTAATTAATCATGGATTTTAAATTGTATTGTTTTTTTTCGCTCTACAATCTATTTACCTTTAATATTGTAAGCATAATTATTATTAAGTTACTTGCTTGTTTTGAGGTCTTAGCTAAAATCATTCTTTGTATGTATTTATTTGTAGGCTAGGCCTAGGATGTATACGCCGGTTGACTTTGGACGGTTAGATGACGTTCCACTCTTCACATTCGAGGAGATGGAAACCTCCGTTCTCTCCCTAAAGAGCTACAAGGCTCCTGACCCGGACGGGATTCCCAGCGAGGCTTTAAAGAATTTTCAATTAATGCTGACTTGTTGTTGAGAATGTACAACGCTTGTTTGGTAGAAGGGGTGTTTCCGGCTCCCTGGAAAACCCCCAGACTTGTACTCATCAGCAAGGGCAAAGGTGATCCCGAGCTGTCGTCGTCCCACAGGCCTTTCTACACATTGAACACGGCTGGGAAGCTGTTCGAGAAGCTGATCCGTTCCCGCCTGACCTCTGCCGTGGAAGCTGCCGGGGACTCATGCCCCCGTCAGTATGGCTTCAGAAAGGGACGGTCAACGATTGACGCTATCACCGAAGTCCATGGAGAGCTGTGAAGAGAGTCGAGAGCCACAACCATTTCTCTCGCTGAGTTGTGCTTCTTGTTACGCTTATGTCAAGAATGCCTTTAACTCGGCGTGGTGGGTCGATATGTTGGATGCGCTTCGCAACACCTTTCGCGTTCCTGCATATCTGTTGCGACTCATTGAGGATTATCTCCGCTCTCAAAGCCTTATTTACGACACAAGAGACGGAACGTGGACGATGGAAGTCACTTCTGGTGCCGCGCAAGATTCAATACTCGGCCAGGATAGCTGGAATGTTGCCTATGACAGCCTACTGAGGTCGGAGATGCCTGAGGAAACCACTTTGGTTGGGTACGCCAATGATGTCGCAGCTCTCATTGTCGCACGCAACGTTGAGCTGGCCCAACTAAAGTTGAACCGAGTCATGCGTGTGGTCAACACATGGATGTCCGATCACGGTCTCTCGCTTGCTCTCCGTAAGACGGAGATTGTGATATTTACGAAGAAGAGGATAGACACCGTCATTCTGTTCCGAGTGGGAAGGGAGGGGGTCCAATCAATTCATGCTGCTAGGTACTTCGGGATTATGGTGGACACCAAGTTAAGCTGGAGGGATCAGACATTCCGTACGGCGGACAAGGCCGCTAAGGTAGTCACTTACCTTAGTAGGCTGATGGCCAATGTCGGGGTTCCACGATCCAGCAGAAGTCGTCTGTTGATGTCCGCGGTTCAGTTCGTGCTTCTTTATGGAGCAGAGGTGTGGGCAGACGATCTCGATAAAGAGTAGTACAGGTTGCGACTCGCCCGGGTTCAACGTTGAGTGGCGCCCGGGGTGTGTTCCGCCTACCGGACAGTGTCCGAGCCTGCCCTCCTGGTGGTCGCCGGAGTTATCCTTGTCAAGCTCTTGGCAGGAGAGAGGAAGGCATTTTATCAGAGACAAGCCGAGATTGGCAAGGACACGGCAAGAACAGCAGAGCGCTCCCGAACCTTCCAGCAGTGGCAACACAGCTGGGAGCACGACACCCGAGGACGATGGACTGTGCGACTTATCAAGCACGTCCAACCATGGGTGGAACGGCGGCCAATTCTTTATTTATTGCTCGGGCGTTCCCGACGATGCGGAACACACATTTTTCCGCTGCCCCCGTTGGGAAGGGTCCCGCCTGAAGGCCACACAAATTTTTGGTGCATTTTCGGTGGACTCGGTCTGCCAAAAGATCTTGAAGGATGAGGGCAACTGGGATTGTTTGTCACAGTTCGTGCGGGGCATCCTCCTGGAAAAGAAACATGATCTGGACCGCGAAGTGGCCCAGATCCCTTGATCGAGTGGCTGGATAAGGAGTGAACCCCACGGGCATAAGCCAAATTTAGGCATAGCCCTACGTAATGTGATAAACAACTCCAGGTTAGAATCCTAAAGAGTAGAGGCGAGGTTTTTTAGTGGGTAAACCCGTTAGGGGAGTCCCACACTACAGGCTTGCCACCTGTGTGCGTAATCCATTTTTCTTACCTTTCAAAAAAAAAAAAAGCGTCACCTAATAACTCAAAAAGTGAGTAGAAAATTCTTGTACGGGACGGACATCGGAGCGTATTCCTAGTTATCTTTACATTCCTTCTAGAGAGCAACAGCTCAAATTGGAAATTTCGTCATCCTACATAAAAATCCCATAAAACATCATAATTATTCCCGCTTATCCCAGCAAGCCCCATAAAATCCCCAAACGCAGGGAAAATACCCATCTCTTGGCAACCCTGCTGGTTGCAGATGTCATGGCAAAGAAGTCGTTAAAAAGAGCTCTGTAAAAGAGCTGTTCACTCCGAACGACTCTGTAGGCACTATGTTACAAATTCAATTTTAGTGGCTATGTAGAGTAGTTGCTAATCGAGATATACAGAAACTTGTCGGTTTGTCGGACCTAAAAGCTTTTTTCACTTTTAGTTGCTACAGTTTAAATATATTTTACAAATCAAACAGTCAAAATCAATGTTCTAAAAAGTATAGGTTATATTTTCGTTAACGCCTACACAAATTTGAAATGTTCTACGAGTGCCTACAAGCGTAGGTGCTAATTCACACTGCCATTTTAGTACCTATGTCAACATTCAAATTGTAGTTGCTATGAGCGTAGCTATTATGAGACCCCACGGCTGTGACGACTATATTAATTTAATCAGAAAGTCATATTTGAACAAATATAATATGGAAGTAAAAACGTCCCCCAAAGCCCGGTGGTACAAAGACATTCAGGGAGACTTCACTCAACAACTGGTTCAAAAACAGTGCGACAAGCAGACAATCCATAATCAACATCTGCCGATTAAGGATAGGCCACGCTCTAACGAACAATAATATAAGTTTGCAAAACATATGTACTTCACCCCATTATGCCTCAATAAGTGCACTCTAGGACAGGAAGAAACCATTGAACATACACTGTTTACTTGCCCCCCAATATTTTTCAGAAAGAACACAATACCTCAAACACACAATCAGCAAATACAAATCCGACATAAAAAATGCGCTGAAAGCCAATGACCCAGAGACCTATGACGAGTTAAATACCTTTCTATATGCCTCCAAAATTACACTTTAATATAACAACCAACCCAGTCACATTACAACCACTTACTTCTCGACAACACTCACTACTAACAACTTACCTGGTATCTTGGGATTCTTCCATCCGTGGCCTCACCTTTTCGGATAGGATAAGCCTTTGACGGGCCCCTGGCTGAGAAGACAGACCTATCCCTTACCTAGCTCCCACCACAGTCCTCCCTTAGAGAATCCTTCTTTCAAACACAGTCAACACAACCTTTGATATGAAACAAGTGTCTGAATAACAAAATAACAAAGTTTTCTTAACATTACAGAGTTGTAAACATTAGTCACTAACACAAATTAATAATCAAAATAGTCAGCAACCATTAAAAGAACTACGAGGCTACATGGAAATTCCAAGCCTGCCGGTGGCGAAAAAGAAAGAAAAAAAAAAGATAAAACATAACCTCAAATCAAATAGAGGTCCGGCCTTTATTTTCTCAGCTTACCCACGTGCATAACTTATGTGCCGAAAATAGTGTATAAATAACTAGGAATTTTCTTAGTAAATATTTTTCACATCGTTGTTAAGTTTTCAAGGGTTAAATAACAATGGGAAAACCGGGTAAGTAATTATTAATAAGGTGGTACCGGTAGTTAAGGTGTTCATTTCCCAAGTATTTTGGTTATTAAATGAGGAGGTCTGCCTATTTGCTATGTTAGACCTACTGTGTCCCTCAAACTTAAAAACATACTTTTAAATAGCCCTTTGATACCTTGATCTGCCTTTTACATAATTCATGATTAACCTATTAATGACCTGTTTGCTTCGCTGTCTCTGATTTTACTAAACCTTTCATCACGTGTTAGGCTGGAAAAGAGTAGAGCTGGACATGTTGTTATCAGGCTGTTCAACACGTTCACTGCTTAATCTTACCTGCAATAGTGATTTGCATATTCTAAATTATTTTTTTATGTTTTTACTCAGCATTGGATGTCTTTTGATGGAAAACAGTGGAGAAACGTCATTTGGAGCAATAAAAATGGCATTTACGGCCATTTTTGCGTACACAATCGTGTACGCCCGCATCTGGCGACGCCGTTTTACCGAACCGCGCACTTATTTTGTTTGAATATGTTAAAGAACTCACTTAGGCTATAATATATAAGTTAAAAACACATTTATATGATTTTAAATGATAAAAATACTACACTAACATAAAAATATCCTATTTACAACCCCGCCAGCCCACCCTGATGTCTTTCGGTCAGTTATGCCAAAAATCGCAAAATCGGGCTCCTCATCCTCTGACTCTTCGTTCTCGTAGGGTAACTCAATCCGGATCTTGTTCTTGGGGGTTATTTCCATCGTCCGAATCATATTCTTGCACTAAACCACTAGGACCGGGAGGTAGATCCATTTTTATAACCTATCAAAACCCTATTTACTATTTACAAATATACAATGTTTACACGAACATATGTTTCCATAGAAACGCGGGAATTAAAAACTAACACCGCCAAAAATGAAAAAAAGTACCTCCCCACGAGCGCGATAGCAACCACCTAAGATTACATCGGAGAAGTGCTGGCAGCACACTGACTTATCCAAGCAACCACGAAATTGCAGCAACGATCGTGTACGCGCGCACCCGGGGAATGGCGGGCGCGGCAACGATCGTTGCCGCGCGCACAGAACGTTATAATAAATTACCATTGGCTATGGATGACTTAGCTTTTAATGTTTTTATAAAGTGATTGTCGGCATTTTTATTGAACGATTTAAATATTGTAGGTCTACCATAATCTAATGTTTTAAGTCATAGGTAGCAGTATTTTCTTTTTTATATATGGTATCCATGAATATTTTTCTAGTCGTATACCTGTCTTGCCCTGTAATCTTTGTCTTTGTTAGTTGTAATATTTCTTCTGTCAACATAGTTTAGATTTAAATGATAACATAGGCTCACTGATGTATTACTTCCCCTGACTTGTTAATGAATGTAAGTGTAAAAACAGACCAATAAATGTCTTATAAGTGTCTTACTGTTTGACTTTCATCATTGTTCGTTTGTTCTGTACATAGGCCTATGAAAAAAATTCTGATTTTTAGGCCTAAATTATTGTCACCGAAACTACAAGTTTACTTTGATATTCTTTTACCAAAGGTAAGGTCCATCATTATCCTGGGGCCTTTTTGCTGTTGTAAGGAATCAAATTTAATTTGTTTTCAACAGCCTTGATATGGTATCTATTTAACCTGTTTGGTGCTATAGAACAATAAATTGTTCATCGCTGTTTTCGTGATAAATACCAAGCAAAGATATATCATCGAGCCTCCCCTTTCATCCAAAAAGTGCGAAGGAAAGATATTTTGGCGCGTCACTATTGATACGGCGGCCTTAAATGGGAGTTTCGGTTTTTATTACCAAACGTGTAATAAACACAAGCATATATAAAAAAAACGAACACAACGAATAATAATAAACTGCAGTATTAATTTTGGTCTGTTGGAGAAAAAAAATTACAGAAACCGTGTAACTTACTAAGCAAGTAGGCCTAGCCATTGACCATAAACAATTGGTACTCTGTGATGTATTGGGTTTTCCCGTTAAAATAAATAAATAAGTTTAATCCTTCTATATAGCATATTTGGGTCGACAATTTATTTTTAGCTCTTCCCTTAGGGAGGAAGCTATTTTTGTAGGTCTTATGTTAAGACTTGGGGGGGTACGCCCAAAACCATGATAGTTTTTCGTTTTGAGGTGCCCAGAGACCAAAAATAGGAGTCATTAAAAATTATATAGGCCTACCTATCTACAGCCTATCTATGAAAGAGGAAGTATACATACAGTACCGGTATATATGTTGCCTTTGGACTCTGAATCCGCTCGACAGATTGTAATGAAAAGAGTAACTACTGTAATTATTGCGATAACCTTGAAAAATTTGGAAAATCCTTGAAAAATCCTAAAAAAAGCCTTGAATTTCATTTTGGAAAATTAGTAGACACCCTGAAGACCTTTCTAATGTACAATGTGATATAGGTTTACAGGCGAAACTTCAATATCCGACTCCACCGTTATTATTGATGTGGAAATTTCGATCTTGCGATAATATTGCTATTCTATCGACGATACAATTACACTATATGATTAAGATTTTATCACCTGATTTAGTTTTGTTCTAATATAATTAAACATACCTTTTTACAGTAAAACATGTAGGGTGAGGTGGAGTAATTCTGGGACAGCAAAAAAGTGGGGCAAAAAAGGGACAGTCATTTTTTTATCATATTTTATTATTTATTTTAACATATTTTATCACTAAAATGTAGCTTATTATTTGATAAGTTAGATACCATAATGATTAAAACAATATGGTATCAGTATCAGTGAAAATAAATTTGTATTGTTAAACTCTACATTTTTGCTGCCAAAAACTTTCGTTTTTGTTGTGAAAACTTTCTCTGTCCACAGTTGTGTAATTTTTGAACATTTATAATTTTTATATTATTAGTTAGACAATTTCTTTGGCAACAAAATGGTGTTTAAACTTGAGTCCTACCATTAATAGGGTATGTAATATTCAATAAAAGGCTAGAGGGGTAATTATGGGACACTTTTTGGGGCAATTGTGAGACACGTCTGGGGCAATTTTGGGACATATTCTTTTTCTCAATTTTATTGTTTTTTTTATTATTGACTAGCTCATTCAACCATCAACTTCCAATAAAATGCAATCTGAACGTAAATCCACATCTAATAATATACCACCTATACAATCTCCTGTTTCTAATCAGGCCACAGCATCATCTACCCTTTTTATAGTCGGGGCAGGTGACCCCAAATCGTAGTTTTGATGAAATATTGTTGGGAAAAGGTGGAAAATCTATCAATGTAACTAGGCCTAAACCAAAGAAACAAGTAACCCCTAAAGCCCAAGTTATAACTAACTACAGAATGTTTCTTATAAGAAATAAAGAAGCCCAAAGAAGGGAAGAAGTCCGTAATAAAGATTAAAAAGGAACCGAAAGAAAATGTAAAGAAGAATGTGTCTAAAGTCTCAAAGAATGTAAAACAAAAGAAACCTGTTAGAGTCAAAACCTCAAGTAAAAAGACAAAATAAAAGCTTTATATAGAATCATCAGACAGTGAAGAGAGTCAAGATTGGGAAAGCTCGGGAAGTAGTGACAATTTAAATTTTAGGTCATCGTCTGAAGAAGATTCTGCCCCATTAAATATCAATGAAAAAAAGTAATCCCTGTTTTTCCTTGTTTGAGTGTGTTTGTATTAATTATCATGAATAGGCCTACAGTATTTCAACTCATTTATACCTAAACCTATGTTTGGACCGAGCCCGGAAAATGACAGTGTTTTAGAAAAAAATACACAAAAAATCTGCCTTTAGCTTAATTTTTTAGAGAGTGACTTTTTTTTAAAGATTTTACTTTAAAGAATTTGTGTAGGGGGTAGTTCTTTTAATACCTCAAATTTTTCATAATTTTTACTTTACTTAAAAATTGTGTATTTTTTGGTCGGTTAGACGGCATTTTTTTAGAAATTTTTTTCCTTTACAAAAATTGTACTGTCCCAGAATTTCCCAGTGCCTTCTACACAATTAGAGTATGCTCTGTCCAACTATTTCCCTCTCTTTTGCCTATCTTTCATAACTATAGAGATATATGACTGTCCTTGTATTGCCCCATACCCGTCCCGTAATTGCCCCAAACCCCGGGGTAAATATGGGACAGCGTTTTTAATTTTTTAAGAAAAAAGTACAAGAGATAACATCATAAACTAAACAGGACCTCATAGCCATACCTAGTACAAATATAAAATGATTTTTTGTTTGAGCCTAACACTCCTAGAAGTAAAAGAAAAATCGATTGTTTTGATTTTTGTCCCAGAATTACCCCACCTCACCCTATATTGCAAAGAAGTAACTCAAAATAACAAAACCAATTACACATTTAAGCTAATGTAACCTGTAATATTATAAAAAAAATAACACAAAAGAAACTAACCAAAATTTTTGTGTGTGTAGGTGTATCTTTATTGTGAGAAGAAGTTAAATCCGTTAGACCTAAAATGGCGTCACACAAAAATACTGCCAATATGAATCGGAAAAGTATTTTTTGTAATTGTATTGAGGGAATATGCGTTTTAAATGTTTCCAAACACCATTGATTTTGTTGTTATAAACATCGCTGTCAATAAAAGTAAAGGAGGTTTATGGTTAGATTGCTAGGTTAGATTATTATTACGATACATTTCTTATCCCAATATCGTTGTTGATTCAATTGTTTTCATCGCACAATTTTAATCGCAATATCGAAATTTCCACATCGATAATAACGGTGGAGTCTTTGTATGGTATGTGATTTAAGGGGGTTAATTTTATTTTGTGTTTCTAGTGAAACCGTACTCAAGTAAAAGTATATTCATTGGTGGTCTGATTCACCCTGTATATGTGTGTGCCCTTAGACACGTAACTCTTGTAAAAACGGTCCAATCAAGACCAAATTTGGTAGGGATGTGTAATCCTACCTTTATTCATGTGATTCATAAACCAGATAGGCCTATATTGACCTACTGGAAGGGGTGGTTTTGGGGGGTTTTGCGTTCTTTATAAATTATGTAATTTAAAAAAAAATTGTAACATGATTTTTACTAATGGAATTAGCTCAAAAACACAATTTAGGATAGTATACCTATTGAAGTTTGCTCTATATCCATTGGTTACCAAGAAAAAGTCTATAGACATATTTTGGGGCTTCAATGTTAATCTCAGGGAGAATGAGAATGTGTTAATATCTCATTTATTAAAAAAAAATATTGGATGAAATTTGGTATTTAGCTTCATTTGGCTGAGATCCATCCATTTATGGTAAAAATCTTGGTTTTTGTCATTATCATGGCACGAAACTTGCATAAGTCATTCCTTCCCATGTTTGTCATATTTCTTTTAGTGAGAGGCAGAAAAAATTATAAAATTGACTGTATGTTTCTTGTAAATGTTTCTTGTTCCCAGGTGGCTCTAGTTTTATTTGTTGCTTTCTGAAGAGTGTACTGGACATGAAGGGCTTTGGCGCCTCTGATGACTTTCCTGTAGATTCGTCTGTAATTTCTCACATAATTATTAAAAGCAACAGATGTAGCAAAATCTTCTACATCTGTTGCTTTTAATAATTATGTGAGAAATTACAGACGAATCTACAGGAAAGTCATCAGAGGCGCCAAAGCCCTTCATGTCCAGTACACTCTTCAGAAAGCAACAAATAAAACTAGAACCACCTGGGGAGTAATCAATAAAATCCGAAAAAATTGTGAAGGCTCCAACAAACCAATTGAGATTGATCATGAGGGCTCCCGTCTAAAAGATCCACAAGAGGTTGCCTCATGTTTGAATAATTTCTTTGCGAATGTGGCTTGTGACAACTCTAATAAATCAAAGAATAATGGGAGTCTGGGAGGGGGTCCTGTGGGCTCCATGGTGCTGACGACTGTCACGGTGCAAGAGGTGGAGACCGCCATCTTGAGCTTGGCAAACAAGCACACCGGTGATATTAATGGGTTGAGCACCGTTATACTAAGGCGTTGCTATTCTGCAATCTTGAAACCTCTCACCTCCTTGATAAATGAATCATTTGTCAAGGGAATCTTTCCTCTGGCTTTAAAAAGAGCCTTAGTCACACCAATATTTAAAAAAAATGATCCACACTCGCCTAGCAATTACAGGCCCATATCAATCCTTCCAGTTTTTGGTAAGGTTTTTGAGAGGCTCTTTTGTATAAGATTGGTAAATTTTTTGGAAAAAAATCGAATATTATCCCCTTGCCAGTTTGGTTTTAGAAAATCAATGTCAACTGTTGACGCAGTCACACAGTTGGTCAGGACTATCACTGAAGGGCTGGAAGAACGATCTACAACAGTCGGAGTGTTCTTGGACTTGTCCAAGGCCTTCGACTGTGTTGATCACAAAATTCTCATAGACAGGCTCTACCATTGCGGTGTGCGTGGTTTGCCCCTTGCTTGGTTGCGTTCTTATCTCTCTGAAAGAACTCAACAAGTCTGTGTCTCACACAAATACTCCAATAGCATTGGGCTAGATTATGGAGTCCCGCAGGGCTCCATACTTGGTCCGGTGCTTTTTCTCTGCTACGTCAACAGTTTGAGCTCATGTGTGAAAGATGGGAATCTAGTTCAGTATGCAGATGACACCTCTATCTGCTTAAAATCAAAATCAAAAAGTACACTGGAAGTCCAGGCCTATTCTGATCTAAATGCCTGTATTCAACACCTGAATGACATGAATCTGCTGGCCAATAGCTCAAAATCTAACTGTATACAGTTCTCGCTCCGAACTGTGGCTGATCCTCATCCTCCTACTATAATGATTGATGAAGACATTATAGCCTATGAAGACAATGTTAAATTTCTTGGCCTGTGGCTTGACAGTAGATTGAGCTGGGCACACCATGTAGACAGGTTGTGTTCCTTGGTTTCTTCTGGCCTGTTTTTGTTAAGAAACCTTGCCAAATACTGCGACAAAAAAATTTTGACCACGACCTATCACGGTGTCATATCACCGCACCTGTCATATGGCATCTTGCTTTGGGGCGGCTGTGCTCAAGCTCATTTTCAAAGGCTCTTCGTTCTACAAAAGAAAGCTATTAGAGTGGTTAGTAATCTCCAGTACAATGCCTCATGCAGAGAATCCTTTAAGGAACTAAAAGTTTTAACACTACCCTGTGTGTACATTCTAGCAGTTCTCTCGTACTGTGTTTCAAAAACCAACATCACACAAGGTACAGAAATCCACTCATATAATACCAGGTCCAGAGAACTATATAGAGTGGACCAACACAGGCTTGTGGCTGGTGCTAGACTTCCTGCACAAATGGGAGTACGGCTGCTAAACTGCTTACCAAGGCATCTCAAACTGGTTGCTGACAACCCCAGTGTGTTCAAGCGCCGCTTGAAATCATTTTTGATTGAAAGCGCATGCTACAGCATTGATGAGTATGTCACTGCGTGCTCTTCTGTGGTCTGAAAGGGTGGGGTAACGTGTCTGCTCTGGCCTGGCTTACTCTGTTTTGTATGAATGTGATCTTGATGTGTGTGAGTGACCAGAAAACTTGTTTTTTTTATAAGTGATTTTATTTTATTAAATGGACTGAATATGTTTTGACACTTGCAACACAATAATCAAATTGTAATACTGCAATTGTAAATAAATAAATAAATAAAAAATAAATTGTAGTAACGTAGCGCTTTAAAACCATGTTTCATTATAGGTGTTAATGGTTCCGAATTCAGAACCGGTTTCATTTTAATTCTATTCATTGTACTTTATAGTGTTTCATCTAAACCTAAACAAATCTAGAAAAATTTTGGCCTTTAGACCTGCCTTATTTAACACTGTTTAACTTATACATCCAAAGATTTATCCAAACTTGTACAGTAGGTGCCTGATTTTCGGTGATAAGTTGATTTTGCCGTAAATCCTCAAACAGGCTCAAATTTCCTGGACTTAGAAAGGTAGGATCTAACTATTAATAAATTAAATCCCAAGCATAATCTTAGAGCCTTAGATTATGCTTGGGCTTCTATTCAAGCCCAAAATTCATACCCTTCGAATGAATTTTGACAAAATTCATTCAAAGATTTCTTCCTCAATTTTCATTCTCAGAAATTTTGCAAAATTAGGGATCAAGAGTCTTTCCATGCTAGTTTACCATGGCCTCATTGAGACCCACCTCAGGTACTCTGTTATACTCTGGGGGATGGCCAACAAAACGTCGGTCAATCGTCTTTTTGTTTTGCAAAAGAGGGCGGTGAGACTCATTGCTGGCCTCAAGGCTGGTGATCACTGCAGAGAGGCGTTCAAAAGACTCAAAATATTGACACTTCCCAGTCTTTACATTTTTGAAGTTGTTCTGTATGCTAAGGTCTACGGACATCCAATTGTCCGTGATCATTCACATAATACTAGATTTAAGAACCGTTTTGCAATTTTCCACAATACAAAAATGTTTGAAAAGCAACCTTTTTATGTTGGAAACAAAATATTAGATTCTCTTCCATCACATATTACCAACTGTAATAGCCTAAGTACATTTAAGAACCAACTTGAAAAGTTTTTGATCGAAAAATCTGTGTATGAGGTGGATGAATTATGTAAGATCTAAAGTAAATCCTGTCTCAATGAAAGATAGAATAGAATTAAGTAAGCAGAATTTATAATTCTGTCCTGACATATCCCATGCCCTACACTACTGGGTCAACGGGACGAAGAGGAAGCACTGAGCACTGAGCACTGAGCCTTTCGCTCGCTAAGGAAGACTAACGATCACTATTGACATAGGAAAATTTCAAAGTTAACCTGCAAGGTTAACTGCATTAACTTGAAAGGTTAATGCAGGGTAGATAACTTGTAAAGAAAAAATAAATAAATTATTATGGTTTTATATTAACTTATCATTTTGCTGAAATTAAAGGTTTGGTTTTTGTTTGTGTCTTAAGTTAATTAAACGTTGCTTTTCAGCTGTTACAGGCCTATGGATGATTCGGTTGTCAACCAAATGAAACAGTATTGGGGGGAGAATTCATGGTGTTTTAAGGGCTGTGAAGTAGACTGGACCTATCTAGGTTAACAGTTGTTGTGAAGTTGGCTAACAGGTTCGCCAATAGGACATTAAAAAGTGTTGTTGTTTTAGTGTAGATCATGTGATATAGGTACTAACTTAAATGTTGCAGTAGGCTTGCATCATTGGTTTTCTAAAATCTGAAGTGACAATGTCTGAAAATTTGTTAGTATTGTATAGAGATGAACTTAACCCAAAACTTTTGTTTTATAATTCAATTTTTGTTTTACTATCGTATTGTCAACCATAAATATTTTAGCATAGTTCCTAATATATACAAGTGCGACCGCCATATAGTGACAGAATCCATCTAATGACTGTAACTACTTCTGTCCCGTGCAAAATGCTGTGAATCACAATCGAAAACAGTAAATAATCACAACATTTTATAAGACTTCTGGAACCGAATCGTACAGAAATCAATAGATATTCTAGACTAAACATGAATCCAATCACACAGTGCCTATTTTAACTAAAAGTAACGTTAGCAACCGAATATTTCATTTCCGGAGAACTGCGACTGGATTATCTGGTGGCCGAACCATCCAAGGGTTTTTCTAAAGAGCTTCTATTTTAGTTTTACATTCATTTTGTGAGCTATTTTTTAGGCCTAATTATTATAATTTTTGTAAAATGATGGAGTTGGTTTAACGGGTTTTGCTCAATCAATCATATTTTTATTACAGGATTTTCACCGGGTGGCCGTGGTGGGGGCGGAAGACCAAGCTTCGGAAGAGGAGGTGGAGGGGGAGACAGAGGCGGTAGGCCAAGCTTCGGAGGCGGCGGTCGAGGTGGAGGAGGAAGGCCCAGTTTTGGTCGTGGAGGTGGAGGAAGAGGGGGAGGAGGCAGGGGCGGAAGACCAAGCTTCGGAAGAGGAGGCGGTGGTGGTCGTGGCGGCGGTGGGCCCAGGAAAAGTAAGTTAATGTTATTTTTTATGCTTAAATTAATATGAGGATGCCCATATTGTTCATGGTCAGGAATAGTAAGTGATGAGAGAGATGGGCAAAAAACCTGGAAAGTTGGGAACTCCACCTCAAGGAAGCTTTTTAATGCTCTAGAAATCGGAAACTAAAGACTAGTGTGATTGCAGAGTTTTTATTTATTTATTTTTATTTACATGTTTGGAAAGGTATCAATCAATTTAATTTATTTACTCTAACCTAGGCTGAACATGTCAGTGCTCAGGGGCTTTCGTTCTGCCAGGAGGGGACTGAGTTTTACGAACAGATGGATTATCAAAAGCTAAATTTGCGGGACTTGTCTGTACAAGTGTCTGTTTTGTCTTATGTGTCTGTCAAAATTGTACTTACTGTTGAAAAATTCTATACATGGTAAAGGTGGGTTTACAGTCTGCCGTGTTCTTGCCGTGTGATTTTTGACAACCGGTAGGTAATTGTTCGCTCCTATGCCTCTGCCATACCACTGCTGGTGCTCTGGTCTTGAGCACACCACCGGACTAGATAGTTAATAAAATTAACACAGAGAAGGTAGATCTAGTAAAATACCATAATATATCACTTTTAAAATTATATTTATATCATTTGTAATGTTTATATATTTATGTGCATACATTTATCATAGTTGTTGTGAGGAAGATCATAGTGCAATATACTTGTGGACCAAAATCACCAGTTCTTCGTCCATGTCGTATAACGCTAAACCTACATAGATGGGCACGAGTAATGAACTATGATGCGGAATGGGATCTAAAGCTATACGTGGTGACTTCAATCGTTTCCGTACCAAAAGCAAAATTTCTAAATGGTGAACGGCGTATGAAACAACTGATGAGGCGTCGACTGGGTGCTGAACCGGTGCCCAGGCGGTCTTTTTAACACACTCCATGCTCCTGCCGTGTCACTGTCGTGAACCAGTCGCCTGACACGAATCGCCCTCAAGAACAATTAGATAAAAATGGAAGAGTTACGGCAGGTGCATGGCATGCGCGCAGCAGGCTATGTGAAAACCATGAACATGATGTCCTATGAAAAGTAAATGAGTAGCCTAATCCAGAATAGTGATTTCAACTTAGCCGACCGTGCATGGACACGGCAGGCTATGTGTAAAACCCCCTTAAAACTTTTTCAGTGAAATATTATTAACCATATCAATGTAGGCTGATTCCATAAATTTGTTTATGGACACTAAATTTTGGGCAACAGTTTTATTACTTTATCAGTCTGTGGATCTCATAATTTTTATAGTGGAATCATTAATTCATGACTTGTAAAAAAGATGAAGCTAAATAACAGAGCACAATTTGATTCAGAGGCAATCAGTTTTAAAATAACTTTAAAAATGTTTTGGAGGATTTTATGCTGTTCGAGTAAAATCAGCCCAAAGGCCTTCAATACATAATTAATTTAACTTAGCATTCTCTCAATGCAAGTTCTTTAGAATAAAAAATAAATTTTTGTTGAAAGTAAATTGTTAAATTTTAGGTTTTGGTGGTGGCAAAAACGCAATAATTGAGCCCCATAGGCATGCTGGAGTGTTCATCGCTCGAGGAAAGGAAGATGCTCTAGTCACATTGAATATGGTTCCTGGAGAGGCTGTGTATGGAGAAAAAAGGATTTCCGTGGAGGTAAGGCTATTGAATATATGCTTACCGTGCATTGCACATAAAATTTTGAATGCAGGTTTTCATACAGACTGTGTAAAAATTCCTGATAAATTTTGCTTGGTGTAACAAATTGTTTATCAAATCTAGGTGAGCGGAATTCCAAAGTATATCGTAGTGTATTGCATCAATAGAATGCCCCTGTCCTAAAAACTCATAATTTACTTCTTTGAGTAAATTTGAATTTGGGACTGAAAAGTAATTTTACTTGAGAGGAGTTTTTCAATTTCCAGCCTGTGAAAACCTTAGTTTGTGATAAGTTTTATCTATGCAATTATTAGACCTTTTTACTTTGGATTATGATAGGACACCATTTAAAGAGAAAACTTTGTGTTTGAAAAAGAATACATCCTATACTCTAAAACAAGCAATGTTTGTACGGGCAAAATTTTTTTTACTCTAAACGTTCAAACTCATATTCTTAACAGTGGTTACAAATGTTTTCCAATGGTTTTGTTTTACACACTCCCCAGAATAGATAGGCCTATAACAAGGGCAGTTCCAGAGCAGATATTTTGAAGTAATTTGGTGAGTTTTTAGGCTTTTGGATAGTTGCATGTTAAAAAAAAGGGTTCGCGCTACAAAGCAACACGATTGATGACACCACTTTGTCGTTGACTTGGACTATAATTGTGGTTGGTTGGTAAAAAAGAGCAATGACAATGAACATTACAATTGACGACGCCGCATTGTCGTTAACCATAGTTTGCATGTTGAAAATGAGGTTCACGTTTAATGACGTACACTTATTTTCTACTCTACAACATAAAAAAAGTATTATACTGTAACTTCTTTACTCAATTATATGTTCACTACAAACAACAGTAACCACGACATTCAAACTTAAATGTTTTCCCGCCGGTCGTAACCTCAAAAAACAGACCAATCATGAATGGTTAAAGAAAGGTTCACGCAAGAAACTAGGTTAAACTAGGATGACATTGCCGACGTGTAAGCAACACCTGAGAGTACTTCTGAATTTTACTTCTGTCTGTTGGTTTGGTCTGTAATTTTTCCAAGCTATTTTTGCAAACTGAAACATAAAAATTTGTACAAAAAAACTTCTCATCAAAAGTTTTTGAAACTCATCAAAAACTTCTCTCTGAAACCGCCACTGGCCTATAAATATAAGTAATTAATTGTTTCCAAAATTTCTATTTCCATTTCAGGAGGGGGAGGTGAAAAAGGAGTACCGAGTATGGAATCCGTTCCGCTCCAAGCTGGCAGCCGCCATACTGGGAGGTATAGACCAGATACACATGCCCCCGGGCAGCAAGGTGCTCTATCTGGGGGCTGCGTCCGGCACTACCGTGTCACATGTGTCAGACATCGTAGGACCGGTGAGTGTCCAAAGTTGATTAGTTGTTGGCTGTTTGATATGTATTAGTTGTTACAGGGTGTTTGATATGTAAATAAACACTTTTTACTTGCATTATACGTGCATGCCGGATTTGAGGAAGTTACTGTATACTATTCATACTGATGACAACCACTCTATAACCATGACTTTTCAACCAGGGTTCCCAAACGTCCCGGATTTTAAGGGACACTCCCTTATTTAGTAAATTTGTCCCGCGTCCCGGAGGGAAGTCATTCGAGAAGTAAAATGTCCCGTATTTGGCCGAAATCAGAAATTACTCGTGGCAAATTTAGTTACAACGAGAGTTATAATCAACCTCAAAATTACTAAACTGGTTATCATACAGACAAGCAGCGAAACAGCACCGACAGCCATAGCAAGTGTCTGCCATTGTCATTGTATTGATAATTGTTATTTTTCGGGACCTCTCTTTCTTGTAGTTAGTTAAAGTCTTGAAAAAACTTCTGCCTGGACAGTGTGTGAACTGTAAACTCATCGCTTTCCCTCTTCCAAGTCATCGTCGCCACACCATGTTATAGACAAATGCAATCTTTATAACAACAGTTTCTCATGTTCAGTAGGTAGCTAAAGTGTGAGAATTGGGTTGTAATGTTGTATAGTTTATAACCTCTTCTTTTTAAAATATAACCAACCTAAAATATGAACAAGTCGTATGGATTGAAACGTTAAAATATTCCCTTTGCTTTTACCTTTTACAGTTTGAAAATTGTTGGTCATTGGCTTAATAAAACTTTCATATTGGATATTAATAATGTAAGATTTAAGCAATAAAATAAAGTAATTAGTAAAAAACTAGCCTAGTAGTGCCATTGTTAGTTTGTTTTATATATTTTATTAGGGATTCAAAAATTATTTTACTGCCTTTTTAAAATTAAAAAACCAAATAAGCTTATGGACAGCACTAATGCAGCATTTAAAATAATAATTTAAACAAAACATGTATTGTCAAAGAATTTGAAATTTTCAACCACTATTTCAGACTTGGGAGTAGTAGGTTTGATCAAAACCCCTTCCCTTATGTTCAGGTACTTTATTTGGCACCCCTGTTTTCAACAGCCGTGCCTTAATCATACCAAGGGCTAGCTTAATTGTTAGTAATTTATACAACCCTTACATGATCAAATATAGAGCTTGTTTTGACAAATTTTGCATCATATTGGAAAGTTAGGTTTAGGCTCGTTAATATGATTCTCATCAGCCCATTCTTTTTAAATAGCTTAGAACTTCTTTGGTAAATTTTTGGTAACCAAACCTCTATGAACCAGAGTAAAGTTTTTAATTATTAAAAAATTATGTATTTGTACTTATTATTATGTACTTATCATTAAAAAATAATGATTCCAGGAAGGCCTAGTGTACGCTGTAGAGTTTTCACACAGATCGGGAAGAGACTTGTTGAACGTAGCTAAGAAACGAACCAACATCATTCCCATCATTGAAGACGCCCGACACCCCCACAAGTACCGCATGCTGGTGGGGATGGTGGATACGATATTCGCCGATGTGGCTCAGCCCGACCAGGCGAGAATAGTCGCCATCAACGCCCACAGCTTCCTCAAGAACGGGGGCCATTTTGTGATATCCATCAAGGTACGATATGGTTGACATAATCCAATCGTTGTTAGGTTGACTCTACCCCCAAATTTAGGCCCTAAAGTTGATTGGTGGAAAATTGAATTTTTCATAAAGCTTTTGTATCTAAACATTTTTTCTTGAACGGCAAGGACTTGTGGTTGGTTGTTCATGGGAAATATAACTACTGTAATTTTGTAGAATTACTCTAATACCCAGTTTTTTTGTGATGTGGTAGCTGCAAGAATTTATTAATAGAATTGCAATGTTACTTTCTAGTTGAATTTCCCGTCAGTTAGACAGTTATTTTAGTTCTGTAGTTGGTTGTTAGAAAATCATACCTAAAATATATCCATACTTATTTAATACGCTAAAGGTTTATTTTTTATTTTTTCATTATGAAACTGCTGTTACAATTTTCAACAGGTTTTCTAGTTTTGGTGTCGAGGGATAGTCTTAGTCCGTAGATGTTTCCACCAAAAGTGGATGAGAATTGGATTTAAAATTAAGTTAAAAAAAGAGTTTTTTTTTCACAAAATGAATTTTTGTTGTTGAAGTCATAATAAATTTAACCATTTTAGACACAAATCAAGCTCCACAAATTAATACATCCTCAGTGCCCCTGAGAATATAAGCATTTTCAGAAGTGTAATTTCATAAATTTGATATTTTTATGGTATTGGTCTCAAAGTTAATTACTTTTTCCATGGCATGTTCATTATGTTGCTATGTTGTCAAGATCTATCATGCATTTTTTACCTTTTCAGGCAAATTGCATTGACTCAACAGCCCAACCTGAAGCAGTATTTGCAGGGGAGGTGAAGAAATTGCAGGCAGAGAAGTTCAAACCTCAAGAACAGCTGACGTTAGAACCGTACGAAAGAGATCACGCCGTAGTAGTCGGAGTGTACAGGCCGCCACCCAAGAAAGAACAGAAGTGAAAAGTGAACCATACATCAGGACAAAAATTAAGTCCCATTATTCCCGAAAGTAAAGATTTTTTTTGTCAATTCAGATTTGTTTTTATCTTAGTGAGACTTTTATCATAAGTTTAATAGAATATTGTTACATCATTAATAAATCACTTTTTTACAAAATTTTGTCCTCTTTGTTTACCTTTTAATTACTAAATGGTACTAAAATGTTACGTAAGCAGTATAAAACTGACACCAAGATGGATTTATATAATTGTCCCATTTTATGGCCAAGTAGGTGAATCATATTTTCATCTTATATATTTTAGTAATTCACATTAACAATCAGTTAGGATGAATGTTAACTAACCTCAAGATCAATATACAATGACTGCATATTTGCATATCTTAAGTTTTGCAAATTATGCTAATGCAATTACATTACGTATAATATAATAAACTGTATTATGGTAAAATCCCTTATACAGGGTCTTCGGAAAAAAACATTTAAGGAATTCAGGAGGTTATTGCCCACATCAAAATGAGCAAATAGTTCCTGTAAACATATGTCCTAAAATATGTTCCATTGGGTTTTGGGGGAAATTGAAAAGAATGCCATAGCTTGATAAAATTTACTTGGAGGGTTTTAACTCGTATTTACCAACAAAACCAAAACCCATATAGTGGAAAACCTACATTCTCAACCCTATTGTTTTTATGGGGAAATAGAAGAAGAACCAAATTTCTGTTGAAAATTCGCTGAGTATGCAGGTCTGCTGCGACGGGGGGATTTCTAGTCTGTGGACCTCTCCAAAGACGGTGAAACCCTGTTCTGTAATTCAGTTTACTAGCATGTGTTATTTTATGGTCTGTCTGATATGGAGGAGTGTATTTTCAAACTAATAGATTCCCAAAAATAAATGTGATTGTCTCCATCTTGCTGTGACATCGTCTACAGTCAAGGGATTTGCTCTTAACTCTCATATCAGCCACCATCTTTAAAACCTCTCTCCATTGAATAGCTGAGAGTGTGGCTCATGCCCGACCTAGCAACAGCTAATTTATGCATGCACATCATTTCTCATGATCGTTCTATAAACATTCTGATTGTAAAAATATTCCAAAAATTTATAAAAACTACAGTAGACTCGATAATGCGACAAATATGGGACCAGGACCCCTTGGATTATGGAGAAGGTTATAGATTACTGGAAGTATCATTATAAGAATGCATAATTATTTTGCAAAATGAAAGAAAGTCACATGTACAAGAAATATATATCCGCCGTGACATTGTCAGATTTTAGAACATGTCTGATGTACAGAGACTACGGTATTTACGATTTTCAAGTTCGCCTTCATCTTAACCAGTTAACCCAGCCAATACAGTGGCTTGGAAAACTAAACAACCTAAAGGAATGTAAAGGAATACATTAAATTAAAATAAAATAAAAATATTTTGATCTACACTACTCTAACATTTCCACAGTATTTTGATCATAATCTGAAAACGTGTTGTGATGAAAAGTTTCTTGAGGCTGAAAATGTCAAGTGATCTCAAACACTTCATTATCAGTCTAAATATTTACAGTATTCTAATGATTTAATGTAAATATTTACAGCGGTTTAATTTTATTTAGGTACAGTAGACTCCTTCTTCACCAGCCACCTCAGGACCAGACTGGCCGTATAACAAAGTGGCCGGTTAAACCGTTGAACCTTTAAAAACTTTAAATTATAGTTCTACATGTCTGGAATAAGATAAAAAAATAACACTAAATATCAGAGGCGGATCCAGGGAGGGGCTAGGGGGGGGGCTATAGCCCCCCCTTGGGTATCCTATTTACACCAGATAAAATGGGTAATTTGTTTTGTTGGGTTGTCGAACGTGAAAGGAATCCATGCGCGCTGCGGCATCAGGGCCGAATTTAGGTATGGGCCACATGGGTCCGGGCCAAGGGCGGCAAATTTTAAGGGGTGGCAGGTTTTTTTTTTTTTATTATTAGATTAAATTAGTCTAAGGCTCGAACTACACGAGCGGACAAAACGCCACCGATTGTACGCGCCGAATTGTGTCTGACTAGACGAAGCCGACAATCGGCGGCGGACTGACCGCGTTGCACCCGCGGGTCTGGACTACACCAAGCAGTTGCGACGCGGTTTCCGACATTCTTTTTCCAAGAAAACCCCCTATAAAAGGTTAAAAACAAAACTAAAAAATAAAAATAATTGGTCCTCACCTTTCGCATCTTTCTGATCCGGATCCATTTCTACCCAGTCGTTGAACATAACCTCGCAGACCTCTGCCCAACATTTGGCTTTTATCTCTCTATTGCTATATTCCTTGGACGTTACGTCATATAGGGGAGGACGCATCTCCACCTCACATATAAACAATTCGGTATCAAACATTATAACAACCAAAAAAAGTACAACAGAAACCAGACACGTTGTATTTGCCAAACACTATTCCACTTGCCTGTAGAGTGTAGATAACAACAATAGACTCGTCCACTGAGGGGAGGATGGAAGGGGGCGCGGGAGAAACGCTTCCTACCGCTACGTGTAGTCCGGTGAGCCGACGATCGGCGCGCCGATTTGACGCCTCCGGAGGCGTTCGATCCGTCGGCCGCCGCATTGACGCGTCTTCGCCAGGCGGTAGAACCGCTCGTGTAGTCCACTTCATAAGAAGTCATGGTTTTAATCAATGGAGCGTACACTCGGCGGCGTTTTGTCCGCTCGTGTAGTCCGAGCCTAAAATATCAAGAGTGGTACATGAAGATTATTTGGTTTCATTATGGTTTACACTGAGCAAAAATTCCAAGGGCGCGAGCCGCGACTACATAGCTAATTATTTGGCATCATTAGGCTGATCGTCTTGCCCCTTCAGCGTAACCACTCTGGCAAAAATAAAAATCCTGGTGGTCCGGTTTCCGGACTGAATTTCCCATTTCATTCAATTTATTGTATAAATATAACGGTTTATCCCGACGCTTGTGATTTGAGATGTTTGATCTTTAAACCCCAGCAATAAGTTATCTCTTGCTGATTTTCATTTTGGATTTTCTGGCTCTATTTCAAAACAAAGTTCCATTGATGGTCATGACACGATATTTTTCCATTTCATTTGTAGGTCTGTTTATAAAGCAATAACGTAGCTTACTATATTACGAAAATTGTGTTGTACACACTGTCATCTCACATTTTAATATCGACTATACGATTGCCGCGTCCAAACGCTCTGGGATTCTATGTTTTTTTTTTTCTTTGTAGCTGATTTTGGTGATTTTATTTTGCCGTCTGCTTATGAACCAATTTATGGGTTGTAAAGATTCGCTGTTGTTTAGACGCAATATAAATTAATTTAAGTTCTTATGTAGTTTTATTATTTATACAGAAATACTATTTTCTGTATTGGTAGTAGGGATGGACGGGAATGGATTTTTAGTTCGGGACGGGACGGGACGGGAATTTTTATTTCCCATCCAATTTCGGGACGGGATTGCTCTTCTCGACGCTATCGGGAAATATTCGTTTTGATTTTTATCTGAGTGTCGTATACAGACAAATTAATGTTAAATATCAACTAGTTCTCCTTCCAACTCGTTCCACTTGTTTTTTTATAAGTTACAATGAATGTCCTTTTGTTGAAAAAATTAAAATATATAGTTTTGATATTTTCAGGATGCAATAAGATCATGTTAAAGTATAAATTTTATTGTAATTAAATAAATTTAAGTTGAATCACTAATCACACATAAAGGAAAAATGTTGCCCATGTCTTAT